>VWZS01005960.1:619350-752876 GCA_013397075.1 Rhabdornis inornatus
AAAAGAGATGAAGAGAACCTTTGCTTTGGAACATTTCATTCTTAAAAGTAATACCCCATGTATTTTGACCATTGACCCACAAGTACAGCTTTGAGAAGGCTGTGGAGTTGGGAGGAGTGCCACGACTGCAGATACCGGGCAGATGCAGAATCGTGAAAATGAAACCACGAGAAGACTGTTTTCTACTTTCTTGTGGAAAAAATCCCTATAGCCTAACAAGAGGAAGCTTCTCACTCCAAAGTGAGCAGAAGAAGGGACTGTTTGAGTTGGGAATTAATTGAAGCAGTTTCTTGTATGTTTGTTTCGTTGTTATGAAGGTTGAGAAAGGGAAGGAAAGAGTGGTCTGACAATCTTATTCTGAGGGTTTTTTTCCCTTTGTGTAGTTAATAAATTTCTTTTTATATCCTCTTAAGTTTTAGGCCTGCCTTGCTTCTACTCCTGGTTCTCTCTCACAACAGAATATGAGTATATTTTAATTAGCAAATCAAAACCATGACAAAAGGGAATGGCTTCCCACTGACAGAGAGCAGGTTTAGTTTGGTATATGAGGAAGAAATTGTTCCCTGTGCAGGTGCTGAGGCCCTGGCACAGGATTTCCAGAGAAGCTGTGGCTGCCCCATAGCTGGAAGTGTCCAAGGCCAGGTTGGATGGGGCTCTGAGCAACCTGGGATAGTGGAAGGTGTCCCTGCCCATGGCAGGGGGCTGGAATGAGATGATCTTAAAGGTCCATTCTATGGCCAAATTGTGCTTTCCCTTTTCTTTCTCCAAGTTATATTTGGAATAAGCTGAATTTTACAATGCAAAGTTCCAGTTTTGTATTATTAAGCAAAACATTATCATGCCATTGGATCTGCCACACAGACTCCCTCCAAGCAAGTTCTTATTCTTATTGGTATCTGTGGTGTCATTAATCACAGTGAGGTTCATCTCTCTGAACTTCAGGCATTTGATGTGCCTTTCCTAGCTTCCAGAGGTAATGAACAGAACCAGAGACTTTCAGAGTGAACCACAGCTCCATCAGAATGTGGACAGCTCCCTACACCAGACAACTCTTGCTCCTTGTTTCTGGATATCATGGGAGTTGAGATATCTTGCTCAGAATTATGCCTAAGTCTTTGCTGTTGATGCCTACACATAAATTACATAAATCCTGTTCCAGTTGCCTCTGAGACTGTAAAGGAGCGGTCCAATCAGCTTTGCATCCATGAAGTTATAATTAAATGGTTAATGTAACATGGGCTGATATCCCTGGCTCTTTGGAGATTTAGGAATTTAAGGTTCTACTCAGGGCATTTCATATCTTCCCTGTCTAATGCCCATGTCAAGAAAAAACTCAAATTGCCAGGATCAACCACTTCATAACAATTTGTGTAGGAGAAAGGATTTCTACACATTCAGTTTAAATTAACATCACTATTAGGCTGCTATTCCTTTATCCCAACTCTTGTCACACAATGCAGTTATCATTGTTTTGGCAGCATCTTCCCTGAAACTTGAACCAACAAAGTACCCAGAGCCTCGAGCAGGGCCTGATATCTGCCTGCCATCTCGTCACAGCTGCTGGATATTGATTATTAGCTAATTACCCAATTGACATCCTCCCAGTTTTATTGTCTTGTTAAGGAGTTTATCATAAGATCTGTCAGACAATCCAAAAAGACTTCATTAGCATAGCGCTAGTAATTGAAGACTTCGGATGAGTAATAAAATACAAGACATAAATTTCTTATCACTCCTCTTTCCTACTTCCCTCCTGGCATGACAAAGCACAGTAGATGATGATGATGCCTCACAAATCTGTTTCCCTTCTCCACCCCAGAGACTCTACCTGATTGTATCTAATTTTGATAAGGAAAAAATTGCTCAAAATAAGGGTGGAAATCAGAAGAGACAGCCTTGTTTACTGGTACTCTGGAAGTCAATCCAAACCAGTAGTCTTGGAATGTATCAACCAGAAAGATTATCCTCCTTACAGAACTATTGTGCCAGTACAGCTGCTTTGTCTCCTCCTCGTCCCCAGGAAGGGATGGCATCACACAAATCCTATTCAGCAATTTCAAATTAAGTTTGAACCCTTCAGGTTTGGGCATGATCACTTTCCAGAGCTCCATAAGAGCATTTCACTTGTTGGAGGCAATATTCCATACAAGCAACACTCTGGTTGAGCTTTGTGGAATAACCTCAGCCAGGTGTGCTTTGGTTCAATTTATAAAGGAAAAAACTTGAATCTACCCACTCAGAGCACAACAGGGCACAAACTTTTGATGAAAGTCACCAAGAAATCTTTGCAGTTTTCCCTTTGATTTCTTTGAAAAGAACAGAATAAAATCAGCAATGCACTTGGAGTAACCTTGAGCTAGAAGGGAGGAAAAGATTTCCAGAGCTCTCAGGGTACAAATGAAGAACCAGCAAGCTCTGATTCTCTAAAGCAAGACAAAAATTACATGACAAGGCTGCTCTACACAGTGAGACAAAGGCATAAAGACTTATCACTGAAAATATGCTAATAAAAGTCAGACAATGCAGATTTGATTCTCTACCTTGGAATAAAACTATTTTTTTTTCAATTACGGCCCCCAGATATGGTGCAAGACATAGGTATGTCCATGTAAAAACCCCTAAATATAAGCATCTAATAATTTAAGAAAAATTTAGCATATAAATACACCCTTCACTAACAAAAGGGGAAGGTTTCAAAAGCAGAGCAATTCTTTGTCCCACTCCTCCTGAAAATGGAACATTTTCCCCAGGTGAACTGTTGCTTCTTCAAAAAACTTCTGATTGGACAGTGAGACACCAAGAAAAAAATATAGTAGCTGAACTGGTAAAACATTCATTTTTTTATCAGTTATAGGAAAATGAACAAGAAATAAATTGTCTTTAAATGCATCCTTAATTTTACTAAGACATGTCGCACTTTGCTTTGTTATCTTCTGTTTGAATTCCATCTAGTGAAGATCAAAATGGCTTTACATGCAAGCGTCAGTTCAGAATACAGGGTCTTAAATAAGGTCAAGGTACTTCCAGATTCTCAAAGGCACCTAACTTCCAACCAATTAGCTCCAAGCAGTCTTTAAGCAATTGAGAGACTTTGGAGTCTCCATACAGCACTTGGACAGTTTGAAATTTAAACCATTTTGTCTTGCTCTGGATGATATGCTCTTGGGTGCTTGAAAAGCTTTTGAAGATCAATCCTACTGATGGAATTGATGCCTTTAAAGGCTCAAAGGGCAACAGAGCCACTTGGCTTTCAGAAATGCATATTTTCTTTACTCTGTACAAGAGTTGCCTACCTAGAGACCCAGAGCAGCAGCAGTAAAGTCCTATTCCCACAGATTGGATAAGAACAGGAATGATCATTAGACACAGAGATTATACAGGAACAGTGGATTTGACTAAGACAAACCCTGATTCTTCCTGATGCTTTTAGTCCAAGGTAAAGAGCTCTGATCTAACCCTGAAAGGGAATGGGCAAGACTAAAGAACCCAACTATGGCCTTTCAGTGCCTGAAGGGAGGTTGCAGGAAAAATGGAGAGACTATTTACAACAAATTACACTCCCAGCCCAGCTCCTGCAAGGCAGGGAAGTTGTGGTGCAGGAGAAGCACAGGGAGTCACAGCCTTCCAAATGAACAAGACAAGACAGAAGCAGAGCATATATTGTTTTCTTTCCCAGCCTGCAGAAGCCTTCCCTGGAAGGGAAAGAACACTGACCCCTTCTGACCCCCTTCTGCAATGTGGCTTTGAAAGCTGGATGTCAAATCCTCCCCCTTCCTGCCAAATAGAGACATTTGTAAAGTCAAATTCGGTTTCCTGACCCTTGTATGTGTTTATCCTGCTCACAGGATGATATCTAGATCCCCATTTTTTTCCCCTCTCTCTGGCCTGTCATCCAAGGGTGTGATTAGTTCATCAAAAGAATGAAGGGCAGTCCAACCTGCCTGAAGAGAGGTGATGGAAAATAGAGTCCTTGTTAACAAGAGCAGCAGGACAAGGGTCACATATTGGTAGAGGTGATGAAAGCTCCTGCAGGTCTATTCAGTGTGGCTGTTGCTATGAGAGTGAAGAGATTTGCTGGCCCTGAAGCAAGGAGAGGACACAGTTGCTGTTTTGTTCTGTATCAGTTACAGATTCTGGTCACTTGTGTAAGTTAATACTCTCCCAACTTCTTTTAGGCTCATTACAGCTCTTCTTCTGTTACAGCTTGGCAACACATTTCTGCCTCCCTTTCCGCAGGGAAAACAAGCTGCCTTCTGCCCCTAACAGGCACGTGGTGGCAAAGGGCAGATTTTAATCTCTGAACCTGCTCTGGTGGTTCTAACTCAGGTTTAGTATCTGTGTGGAAGAGAAAGACAATCTCAGGAGTGCTCTCCCATTCAGAGCCAGTCTAAGGCTCTGTTTGTGCTGATGAGAAAATATCTTTGCACCACTGTTCTCAACAGGATCATGCTGGGCCATCTCCAGCCATTTCCTGCTGAAAACAATAATGTGTAAGTAGGGAAGGAAACAAGGACTTGATTCTCTCTATCCAGGTGAAATAAAAAGATTGTAATTGTAGAAAACGGGTGAGTTTCTGGTGCTGTTGAACTCTCTTTTGAAAGTTTATTCCTACCACAATTAGACTTTGGCTGCTGTTTTTTAGGGCAGCAGCACCAGAATCGTTGCCCAGAGCATTGCTTCAGAAATTAATTCTATTTCAGGGATGACAACAGGTTTTGAGACAGCCAAGCAAACAACACACTGAAGTACTGCCCATACCATGCAGGGCTGTGAGTGCCATATTAAACACACATTAACTCAGTTGTGATGAAGGGGAAGTGGTAGAAACACATGTTCTGCCTCCCTGTTCAGCTCTTGGAGCACTCAAGGGCTGCATCCAGAGCTGAACCTCCAGTACAAGACAGAAGCCACCACTCTAAGGGCATATGAAAGGTGAGGGCCTCTGCTTCATTATCCACTCAAGAACCCTTTCACTTCCAAAGGAATATTAAACGAAGGAGGAATTTGTAAACAAGAACATGCATAGGCACAAGCCAGGAGAGAGAGAAAGAGAGAGGCACTGGGAAAGAAGAAAAGTCTTTAGCCACTCATTGATGGGATCACCAAGGATCATCAGGCACAGCTTTGGAGAGGAATTTCTAAGTGGTAAGAAGGAGGAAACAAGAGGAGCAGGACAGCTGAGGATATTTGAGGTGGGCCTGAGGGACTGAACTTAAGGAATGTTTAGTGGGTCAGGGCAAAACAAGAGAGAAGGAAAAAAATAGGACATAAAAGGGTATAAAGAAGGGTCACTCAAATGTAACCCCTCACTAATCAGTGTATTTGGCTGAACAAGCCTGCACCCAGCCACTACAGTCCATCCTGTATTTTCATTAAAGCTTCTTAAAAAGGTCTTTTAAAGTATTTTAAAGCTTTTTGCTGTCTTTCTGTACAATTTCACAGTCTGTCCCATGTGTGGGAACGGTCTAAGGACAAGGTGCCAACTACTGAGGACAGGAACTGACACAAACCAAACACAAAGCATTTTGGACAGGTTAAGTAGGGTGAAATGCCTCTGTTTTCTAACCTCAAACTGACTTTTTCACAACTTGAATTTCCCTTCAAAAATTTTATTTTTCAAATGCTCTCATGTGACAATTGCTGAAGCAATTCTCAACACATTTAGGTGTTCAAATACAAAATGTTTCAAGTTGTAAAGACCGTATTTAAGGAGAAAAATAGATGTTATTTTGGGTCAACCCTAGGCAGCAGGTGTTGTTTTCTATAAGAGAGTCTGTATATATTCTATAGATAGAAGTACAGACACACTAATGTAGCATTTAAAAAAAATACAAACAGAAAATTATAATAAAGATAATATCACGTGCTAAAGTTTTCAGAGTCCTTATTCCAAGGCAAATCATGTCTCCTGAGCACCAGTGGGAAAGGTGACAAGTTTCTCCTATGAACACATTACAGCAGGAATGGTTTAACAGCAGACTCTCTATTCCTGGATTTCTGTTGAGAGATTCCTGATTTGAGCACCTTTTAGTCAAGAAAGGGAAAAAAAAAAAATCTCTCCACAGATATGGATTTATCAAGGTATAATCCCTAATAAAGTAAAAGCCTTGATTTCACAAGGGAAGCAGATAAGGAAGCAAAGCCCAGAAATGGTTTAAACAGAGAGGCTTTGATAGATTCCCCAATTCCCTTTTATATTGTGCATTTTTGGCCAGAGAAACAGGTGCAGGAGTTCCTGAAAACTGGAGTCCATAAAGTGTTCTCATCACTAACTCCACTCCAGCCTTATTTTGTACTTTTTTTTCATTAAGCCAACCTTTTAACTTCCCTAAAATTTGTTGCCATAATTTTGTCTTCTGAGATATTGTGGAGACAGGAAACCTTCAGAGGCAATCATACACTAATGCCAGCATCAATCAGCAACCACATTAGACAACAAAACCTCTTCCAATATGTCAATACAATAAACAGTGATCAAATTCCACTCAGTGCAGGCCACGAAGCCTTGCCTGTACTTCCTCATGATTTTTACATGACAACTGCTTAAATTTACGGGAACTGTCCTGCCCTGTTTCTAAAGAAAGGAGTCAAAGAACTGTGGGTGTTAAACTAAATAATCAGGAAAGACAGTTCTCTCTCTTCCCAGGGACAAATGCACAGCCATATAATCTACAAAATGGATAAATATCAGTTCTAGGTTACTAGAATTTTAACCCAAATCCAGCAGCAGGCAGGCTCAGTTGTGATGGAACAATGCCTATGCTTTGCTTTGACCAAGATCTCTCAGACTCATTTCAGACATGGCTGAAATTGATTTTTTTGGAGAGAAAAAAAACTGCTTATAAGTAAAAAAGCACATTCTAGGAGCTGCACACTCCGTGCTCCCTGCAAGTACTTCAGTGCATGACATGAGCCAGGCCAGCACAACTTCTGGAGCTACACATTCCCTTCAGGAGCCTTTCCTGCTCTGTCCTTCAGATATCCAGCATCCCCTGAAGCCTGGGGAGGGAGAAGGCTGAACATCATGATGGAACAGTATGTCATTTTGGCTGCTTGAATACAAATCTCATTTATTATGAAGGCAGGTTCTCCACAGGGATAACAGCTGTGCTGAAACTAAGATTATAATACTTTCAATTCATCCCCTTCAGGAGCCTTTACCAACGGCCCAGGTATCCTATTGGAACCTGACCTATATAGATGCCAGTAGCTCTATGGTAAGTCACTAACCTTTTCTCAGCCCGTTTTCTTAATCTGTTTACCAGCATATCCCACAATTCCAGTTTCCTCCAGTGACATGAGGAAGTTTCTCTAGGATGCCATCAGCATTCCCTAGTCTACAGAGCCCAGGAACTGCACTGGTAGCATATTCCTTGCATGAAAGAAAAATGAGAGCTCAGAAAGCTAAATTCTCTAAAGCTATCTCCACAGATTCAGCACAGCATTTTTTATTTCAGAAGTAAATACTCTAAAATCCAATTTCGTCTCCTACTAAGATTTCTATGCAATATTAATATGGATAACAGATTTTCCTAGTATTGCTTCCAGTTCTTATCTTCCCTACCACTGCACTTTTTCTTTATAGAGTTATTGCTTATAGTGGAGAAACTTCTGCTACATAGGGCCTAGAAACATATTATTTTGATTCCCAAAGGCCTTTTGGTAATATGGTAATGCAACAATAAAGGCAAAATTTCCCTGTGGAGCTTTTCAATACAATATTACCCACCCACCCCAAGAATTTACACCATAACTCTCTTTTTCCTAATGCTGGTATTCAGGAGAAAACACAGAAATGACAGAATTTAAAGCAAAAAGATAGATGATGCAGACATTTGTCATGCAGCCCTTCTATATATTTGTTACACCTCCTCATCCTACTTGTCTTCTTCTCAGCTAAACTCATTTGCTTTGAAATTCTTCCTTCTGCTGGAATCTGTAGCACGAATCTTGATTGTTTTTAGAACAAACCATGCTCAGTTCATTTTAAAAATAAAGGTTTCTGTCCCAAAAGACCTTAGAACCCACCTCCACTGTCTGCAATCTGCAGGAAAACTTACTTTCTTCACTTCACTGTCTCTTCCAACACTCCCATTCTGTGTTACTGCAGCAATTTTTGTGGGAACTCTCAGAAATTCCTGCCCCACCACCACGCACATAGCTCTGTAGTGCTTGCACATTCCTTGAGCATTCCACTGTACTTCATGGCATCTCCCAGTCCCTCCCCAGCATTCCCTCAGCCCACCTTCCCTGGAGACAATAAAACACTCACTGGCAGGCAATGAGCTCCTTCATCTTGCCAGAGAATGTGGGAAAGAGGACAGGGTCAGTGTAGGAGCTAAAATGGAACTGAGCACTGAAAAAACCAATTTCACATATCAAAAACTGACTCCCTCCAAACGCAATTTCTGCTCTGTGTGTAAAAGGTATTAAATACATCAAAGAGCTCGATCTTAGCCCCCATCAAGGGGCAGGAGACCCAATCCAACAAAGCTATACTAAGCGCTGAGTTTTCTACACTGAAGTTTCTCAGTTCCTTCTCCAGGAGATGATGTCAGTGCTGTTGGCCAGGTGGATTACATGCTGTCTTAGGTTGCAATACAGGATGTGACCACAAGTATGTATTCTATCACCATCTGTTGGAACCAGGTGGGGCAGTGATCCTTATCTCTGGGGAGATATCCTCTGTTAAAGGGCCATCTGATAAAACCAGGTGGATCAGTCATCTTTATCTTTTCCACAACCCATCCTTCCTCCAAGGAGATATCTTCTGTTAATGGGCCGTTGAGTCCCACTGCATGACTGATAAAATTACATTGTCCCATTGGGAGATGCTCCAGCCACGGGGAGGAGCCGAGCTTTTCCTACCTAGATAAAAACTGAGATTTGGAACACCAGGGCAGCCTTTTTCCACTGGATCCCAGAGGAAAAACCAGACCTTTCCACAGCATCACTGGACCTTTGGAGGAAAACTGCACCCTTCTACAGGATCACTGCTTCAACAGAACCACATCTGTCACTCCAGCAGGACTGCAGCCACCATTTAATGGGACTGCTACCAACACCCTGAGTGATGGGGTGTCAGGTTGTATTCTGACTCCGCCAGTGTTTTGGGTTTGTTCTTTGTAATGCTGTATTTCTATTTTAATTTTTGTAGTCAAGAACTGTTATTCCTATTCCCATATCTTTGCCTGAGAGTCCCTTAATTTCAAAATTATAATAAATTTGGAGGGAGGAGGTTTACATTCTCCATTTTAAAAAGAGGCTTCTGCCTTTCTTGGCAGACACCTGTCTTTCAAACCAAGACACATGCAAAGGCTGCAGGCCAGGGTTTGCTCATCCTCTGATTCTGTCTCAGCATTCTGCACTGAAACAATGTCAGCTGGCTCAGGGCTTGCAGGTGCTACGGGGGGCAGGCAGGAGAGCCCAACTCACCTTAATTCACCCACCCTCCTCCCAAAATCCTGAGCTTTATGCTGAATTAGAAATAAAACCAGCTCACAGAATCACAGGAGAGGTAAGGTTAGAAGGGACCACAGTGGTTGGTTGGTTTGTTTTTTAAACAGCTAATTTAGGAGCTCTCTAAAGCTTATGGTGAAGATATCCTGATAGTTACTGGATAAATTTTGTTTACAGCAATATTATTGGCTGAACTAGAATTAGACTCCTGTGCATTTCTAACTCTACTTTTAGCAATGTTTTTGGATTTTCTTAAGGACTCCACTGTTTTGGACTGGAAATAAAGGAGTCCATAGCCTTTACAGAAGAAGGATACATGAATTACAGCAGGACTCACAAAAGTTCAGCGTCCAAATGCTGAGGGACTCAAAATAGGGGAGGAAGGGGGTGCAGGTGGAACACCAACACACTTTTAAAGGCTCAGAGAAAACACAGTGCATTTCTCCTGTCATTGGCTAGCACTTATCCATGGTATTTAGAACATGAATAGGATCTAAAGAGCACCCAATAGCTGTTTTCTAAGCACTGCTAGAATCAGTTCTAGTCATGGTACAAAACAGATCAGTGGAAGGACACTCATCACCCTATAGGCAAATTTAACATATAAGGATGCCTACCCTAAACCCTGGGACAGTACCTGGCCTTCCAGAGATCTGGAATTTGATGCTGCCCTTTAAGTTGACAGGACTCCTATGATTTTCACGTTCAGGATACCAGAGTGACACCACTAAGGTGTTTTTAGTTCAGGATACTGAGAGCTGTATGGAGCCCTCCTCCCTCTTGCCATTTTCCAGTCCTTCCCACTTCAAAGGGAAGCTTTGATCCAACAGGGATCACAGGCAAAAGGCTGGTGAAATCCCAGACGGAAGAAGGCCAGTGCAATTTGACACAATAACTCACGATGTTTTCCCTAAATAAATTATTGCTAATTTGATATACCAAGAAACACAGCTGATGCTTCTGAAGGAAAAAAAAAAACCCTCTGTTCATGAAGACACAGAACTACAGACCACAAAAAGACTAAGCCATGCTAAAGGACCAGCAATATTAATGGATTATTGGAACAGCTGAATTTGTCCCAGGACCACATCTTCCTTGAAAGGTGCACAAGCCAAGTAGGCATCACAAGGGATGTGAATGGAAAGACAGAAAAAGTAGTAGAGAAGGAAATTTCTGTTTAAAGACTAAGATAAATGAGGGATAGGACTGTTTTCAGCGTATTTTCTTAAGGTTACCCATCAAAAAATTATGAATAAATGGAAGTAATGTCACCAGCATATACAATTATCACAGAATGGGTAAATTTTGAAGGGACCCCAGTGAGTCATCTGGTCTCACCTCTGTGCTCAAACAGGGTCAAAATATGCAGCCTAGGTAGCAAGAACAAGAGAAGCTTGAACAAAGACCACGTCTCAAACACTGCTTCAAACCTTTTAAATGTTGTTTCTAAGACTTTGTGGTTTTGGGCATGAATCTCACAGCTTTAACATAAAAAAAAATAAACACACACACACTTCCAGTCTTGGGATAACTTGACAAAACCCAGCACTCCACTTAACTGGATTTTGTGGAAGATCATTTTTGAAGAGGCAGCTTGTGTCCCCTCACTACAGACCAAATGTTCCACTCTTTCCTCATCCAAATTTGAGATAGAGATGAATTCATCTTCCTTACTCCCTGTTGTGTAGAACAGGTTGTTCACTAAGTGGAAAAGCCTTCTGGAGTCTTTATTAGGGAAAAATAAGGGACAGAAGCTGACAATTAATAACAGTAAACTCCTGGAGTGACAATGACTGTGGCTTGTCCTCCAAGTTATTATTTCCCCACCCCCCTACAGATCTAAAATTCATGCTTTTCTGTTTGTGCACTTTCCATCTGTTGCAAAGACAGCAAGAAGGAATATTCTACATGCATTTATCCCACCATGGAAGGGACATGAGAGAAGTTGATATTCCTATATTGCCGTGCAGCAGCATCCTAAGCTTCCTTTCGGATCAATATTTGCTGGGCTGGGCTCTCTGCCAGCACAGAGGACTTCAAGACCATGCTGTTTACATCTGCAGGCAAAAGGAAGTGTAAATGTCTGTAAAAAACACTCTTGGACTTAAAATATAAGCATGAAGATTCTTAAGACTTCAGAGTGATGCAGAAGTGGGGAAAGCTGAACACAAAGAGAGTTTTGGGCTCTTTCTCAGATAAAACATTCTAGCCAACCATCAGCACCTCTCCTTCCACACTTGTTTCCCACCTCTGTGCATCGGTGGGAGACAGCATTCCTTGCTAGGTTAAAAAGCCCACTTTATTTATTCCATAATGCAGCACCCTCCTTTTCCTTAAGGCAGAGAGAACAAAACAAAACTAAAAACAACCACCCAAGCAGCTTCATAGCAGTTATTGATACACCTTGAGCAGTGTGAGCTTGTGAGCTTAGAGGATAATCATTATTTTCACTGATGACATAAGAAAGAAAACCCTGAACAGTGCAATAGGGAAAACAGTGGAAACCCAGTGATGCAAATGTGTGGGAAGTACATGAGCCACAGAGCCTGGGAATCTGCTGAGACCCCCCTGCAGGGCTGCATCTGGCCCTGGGATCCCAGCACAGGAAGGACAGGGAGCTGCTGGAGCCAGGCCAGAGCAGGGACACCAAGGGATCAGAGGGATGGAGCAGCTCTGGTGGCAGGAAAGGCTCAGGGAATTGGGATTGTTCAGCCTGGAGAGGAGAAGGCTTTGGGGTGACCTCATTGTGGCCTTCCAGTGCCTGAAGGGAGCCCACAGGAAAGATGGAGAGAGACTCTTGACAAGGGCCTGGAGTGACAGGACAAGGGGCAATGGCTTCACACTGACACAGAGCAGGGTTAGATTGGATATTGGGAAGAAATTGTTCCCTGTGAGGGTGGTGAGGGCCTGGCACAGGTTGCCCAGAGGAGCTGTGGCTGCCCCATCCCATGGCAGGGGGTTGGAATGAGATCCTCTTTAAGGTCCCTTCCAACCCAGGCCATTTTGTGACTCTCTGAATGTTGAAGAAATACTGATTTTCTGTAGGGGCACTGAAAATACTGGGGAAGTGAGTACCTGCATGCATGTGTTGTGCATATTTTAGGAGATGAGGACTGACTGCACATAAATCTACTTGTGAACTCATTTTACATCACCAGAAAACCCATCAGGTTTTGTTTGTCACATGCAGGGGTGTCTTTCTGGTCACCCAATCACATCCAGCTCTTACACAACAAGAAATTCAGATTAACCTTCATGGCTGTGATGGTGCATATGGACTACACTTCCCCAAACACAATTTCTTAATGCCCTCCCAATCCTTTCTTATGAGATCAGTGAAAGCAATTATTCTAATGCCTTCATCTGTGTGAGGCCACCTCACACAGAAGCCACCAGCAGAACTTGGTGATTACCAGGCTTGGTGCTCCAAAGGGCAAGAGAAAAAAATAACCCTGCAGAGGGTTAGAAAGCCAAATTGCTCATTCATAGGTAGCAGAACAACCCCTTCCATCCAACTGCTCAGAGATAAAACCCCTCCATTCCATACACAAGCTAGCCCACATCTACACTCACACATTCATTCCTCCTCAGGCACAGAGGCACTCAGATATATTTCACTCCTGTGGGTGCTTGTTACTACTAAGTTGCAAAGCATTAGTGGACTTTCCTCCCACCTCCCCATCTTTGACAAAAATACTCTTTTTTTTTTTTTTTAAAGAAGTGCTCTCTTCCACCTCAATCTGGTGTATTTTTTATAAAGCACGTAGCTCAGCCTTCTTATTTTTTAACTTGGTAGACTCATTTCCATGGAGATCTCTGGAAGGCCAGAGAACAGAACCATCACACTCCCCCCTTCTGCCATCCCCACTTGAGTCTACAGTGTTTTTTTCCACATTTTCTTTTCATCCTCTCTCATGTTGCACTTGTGCTTGACTAGAAACTCATGTTTACCACTACAGCACTCCTGACTCATGCAAAATGTGAGATCCAACCTTAACACAATTCATGAAAAGGGAATTAGAGAACACAGAAAATGATGTCACCCTCTCTATCTCACCACCCACTCCATCCCAGGTCCTTCTGTGGCCCCAGCTGAAGCAGTAACTGAGCACTTCAGAGCCCATCATTTGGTGGATCTATCCCCAAAAAACTCCATACAGCAATGCATTCATTTATCTATTTAAGTTAGCAATGAACCATCAAGCATGAGCCAAACAGAACTCTGATATGTATACAGAGACTTAAAACCTGAAAGATGATTCTGAAACACCACTACATCAATTGAATCACAGCCTCTTCTGCAGATGTTTCAAATATTGTGCTCCAGAGCTCCCCAGGTACTTCATGGGTCACCTGGGTCTGCTCAGAGGCTCTGGCATTCCTCATAAGGCTGAAAACAGCATCAGACCTGTATCTAATCTCTAACAGATTTTAGAAACCAGGGGTTGGATTTTACCTGGTTATCTCCAGTGATTCATGGACTCACTGAACAACTCAGCCAGTGATCTGAACTCTCATTACATTCTGGGGCCAAACTGGTATTTCTGCAGCACGATCCACTTACTATCTGGTCAACATTTAAGGTTGTCCATGAATCACACCCAGCAATTCCTTTTCCTCTCAACTGACCGTAAAAAACCAGAGCGAAACAAATGCAGTGCTCACAGTCTAGGAAGGAGATCACCCCTTGCTCTGAGCAACCTGGTCCAGTGGGAGATGTTCCTGCTCATGGCAGGGGCACTGGAACAAGATGATCTTTCAGGTCCCTTCCAAACCTGGCCATTCCATGATTCTATTATTAAGTAATGTTAATTGCTGTAATAGTTGAGCACTAATTCGTAGCCTGGCCTCCCCAGTTACCATTCACAGTAATGCACAGATGTCATTCACAGGGCACACAAAAATGGAACCCCCAAAACTGGAACTCCCAGAACCCAAGTAGTACAGTGAAGGGATACAAAAATTACTTCAGAGACTCTTTGAGAGAAATACAAACAAGATTAATGCTTTCTTCTGTCATTTGTTCTCCCAGCAACAGAATCAATGTGACTCTGCAGCGCTGGCCAACTCACATCCTCAGGTATTGCATATTAGCCAGATAAATACAAATATATATACAAATAACTTCCTACCCACATTATAGCTCTGACTGCTTCTGTAACTCTGAATTCTCTCTTTTTTTTTTTTTTGGCAGACTTCAATAAGCTAGTGAATGTCACAAAATGCTTTCACAAATTTGTTTTAACAAGCTGGATTCTAATCTATTAAAGGCTTAAAAAGGTAGATAGGCAGCAGGAAGGAGAAGTGGATCGTGGTGCTGCTGAAGAACAGTACTAAAAGCCAAAATGGGAAATTCACAGAGCAACCAGTTTGATGATGCAGCCACCAAACAAGTCTTCAGCCAGGTTGTGTGGGGGGGTCTAACAACCTTATCAGCCCTGAAAATTGGAAACACCAGGAAGATCCTACATCACACCCACCACTGTCTACCTGGTGCAGCATTACACAGGGAGACTCTCAAACGAGGACGAATAATGATCATCTCCAGGCATTTGGGATTCTCACAGGACAGACATAGGATGGAGAATTAAAATGGGAATCTACAACTAAAACGGATGAATTTAAGTGCAAAAAATGGCACAAGTGTCAACAAAAATGTCCCAATAGTAGGATGGGGAAAACAGCCTCTTGAGAGGTATGAAATAATATCAAAAGCATTCCACAGAGCAGTCTTTTCTTAAAAGGAAGAAAAGAGGTTTCAAGAGATGCCTAATGCAGGGATATAGGTCATGTTGTTAGTTATGAAATGGTGATTCCTGTCATTTTTCCAGTATATTCCTGAACTTTATCTTTCATCAGTGACAACAGCAGAGTGAGTGGTACAAGAGTCCCTTCAGGCTTCTGCTCTGCAGAACTGTACAGAAAAATTAGGAACAAATTCAAGAGTTAAATGCAGTCACCATCAGCAGAAGCTTTTCCCAAATCAGACCTTGTGTGTGAGAAGAAACTCAGAGGGTTATTTTCACTATTGATCACAGAACCAACCCACTGGCCCAACCCCCTGCTCAGGTAGGGCCAGCCACATCTGCCTGCCCAGAACCATGACCAGTCAGCTTTGGAATATCTCCAAGGATGAAAACTGCACAACCTCCCTGGGCAACCTGTGGCAGTGTTCAGTCACTTTAAAAAATCCCAAACAAACAAAAACCCAACCAATCCAACCAAACAACAACCAAAGAACCAGTTTGTGTTTTAGTTTGTGTCTGTTGCCTTTGGTCCTGTGGCTGTGCACCATGGAAAAAAGCCAAGCTTCATCTTATTTACCTACTCTCATCAGATAATTCTACACCTTGGTGGCTCCCTTGAGATCTCTCAAGAGTTACAGCACTCTCAGCTTTTCCTCACAGCAGAAATGCTCCAGTCCCTCAGACTCTCTCCAGCACATCCATGTCTTTCTTTTACTGGGCTCCCAGCACTTAAGACAATACTCCAGGTGGTCTCCCCAGTGCTAAACAGAGGGGAAGGATCACCTCCTTGCCTTGCTGACAATGAGCCTCTAACACAGCTCAGGATACTTTTAACTTTCTTTGCTACCAGAGTACGCTTGGCTCCCATCCATCCTGGTGCCTGCCAGCTCCTTTCCTGCTAAGCTGCTTCCCAGTCACTCAGTCCCCAGCAAATACTGGTGCCTCTTCGTCCCCAGGTCCACAGGACTTCGCACTCCTCCTTACTGAGCACCAGGAGGTTCCTGCCACCCATTTCTCCAGGCTTCCCTGGATGGCAGCACAGCCCCCAAGGACACCAGCCACCACTCCCAGTTCTGTCTGCTGTGGGAATACTCTGCCCATCATTCACATCATAAATGAGGATATTGGACAGCATTGGACTCCATTTAGACTTTGTGCCACTGACCATCCCCTTCAGCCTGTTCTCTGTCTTCTGACTTACCCCACCCTCCATCTGCCCTGTTGAGAGGGACACAGTTTCAAAAGCCTTACTGAGGTCCAGGTGGAAAACATCCTCTGCTGTGCCCTCATCCACCAACCCAGCCATTTCTTCACAGAAGGTTGTCTGGCTTGGTCAAGCACGACATCCCTTTGGTAAACCCATGCAGCCTCCTCTTGGTCACCTTCCTGTGCCTGGAAATACCTCCCAGAGTGAGCTGTTCCATCACTTTCTCCAGAGATCAAGGTGAGCATGACCAGCCTGTAGCTCCCTGGGCACCTCCTTCTTGCCTGCTCATGGAAGGGAGTGGGAAGAGTATGAGGATATTCTTTTCAAGAAAAGAAAGCTGCCAAGTGTGTGGCATCTACCCTGTGTTCCAAAGGAGGGAATGCTGGATCCAGCCATATCCTCAGCAACATTCCACTGGTAATTTGAGTTTCAGTGCCATCTAAATACTGTCTACTTCAGTTTCAACTTCCCCAAAAGTGACTATTTTTCTCTCCACAAGAACAAAAATGTCTGACATGGACATCCAGCAGCCCTCATGAAAACAAGGTACTTTACATGCTGTTAAGAACACATTATGGTAGGGCAACATACAAACAAAAAAGTACCCAGAAAGTTAATTAATTAAGAAAAGGTATCTTTCATCTAAAAGCAATGCCTTTTTTGAAAGCAGATGGTCTGGAGTCTGAATTAAAATCAGACTTCCCCCTGACTGCCTCCATCCCCCATTACTTGATTAATTTTCCTCAAAGCATTTGGATGTAACTGAACTCCGACCGTTGAATCAGCTACAAAATAAACATGGCTTGTTGTCCTTAGGCTGAGCTGCTGCATCTTGAAATAGTATTCCTGTTGAAGTTAAAGTCTATTCAGTGTAAGAATTACTAATAACTCCTTTTATTAATATTCCTTTGGCTGAACTGTTTAAGGTCAGCTAAAAATGTGTTCTTCGGTAAGAAGATAGTCTGGAAGAAGCAGTGTTCTATCAGTCGAGGAGGCAAACCCAGAGAAAACAAAGAAAAATAAATTATCATCAGTTGGTATTTTAACTGCTGCTATTAACAAGCCAGAATTACAGAATGTGACAGGTTTGGGGTTTGGTTTGTTTTTGGGGGGTTTCATGGGGGGAGTTCTTTTTACTTATAAGTCCTCAGCAAAAATATGCATTAAATACTTTTCTCAGGTACCTGAATTAGCAGATGGTATCAGCTTAAAAGATGCATTCCTTCAAATCTACCTGGAAATGTGCACACAATAAGTTGCTGCTGAGCAAATATTCATTATCTGCAAGGTGCAGCTATAACCAATGGCACAGCTATTTCTGCAGCATTATTGATCACCAGCAGAGATGACAGCTTCATGCACCAGGGTATGGAGAGCGAAGTGCTGCCCTGTTTTCTGTCTGCACCAGAACAATACCACTCAGCATTATCTAACTGGGATTATCACCTGACTAGCAGCAAGAAGGCTGATGAATCATTTTTATTCCAAAGCACATTAAAATGGGAAAGGGCACTGCATTAAGTCCTTCCAGTGGAAAACTTTACTTCTTCATGGGAGAACCTTCACCAATATCAAGTTTCACCTTTCACATAACTCACTGCAAAACTACCTTGTGTACCAGAACAACTTTCACCTTTATTGGTAAGCACCTAAAGCTTCATTCACCTCTTCAGGAGAGAAGTTACTCTCAAAAGCAGTAGGTGGGACTTGCACAAAAGCTCAATTACCTCTGAGGGGCTAAATATGCTCCTGGGATTCAGCAGGTCCCCACTAACTTATGTGTGGAAAAGCTACGTGCCATCAAGAGAACAGAGAGCAGCATCCTACTCACTTAAACACATCCCTGCAGCTGCACAGAAAGCAAACAGCAAACCAAAAATTGCCTCTGAAATGCATTCACACTGACTGCAAGCCCAACATCTCCAAGAAAGCCTTGATTAAGTCCTGGAGACAAGCCAGATAGAAAATGAAGCACTTCTATGAAAATTATAGTCACTGATTCGTTCCTATTGGATGCAAAGTTGTTTGTTTAAAAACGTTTCATTCCCACCACACATTTCAAATAAACAGGTAAACAGAAAGCACCAAGACTTCATCCTTTCCCTTCTCTCCCTATTTCCTTCCCACCCTCCCCAGTCCTTCAGCTTCTCTCAGCAGCTTGCCAATGGTACCTCCTTCTACCACTGAGGTCACCCCAAAGCCTTCTCCTCTCCAGGCTGAACAATCCCAATTCCCTCAGCCTTTCCTCCCAGGAGAGCTGTTCCATCCCTCTGATCCCTTGGTGTCCCTGCTCTGGTTCAGCACTAAAAGCAGAGGGAAATGGTGACTTGAACTGCCTGGCCTCAGCATTTCAGAAAGGGTTGAGTTTCCTACCACACCATATCTGCTACATCAATTAGTTTATCTTGGGGATTTTGTTTGCCTGCTTTTTGAGCAAAAGAATGAAAGCACTTTCTTGAGGAAGAAAAGCCACTTGGTACAGTCTGCAAAAATGGGTAGTTTTAAGCCAATTCAACTTAATTCATAATTCATCCTAATTGATGATACAAGGAGTCTGTTTAAGCAAGTGCATGTTAGTGAAAAAGTAAAGTGACCACAATAAATCACTTAACACATCTTCATGTGAAGTGGGGAAAGCATTCCTAGGACAGTTAAAGCAAAGTGAGCCCAAACCCCATCCTAGCACATACACACCCTGCCAAGATCTCAGTCACCTTTAGAATCACAGAATAGAACCACTGGATCATTAATGTTGGAAAAGATGCTCAAAATCACTGAGTACAATCTTTGAGCAATCCCGACCTTATCAACTAAAGCATTAAGTGCCACATCCAGCTGTTTCCTCGGACACCACTTCCTTGGGTAGCCCTTTCCAATGTCTGCCCACCCTTTCTGTGAAGAAATTCTACCTGATATCCAACCTGAACCTCCCCTGGCACAGCTTGAGGCTGTTTCCTCTCATCCTGTCCCTGTTCCCTGGGAGCAGAGCCTGACCCCCCCCAGCTGTCCCCTCCTGTCAGGGAGTTGTGCAGAGCCAGAAGGTTCCCCCTGAGCCTCCTTTTCTCCAGGCTGAGCCCCTTTCCCAGCTCCCTCAGCCCCTCCTGCTGCTCCAGCCCCTTCCCCAGCTCCGTTGCCTTCCCTGGACACACTCCAGCCCCTCAGTGTCTTTCTTGTGCTGAGGTTCCCAGCAGTGCCCCAGGATGTGAGGTGTGGCCCCAGCAGTGCCAGCACAGGGGACAGTCCCTGCCCTGGCCCTGCTGCCACCCCATGGCTGGCACAGCCCAGGGGCCATTGGCCTCTTGCCCCCCTGGGCACACCTGGGCTCATGTCCAGCCGCTGTCCCAGGAGCATGTGGGGAGACCCCTGTGAGACCCTTAAAGGACTGGGCCTCTCTTCCTGCCCAGCCCATAACTCTGGATACCCTGTTCTTCTCCCACTCCCCCATTTTCCACCAGCACCCCCAATATTCCAGCTCCATGGTGACTGCATCCACAGGCTGGCAGAGCTGGAAGCTGAATTTTGAGGCAAGCTCGCGGAGCTGATGTGAGTCACAGCACAGCGTCCAGAACACCCAAGTAGATTTGGGCTGTTGGGAGCATCAGCTGAGCTGCTCCTTTTGGCAGCACATCACACACAATTCAGTCAGGGTGAGCTGGCTGTGAAGCCACATTCCCAGTCAAACATTTCCTTCACCTCAGCTCCAACAGCTGCAGCCACAGAGCAAAATCCACAGAACCAAGAGGTTGCCAAGCTCCCTGGCCTAAGGACTGAGTTCTCATTTAGCTTTGTACAGCCCCCAAACCAAAAGGCACCCCAGCTCAAGTGACATCCTTAAGCTAGCTCAGCTTTTAAACTTTTAACTATTGCAGTCACTTCTCCTAGATTCATCAGAGTCCAGCTCCTGCTTCCCCACAGAAAACAGACATATGTTTTATGAGCTTTTTTCACTCCTAAGCATACCCTGTCCCCAATAACCAAGATCTTGGTTCTTTTCCCTCTGAACCCTATCAGGGCTTTCTGCCATCTGCTGTGTCTGTGACAGATGCTTGTATAACTGACAGATCCAGCTAAATATAAGATATCAACACCCCCATATGCTCCAAACATTCCAAGTTTAGTACTCCTATTGTAAGTGAGGCCTAAATATAGCAAGGTAAACAAAAAACATCTTTTATGTTGAAGCATTCCTAAGACTGATGACACCTCAGCACAAGTGCTCCAAAGCTTAGCAGGGAAGGGAGAAGACAACATCTCCTGAGGGTGTTATTTGGAGATTTAAAGCATCATTGCCAAACCCTTCCCCCATGTGAGGATACTCTGCTCTGAAGCAGCACAGCTTAGCTGTGTTTGCCACCATGGCTACAAACCCAGAGTGCCATGGGAGCTCCCTGATGGACAGCAGCACTCTGCAGGCAACACCAGCCCAGCCTGGGAGGGGACTGACATATTTTCTATTCCTCATCTTGCTCAGCAGAGGAGAACTGTCCTCTTCCAGGGCTCCAGGGACCAACATGGGTAGGAAAGCTGTCCTGTTCTCCCCCACCAAAGCCACTGTCCTAAGGGACAGTGAAATCAAGGAACAGGGACCCTTTGCAGGCTGAAGAGCACCCAGCAGCACAGTGACTGCTGTCTCTGGAGAACTTTTCACCTTGAAGTAACTTGCAGCACTTCATGCACTCCAAGAGCTGCCATTCCACCCACCTCAGAAACACAGGTACCCACAGGGTGAGCTGACAGCTGCTGAGGCAGGCTATGGGGGAAAAAAAACCCTTTAAATGTGGAAGTAGAACACACCACGGAGCACACTGCATCAGAGAGGAGGGAGAGGAACGTTTAAATAAGGAAAAACAGGTGCCCACACTGAACTTCAGACAGCTACTCTGTCTTGAGAGGTCTGTTGACCACAAGGAGCCAAAACCTTTTGGTTTTTTATCTCAAACACACTTTGATAACACAAATATTACAGTGTTGCACCACTTCAGTGCCCAGATGCAGTCACAGTGCATCTGATGAACCAGAGCTACAAATAACACAACTTCTTCCTTCCAAGTTTCACTTAGGAATCTCCTGTTCAGGCACTCTTTATGTGACAATACAAATTGTTCTGTGAATTAAAGTGCAACCTAAACTTCTCACGCTGTTTATCAAGTCCTGCTTACTGCAAACAAACCTGTCACTTCTGACTTTGCATTTTATTTCCACTAAAGACAGCGACTGAGTTTTGGGTGACTTTAGTGAGCTTTAGAGCAGAGCCCAAAGGGTGTACTATCTCTCTCCAACAACAGAGAGCTGGCTAAAAACCTAAATGCTGTGCACCATCAACCAGAAAATCCTCCCTCACCTACCAGTTCCTTAAACATAAAAAACAGCTTGGCTGAATGAAGCAGAGAGGACATTGTGCCTCAAAACAAAAGAGATCTCTTATTTTATGACCAGTCCCCCTTCTGCATTGTGATGTAAGTTAACAAGCACAAAATTATCCAGACCCCAACTCTAGGAGTACTCCTGTTCTCAAAACAGCCAAAGTTACACATCCAGGACACATCCAAAATCCACCCAGGAGAGTAAAAGACAAGACTAGGCACAAGCATACCTGCCTCACAAGTCAGACTGAGCCTGGTGCCTCCAGCCAGAGCTGACAGGGAGCTCAGTCTGTATCAGGTGTGTCGTGGTAATCAGCTGATCAGGTTAATTAAGTCCTATTAGTGCCCTCAGGATCACAACACCAAGAGCAGGAGGGCAAATTGTAAATGAAGACACAGAGAATTGCCACACAGGTGGGAAAAATCCTGCCTCCTGCTCACACATCCCAACCTCCAGAGGGATGAGAGCCATGGAATACAAAGCCTGGGCTGAAGCAGCTGGCACAAGCCAAGGCACAGCCTCTCTCCCCAGCATGACTGGATGGTGCACAGCCCTGAAGTCCTCAGCATTCCCCTGTCCCTGGCAGATCCCACAGGGTGACCTTTCTCCTGATTCATTCCTGGCATGGGAAGGACAGGAAAGGTGATTGCTAAGCTCCAGTCTGCAGCTCTCAGAACATTCTGTAATGTCTTGCTCTCTCCCCTGTCCCTTTTTACTCATGTAGCACCTATTCTCAACACAGGAGTGCTGGCTGGAATTCGGGGAGTTTGGACTGAGGTAATTTTCTTCACAGAAGCTAGTGCAGGACTATGTCTCAGATTTTTGCTGGAAACAGTGTGGGTAACACCAGGATGTTTTAGTTCTTGCTGAGCAGGGTTTGCACAGAGCAAAGGGCTTCTCTCCTTCTCACCAGTGAGGGGCTGGGGGTGCACTAAGGGGTTGGGAGAGGACACAGCTGGGACAGCTGATCCCCACTGACCAAAGGGACTTCCCACACCACAGCACACAGGAGGAGGAGGAAGCAGGGATGTCGGCAGTGATGGTGTTTGTTTTCCCTGGTCAGTGTTGCACTTGATGGAGCCCTGCAGAGAGCTGAACCAGTGCTGAATGAATTCCATGTTTTGCTTTGCTTGCAGCCCACGAGTTTTCTCACTTTCACCTTCCCATTCTCTCCCGTGTGGCACTGCAGGGCAGGGAGTGGTGGTGTGGGGCTCAGCTGCCAGCTGAGGCTAAACCACGACAAAAGTGGTCTAGCCCAACCTCCTGCTCAGAGAAGCACCACCATCAATGCTAGGGCAGCTTCATCCAGCCAGATCCTGGACATTGCAAAGGCCGGAGTTGCCCACCAGCTCTCCAGATGACTCATTCCACTGCTGAACTACCCACATGGTGACTTTTAGTTTTTTTCTCATGTCCATTCTGAACCTCAGTAATCTCACTGGAGACCTCACACGGGGGGGTTCTCTCCAATTTAATGTCTTTCCCCTTCCAGGTAACTCCCAGCCTTATCCACTGAACTCCCACACTAACACACACTGCCTTGCCCTTACATTTTCAAAGGTTTATATAGGACATACAACTGTAAAACTCCTGTTAAATATGACCTAATTTAGTTCCAAGTTTAGCATTACCAGGACATTTTCAGGGATGAGAATTTCACGGGCTTATGGCTGTGCAGCCATGTGATTTTATGAAATAGCATTCAAGTGCAACATTTTCAGCAAGGCACTCCAGAAGAGGATATTTACAGGGGATCCCTGTTTTCTGGGGTTTCTAGGGTCCCAAAAATTACCGAGCACCATTTGGCTGTCTCACACAAACACAAATTTGTCATTCTATTTCAGGCCTGCCTGCATCACAGAATGCCCATGGAGCTGTCAGACACCTCAAGCATTATTTCAAAAGCATCACAGAGAGACCATCAAAAAGGTCAAGAGATCTGAGTCCCAGGAGCACCAAGTGCCATGCCAGCCCTTCCAAATATGAAAGAAGCAAGCTGGGCAAATCCTGCCTCTACATTCTCAATGGAAGACAAAAAATCAAAGGCAGCCTGCAAACTGTGAGGCTCCAACCGCCCTTGGTCACACTGTGCAGCTCCCTTTGAAGCCAGCAGGATCACAGGAGAAAACACTTTTGAGATGTTGCAATGATTCTTGAAGCCTTGTTTTCCTTTAGAGGGGAAAAAAACCCTAAACCATAAAATCCATGTTGGATTATGCATTCTGACAGAAGAACAAAATGAATGGGCATAAGGAGGCAGGAGATGCAGTGTAGGCGATGCTCAGCACAGCGCTTCGGAAATTCCGCTTGAAATATAATTTGGACGTAATAAACAGAATTGTATCAGAGAGCACCAACATCTTGAAGGTGATAAGAGCTCCTTAATTACATCTGTGTAAACACATGGATTGCAAAGGAGGGAAGCAAGAGAATTCAGAATGGAAAGGAGCAGCCTGGAAAACCCAGACAGTAATGACAAAATCAGATTCTTCACTGACCAGGACATCAATGCTAAAGGAAAGCCATGCTTTTCAGAACAATCTGGCATAATAACACAATGTAAAACTGGATGAACCTGTTACCTGACATGGCCAAGCTGCCTAAATCCTCTGCAGGGTATCTCTGCGTGGGGAAATGAGAGTGGGCAGAGAGCCCCACTTATCCAGGGAGCTACAGAAACAGCTTTACAGCCACATCACAAATGAAGTGCCCAGAAGTCAATTAACTAATTTAAGCTACATCTCCTCTGCAGACATAAGGTCCATGTCTACACAGTGCCTTAAATAGCACACAGTATGGATTCTCCAGCTGGCCCCATGCAGAGAAAGAACAGAGAGAGAGAGAGAGACCATGCCTCAAATTATTGCACTGATTTCTGGGTTCATCTCTACTGCAAGCGTAGAAGGAACCTGGAACAATTCCATTCAAGTGTGACAAAAAGGACTTCAAGGTCTCTGTTTATGAAGAAATTATTTCTGCCCTAATTTTACTCCCCCTTTTGCTTTCAGAGATCTGCTCAGTCTCTCCCAGACAAAATGTTACATCTAGTCAAGGTAAAAAAGCCAAGGGGAGTGACAGACATCTGCCATGCACTTGAGAAGAACCAAGGAGAAGAGTGGGGAATGAATTGTCACTACAGGGAAAAGTTATAGGAAAAAGAAAATGTAGGATGTCACATTTTCCAGTGATTAAACCCTTTCTGAAGATATTTGAATGGTAACAAGGATTGCTGAGGATTTTTGCCTCTCATATAAAACTCGGAATTCAAAGGTCCCATGCTCAAAGGACTGGATTTGTGTCTTTCAGATGTATTAATCAAGAGTTACTCTGAGGTAAGATTAAAATGCTCTCTAGAATGGGCAAGCAGGAATTCATTGAGCAGGGAATTTCTCTAGGCCAAGTCACTATGCTGATGGGATTCCCATTACTAGAAACTTATGGTTACAATCCATGTAAGCCCTGAAAAGGATCAAAATATTAATCATTTTGTCTGGCTGAAACTTATCCATCAAAGCCTTGCTCAGCCAAAATATGGGATAAAAATTGAGTTATCTTTTCTATAAAACATTGATGTTCAGAGAGTCTCCAAAGACTCTGGGATTTCTGTTGACCCCCCCCGTGAGTTCTGTTCTCTCTACATGACAAGTTCTGCTCTCTCCCCCACAGCAAGCAGAGAAAGATGTAGCTCAACTGGAGCTGTGGGAGGTGGTACCCTCAGGAAAAACACAGCCTATGCTGCAGCAGCTCTATACAACCCCCTTTTTGGCAGGAAAACAGCCAGTTTCACAGGTAATGATTTAATAAATCAGGGAGCTCACTAGAATGAAGTCTGCTAAATGTGTGAACAGTTTTTTCAGTTCCCTTCCACCCTCCCAAAACAAAAAGGTATTTGTCCATAGACTAGAAGACAAAGTAGTTTTTTGTTTGGGGATTTTTTTTTCTTCTTTTTGGACAGGCAAATGTTTTCTTCTGCCAACAAGAGAACTCTTGGATGTGTTGCTGAAAATTATGGAGAAAACAGAAAGCTTCTACTTCAAATCATGCTTTTGCATGCTTGAAAGATCTTTTCAGCTATTTTTTTCTAACTGAGAGATTTTTATATTGGAAGTAATTAAGCTGAGGAAAGTGGAAGTTCACCTCTCTTCTACTTCAGCTGGTGGTTCGTGAAAACATTACAATTTCCAGAATATTGATGGAATATCCTTTAGGCCAAAGTTTCATGTCTCTTCCATCTGACAAGCAGGGGAGTGAGCTCTGTTCTGTGACACACCTGCTTTGTGTGGCTCCAGACCTCTTTATTTTCCCTGACTCTTACTCACCCCAAAACTTCTGCAACTGGACAAAACCCAACACCCCTCCTTCCGCTCCTCAGGAAAACAGAATTCAGGTCAGAAGGTTCCCTAAACCAGAAGAATCTAAGCATCCTTTTTTTTTCCCCTGGTTCTGCAGGAACTGCTAGTGCCAGATGAGGACCCCCAGCCTGTAACTTTGTTCATGTTCTTTTTCAGAGACAGTGATTGACTGGAATGGGGATATGAGTGATTTATAACAGTGCATGCATGCTTTGTGCCTGGATTGTTACAGTGGCAGCATCTGTTTCATGCTGCCATCAAATCACAGTGATGTTTCCACTCTCTCCTCAGGCTATGATGAATGTAATTTTCCAATGTTTTCCTGAATCCCACACAGCACTAATCAGCAATTATCAAAAGCAGCAAACACAAATAATTAAGATATTTCCACGGCATGCAGGCACAATCTTCTCTGGGATGTGTGCCTCACACTGCCATGGCCAGAAATGCTGTCTGTACCACGCAGGAGAAACCCTGAGGGGAAGGGCAGCTTCATCTCCATGTCTTGACCCCAACTCAAGGAAAACAGTGTGGATGAGGCATCCAAGTGATTTTCTGTTTTCAGAGGAAACAAGGGGTTTAAAAGTGACACCCTCTGTCCCATAATCATCCTTGTAAATGTGGGGAAGCCCAACCAGGGATGTAACAGCATAGAGCACCTTTAGTATCTGACATGATTATAAGTGCTATGGCAGATCAACCAGTGCCCGGCATCCCCTCACTCCCAATTTCCCCCAAATACAGTCCAAACCCAAGGGATTTCAATCTCCCTTGTATTGACACGTTGGTTCTCAGTCACATCTCCCTGTTTGCTCCAGTCTGGGCTCCTCAGCCACCCTCCATTTCTGTAATGCACTGCAGCCAGGGGCTCCCATCAAACTTTGACGTGGAGGATTTATTTTTGCTAATGTGCAATATTTCCTCCCGCTACAATTAGAGGGATACTAAATAAGCACGCTTACATATTCAAGTGTACTTATCTCAAATTCCCAGGAATAATCAGTGGATCTGTGTGAGCATGCTGAATGGGTGGGAATGCTTGCTGAAAAGCCTACACACCCAGCTCCCCTCTCCGCTCTCCAGCTTATTTTTGCTGCTGAAATCACCATTCCAGATTGGAGCTGCTGTAAAGTGGCAGAGCTTAGATGAAATCAGTGGACATACAGCAGTTCCCATGACTTTTCATCATACCCCATTATAAACCAAGCAGGTTTGATTTGACCACAGGTCTATCAAAAGCCCAGACCTGAGAACCTCTCTTCCCAGAATGTGCATTTTATTTAAATCTCTGCTTTAATCTTTATCTGTGTAAATCTGCACAGAACTGACTCCATTCAAGTGAATTGAATCAGCAGCATCTCAAAACACGTGTCTTCCATATGAAAAATTCCTTTAGGGACAAGGAACATGAAAGATTCTGCCTCTAGGTTCTGCATTTTGATTCTTGCCTTGACCAAGGCCTTTTAACTATAGAGAGAAAAAGAAAGAGAGAGAAAGAGAGAGAGAGAGAGAGAGAGAGAGAGAGAGAGAGAGAGAGAGAGAGAGAGAGAGAGAGAGAGAGAGAGAGAGAGAGAGAGAGAGAGAGAGAGAGAGAGAGAGAGAGAGAGAGAGAGAGAGAGAGAGAGAGAGAGAGAGAGAGAGAGAGAGAGAGAGAGAGAGAGAGAGAGAGAGAGAGAGAGAGAGAGAGAGAGAGAGAGAGAGAGAGAGAGAGAGAGAGAGAGAGAGAGAGAGAGAGAGAGAGAGAGAGAGAGAGAGAGAGAGAGAGAGAGAGAGAGAGAGAGAGAGAGAGAGAGAGAGAGAGAGAGAGAGAGAGAGAGAGAGAGAGAGAGAGAGAGAGAGAGAGAGAGAGAGAGAGAGAGAGAGAGAGAGAGAGAGAGAGAGAGAGAGAGAGAGAGAGAGAGAGAGAGAGAGAGAGAGAGAGAGAGAGAGAGAGAGAGAGAGAGAGAGAGAGAGAGAAAGAGAGAAAGAAAGAAAGAATCTTGTGTATTTATATATAGTTATCAAGGGTATTTCTCATTTTTATAACTACCTGTTTAACTTTTGAAAGAGATGCTGACCATCACCTTTTAGGTTTTAAAGCAAACTCTATGTACCAGAAGCCAGGCTGCACATGAGAATATATCTATAAGGTGATTTAGATGACCATACATATAAATTCTCCAGGGTTTCTGTGCCTTCTGCAGCATCCAGAACTAGAGGACAGACAACAGGACTGCCAGTCACACCAGCCTGGGACAAACTCCAAGCTCCTCATTGGCATGGATGTGCAGGGGTGGGCCTCCAAATGCCTCTGTCTGGATTCACAGTTCCTGTGATCACACTGGCCCACTTGTGATCACACATCCCACAGGGATGATCAAAGAACTGGGAACATCTGCCATATGCTCTAGGAGAGACTGGGAGAGCTGGGACAGCTCCTGGAGAAGGGAAGACTCAGGAGGGCCCCACCAATGTGGGTAAATCCCTGATGGGGCAGGGTGTAAAGAAGACAGAACCAGACTCTGTCAGTAGTACCCAGTGACAGGCCAAGAGTCAATGGGCATGAACTGAACAACAAGGAATTCCACAGAAACTTAAGAAAAACACTGGTTTTGACTGTGAAGGTGATAGAACAGTGGAACACATTTCTCAGAGAGGTTGTGAAATCTCCATCCCTGGAGCTATTCAAAACCTGACTGCACATGGTCCTTTGCAGCTGGCTCCAGGAGACCCTGCTTGGGGCACAGAGGCTGGACTAGAAAATCACCAGGGATTTCCTCCCCACTCAGCACTTCTGTGATTCTGTGCTACAGCTGAGCAAGAAAATAACAATTTTCAATACCTGGCCCAACACAAAAGAAAACATCACTTGTCAACTACAATTTGTTAAAGAGTGCAAAGATACCATCCATTCTGAAATTGGGAGCACAAGGAATGACAAGGGAAAGGGTGGGGAGAGAGGCAAGGGGACAGTAGGGCAAGGACCAGGATGCCCTGCACTTTAACTACTCTTTAAACTGTGATATTTCTTCACCCTCCTAAGAGGACAAAAGTGATTCCATGAGCCACAGACCAAGATGTCCATGTGGCCCAGGGCTGCAGGACAAGTACCATATTCCTTGGAGAGCTGCAGAGAAAGGGAGCACTGGGAGAAGTCTCCAACTTACCCCTAGTGGTGATTCTGCTCCAAAGGCTGAAGTTCAGGCAACCACACAGACCCCAAAGAACTCCTGTGTTCCCTGGAGTCCAGGACACCAGGAGTTCTCTCTACCTCCATGCCCAGGGACTTTGCAGAGTCAGGTAATGATGGAGGCAGTGCTGGTACTCAGATTTTCTCAGAGCAAACTGTCATGTGTGTTGGACAGCAAATTTGTAGATGTGGCTTTTTTAATGTAGCTATTTATCCTGGAGACTGGGAAGGCTCAAACAATTACGTGGAAGGCTGGAACTTGCTCACAGCATCAGTGGATTATAATTTCTCTTCACCATATTTATGAGCAGAGAGACATTCACCAAACCCATTTCCTAGCAGACCCATAAACTTGCTGCTTCTACTGAGCTTCACATCATGTGACTCAAGAGAAACCCTAAAAGAAAGTGCAGCAAAGGGTCAATCAGTCATCTATTCATGCAATAAAAAGTATTGCCTGGGAAAGTTCAAACAAATGGAAATAGAAAGACCTTTTTATGTCTCAGTTTCTGTATCAGTCACAATCTCATCTTCCACAGAGATGCTGCTGACACAGGTTGTAAATAAAATGAGTCAGAGAGCTTTTCTCCCATTTATCCACAAAACACCTGCCTCACTCCAGATGTTACTGAATTGAAATAATCAGAGAGAGCTTTGTTTTAAACACTAATCACCAAGATTATATTAAAAAAAATTAAAATGCTTGGTTTTACTCATGTTTTTAGAGTAGTCACTCCCTGGGATCAAGGGCTCCATTTTACTTAGTGCTTTACAGCAGCAGTTCCTGTCTTAATTGGGTGACAAAACATGGGAATTTCAACTGGACTAACCACAGAACATCATTCAAGCAACAGCATCTACTACCTTCCCACATGTCACTGTTAATGTAATTCCTGCTCAGTAACATATTAAGAGGTGCTGAACTCCACAGGAATTTAGGGCACTTGGAAAGATCAGCTCGGAAATGCACGGGGACTCACAGACAAATGCCCTCAATTGCTCCCTGCTGCCATAAGCAGCTTTTGTACTACAATTTCATGTCTGTTTCGTGCTCATTCACTTCATACTGGTAATCTCACAGAGCCACTGGCTTCCCCAGAACCCAGCCCATTAAACCTGAGTATCTCAGTGGTCCTTAGTCTCCTTTCCTGCTACAGAGACATTCTGTAGGGGCTTCATTCCCTCCCACAGCACCATCCTGTAACGAGTGACAGGACAAGGGGGAATGGCTTCACACTGACAGAGAGCAGGTTCAAACTGGATATGAGGAAGAAATTATTCCCTGTGAGGGTGGTGAGGCCCTGGCACAGGTTTCCCAGAGGAGCTGTGGCTGCCCCATCCCTGGAAGTGTCCCAGGCCAGGCTGGATGGGGCTCTGAGCAACCTGGGATGGTGGAAGGTGTCCCTGCCCAAGGCAGGGAGATGATCTTTAAGGTCCCTTCCAACCCAGACAATTCTACAATTCTAAGATCCTCCTCCACTCTGAAACAAACAAACAAAAAATCCCCTGGGATGTATCTAATAACTCTCTCTGTGATATAGAGGAGTCTACATTATATCCTACCAGCCACGATGCTCTGAAAAGATCCAGCTGATTTAATTGCTTTGTCATCATCACTGCTCATCCGTGTTTGACCTCGGAGAGTAAGAAGTCCTGAAGCTGGGTCTAAGTTTTGGTGCAATTCACACTTAAATTGAGGGGACTCACCTCACGGAGATTATGTTTGTAGAAAAAAATATTTCTGGAATGTGTTTTTAACCATGTTCTGCACAAAGTGAGATACACAAGCATACTTAAAGTACCACAGCGGAGATTTACTGTGAGAGAAATAAAGACTTCATTCCCCTACACTTCCAGATAATATTTATCTGCAGGAGGTTTTAGGTTCTCTTGTAAAAGGAAATAAAGCCTGTAGCATATTAACTTCCACTGCAGTAAATTATGTTTTCTGATACTGCTACGGTAGCTTTATCACAGTAGTGTATAAAAATTCTGGAGAAGAGTACGAATTAAGAAGTTTGCTTGCTCTGTAGATGTCTCAATGAAAGCTGACCTTTTCCATGTATCTTAAATAGTATAAAATAAATTCTCCATCTTTCACTTTTGTTTTCCATATCTTTCCCTATTAAGTTCAAATCTATGCACAGTAAAAGAGAACAATTTAAGTCTTCCCTAAAACAGCAAAATGGGCAAAATAAAGGATGCTCATGTCTTTATTTCATTACCTTAATTTTTATTACCTTAAAGCGTAGACTCTGTGTGATCACAGAACACTGTCTAGAGTCATAGAACACCAACAGATGAAAATATATTTGGTGTCACTTTAACACATCTTTCCTTTAAAAGAGGTGGGTTTTTTCCTATTTATTGTACTAGAGTGGAGCCTGGTAGGCAAGATTCTTTCTTTCTGGCCAAACTGAAGATCTTATTTATGTAAAATGTTATCAGCTATGAATGGGAAAAGAAGACCCTGAGCTGGTTAGTTCAGAAGAAGTGAGTTATCTTGACTTACACCAGGGCATTTTTCATTTTATATAGGAGCAATGAGCTGCACAAATGCAGCCAATGAAATCCCCGCTCCCATGTTCTTCACATTCATTTTGGTACCCAAGTCACGGGAGTAAGAACTGAGTAAGTATTACCAAAAAGAGACACAGAAATCAAAAGACCAACACTCCCCCATTCTGCTGCCTGTCTGCCAGTCCCAAATGTTCCAGCGCTAGGACATGGTTGTATGGACACACTGATCTGTTCCAGGCTGCTCTCTGTGTTGGAGGATTTCAGCAGCCTTTTGAAGGTGTCAAAATGGGTGAGATCATGGACACCTGCAGGCCAGGAGAAGCACATCCCAGTCCTGTCAGACAGAATGCAGGCTTTGAATATTCATTAGCAATAGTGGCTTTATACCCTGCTGTGACACCCAGCTTCCGTTTGCTACCTTTAATTAATAATTGAAGATATTGACTCCCATCGTTTCCAACTGCTGCTCAGGATCCTCAATAAATAGATTTGATACCCTGGATTAACACAGCACAGCCTGAGCATCCCCAGACCCTTGAGTGGTCTAAGGGACTGACACAAAAGCTCCCTTCCCATTTCTAAAACTCCTGAGACAGAACACGGTTTCTCTCCAACACTGAAATGCTACCAGAGGATGAGAGCAACACATGAAATATTCACAGGGCTAACAGACACAGAGCCAAAGCAGACCACAGCAGAACTCCAGGCCTGCCCAGACACAAGGAGGGCTTCAGTTTGAAATGGCACCAAGATCTTATTGCATTTCTCATCCCAAGTGCCAACAAGGTGCTGTGCTGGAGATCGATTCAACATCATCCCAGGAGGACCAAAGCAGTGGGCTCAAAATCTCCACACCAAACACACAGACTTGCTGGAGACTCAGCAAAAACTTCACACAAACTGTGTTTTTGACAAACTGGCCACAGGACAAAGAAAGGCCACATTTATGTCTCAAACGTGGGAGGATAAATAAAAGCATAAAGGAAAAAGAGGCAAAATGTTAAGAGCCAAAATGCCAAAAGCCAATGTGGCATGAAGTCCACAGGAAGACATTGACCCATCATGATTTATTGCACAAATTTGTTCAAGACAAGAAAGTTTGTGACAGAGCAGTGTTTTCCTCACAGGCAAAAAGATTTCCCATTTGGTGTTTGGAGCCTTCAAGTTAATCCGTGCTTCTGTTGAACTAAAGCAACCACCCAAGGTGAGTTTGGGGTCTCAGCTCAGCAGAAAACACCCAGTTCCAGCTGCATCCCTACACTCCAGTGACCACTTGTGGATGCTACTCCAGGAGTGCACAGCCCTCTGAACACCAGCCTGTCACTGTAAAACCCAGCAGCTGCTCCTGAAGTACTCACATCTTATCCTCTTCAGGATTTAAATATTAAATACCACAAGAGTTTCAAGCCTCGTTAGCAGTAAATATTCTTCTCTTGGAATGCCAGCCATTTTTTTTATCATCTAAATAATCATAACAAGGGTACTTACCCCAAGTAGCAAGATCTTTTTTTATTTCTCCTACTAACTTTATAAATTCCATTTAAAAAAAATTGCAACTGAGACAACTAAACTTAATTATACTAATTGAAGCTGAATGTGTCAGGGCAGAGGAAAATAAGCATATCCATGATTATTTCAGGAACATTTGCAAGTGATTTATTTGCATTAAAAAGCCACAGCAACAGCCGAAGTCCAGCAAATCAGGTTTGTTTGGCTAAATGTAGGATGCTTTAGAGAGAACTACATGCCTGAAAGATGGAATTGGCTTTTTTTGGGCTGAAGATGAATACTGGAACACACTGAAAACAAAACAGAAGACTCAAAGAAGAAGGCAAAGATACATCTAAACACCTACCATTGCCTGAATGACTCCACTTGAAGGCAGGACCCTGTTGCCAGTCTCAGCCCCCACCCCTCCAGAATGTGTCATGACCCAGCTGTTGCAGGAAACTAGAAAATCCTTCATTCAGTTTACAGCAGAATTCTGCATGCAGATTTGTGTTCAGAATGGCCAAACAACAATGAACTAAACATTCAATAAATTAAAAAACTTTTCTTCTTGTCCTCAATCTGGAAAAAAAAATAGTTAAAATCTATTGTGTGTTCTCAGTATTCATGGCAAAAGACCTGAAGGATCTATCTGGATATCAGCCTAGGAGCTGTGGGACTCTAAATCCCATTTCCACTGCACCTGGGATTCACTAAGCAGAATTCTTATGTGAACTGAAAACAGCTGAGGGAGGATGGAAAGGTGACCCATGAAATGCACCTGTCCTTGACCTGTCCTTGACCTGTCCTCCTCCTAGGGATCAATCAGAGCTTTTTCTGCAGCTCTCCTTGTCACAGTGGCAACTGCAGGCTCCCCTGCTCCAAAGCCAAAAGTTCTGCTGCTCCTACCTAGTGAGAGGAGGTCACCAAATATACCACCGACAGTTACAGTTTCTTCTGCTAGCTGTAAAAGGTTTCTATTCAAGAGTTGCAATTGTCTTCTCGTTGGAATAAAATGTGAGGTATTTTAGGAAGCTCTTAGAGAAGCTGAGTGGATTGAAGCATTGTTGTGCTAATTAAAGCTTCTTTGATTTTCCAACGCTTAATCTAACACTCTGTGAAGTGAGCATTTTTATAGCAAGGCCAGCCATGGGAGATAATGCAACTCCAAAAGTACCTGGTAGAAGCTTTAGCATAGTGTTTCTCCTTTTCTCTGCAGACTGAAAAAGAGCCCGAAGTCCTGGTGTTTCTACAGCCTTTTGAGGGGAAAAGACACAACCCTGTGGGTTCTGGGTTACTTTGAGAGCTGTGTCAGTCCAGAGCAGCTGCTCTTGGGGACAGCCCTGAATTAGAATTCAGAATTTCTGAATCTGATCTGCTTTGGCAGTCAGACTATCTGACTTAAACTGCCAGCCCTGAAGGCAGCTGCTCCAGATGCTGCAGAGGATGGGCAACACTTCAATACTGGGGAAGGGGACACCCATCACAAAAGTTTGATTTTGTTTTCAGAGCTAAAAGTCGTTTTATGGCTTGGAGGAGTTTTAGGATTCTTATTCATTGAAGAATAAAGAGAATGTATATTCACACTTGTTATCCAGAGGATTCCATAAAGCAATTGTTCTGTAGCCATTAATCAAACAGTACACGAAAACTGACCAACTTCCAAGATTAACTGCCAGATAAATCAAATTTTTGTTTTAATCATCAATATTATACAAAGAAGGTAACAGGACAATAGTACCTTGTTACTGAATGGACTCAGCCCCTCTCTGTAACTGAAAGTCTGCTGAATTATTGTTCCTCTTAGAACACACCTGCCAGAGCAGCTGAAGAAGAAAGGAGCTTATTCCATGGTTCTTCATGTCTGTTACCTAAGCTACACCTGCAGAAACACATTTTTTCCCTCAGTGTAGGATGCTTTAGAGAGAACCTATACAGGAGGTGGCTTGGTGTAACCAAAGGAAGGACTCAACATACAACCTTTTTGTAAATTATGAAGTATAAAATACAACATAGGAGGATTTGCATTTTAGGGTAAAAAACCCACACATTTACTTTTGAGATTAAGTAAGGAATTAACACAGAGATTCAACTAACCCAGTACACAGTGTTGGTTGGTTGGGTTTTTTGTTGGTCTGTTTTTGTTCGTTGGGTTGATTTTTTTTTTTCAAATGGAGTGATTTTAGAGGGCAAAATCAAATCACATCCTAGGACCTGGCCCTGAATGCAGAAAGTTTCAACAGGAAATAACAGGAGCTTTGCTAAGAGTAAATGGGAGAAGATTGCTACTGCAGAGACGATAAACAAGCTTTTTTTTTTTGTTTGGGTTGGGTTTTTTTAGAGAAAAGAAAGAAGCAATGAGATTTTAGACACACCTAGAGCCAGCAAAACTCAGTGACAGTGATCACCCCCTCAAGCACCACACAGTAGCCAACAACAGACAAACAGTTTGGACCAGACCCATTTAAGATCACTGCAAATCCTTACTGACAACTCAACAAAACAATTTCAGACAGTTTGTAAGTGATATTCAATCAACTGACTGAACACTCAAAGCTATCGATGAACAAGGCTTTCATTGACAAAAGCTCTTCTCGACCAAGAAGGCAAAATAAAGTCAGGCAATAAAATCACAGGACAGGCCACACAAAATGTTCTTCCTTGTGTAATGTCAGGATATTTCCACTTCATTTCACCAACGTGTGATCAGCACTCTGTGTGCATCCCACTGTTGGACACTGCCCCCGTCTCCTGAAAAACCCACCTCTAGGTGGACTCCCAACACACAACAGATTTGGCACAAAATAACGAGCATTTATGTCACTGCCTCCTTTGTGCACAACACAACACTGGGACACGGCACGCATGGCTCTGTTGCAGCACTCTGCACAAAACACGCCTCCATAAAGCAATTTTCCACAGAAAACAACATCAAGTCACTTGGATTTGCTGATATCCAACCCAGCCCAAAGCCCATGGTCTGTCACACAGTTGTCTGAAACCTGAAGTCTGCACTTAGATGATAATTAATACCCACAAACCTTCAGAGGATGCAATCAGTGTTCATGGCCAGTAGGTTTAACCTGATTTTGGGTTTTGGTGGGACTGAGTGATGTCTCAGAAGTGAGGGCAGCACAGTTTGGCCCCAGAACATTATTCAGGGTTAGGTCCAAAAGCCTGCAGAAGCCAAACCTTTGGATTAATTGCACTGTAAAGCTTGAGCTGACATTGGCAAGCCTCTCAAAGCCCACAGCCACATTTCCCACTCATTACATTGCCACTTCTTATACCACTCAGTAGAAAAACCGTCAATAAAGCAACCATTCATTTCAGACAGAGCTGGCCAATAGTGACAGCAGAGAAACCAGACCCCAGAAAATAACCAGACAGAATAAACCTAGGTAAGATCCTTAAAAATTATCTTTAATTGATGCCAAGTATGAACAGATGAACGAGTACAGAAGCAGGTAAAACTGCATAGATGAAAACTATGCATTTCAAATAGTTCAGGAACTCATAACATCAGATGTTCTAAAAATGGTAAGTCAAACAATTTCACTACTTGGAAGTAAAATGAGCTGTAATGTGACAATGAAGTACATACTTGACCCAAAGTATAAGTGATTGGTAAATGGTGGAAATAAGTACAGCTGTGTCAGCTTAAATGGTTTGTTGCCCTGATGGTGCACTTTCATATGGAGATTATTCAGTTTATATATTTCACATCGGCAATATTTGATCTTTAAAGTCAGAGGTATGTCTGAGAGGCCATTTACAGTTCTATTGACAGCTGTTATTTATTCATTTCAAACCGACATATTGCAAAAAACCCAATGTTTTACATGTTAAGGAAATAAAAAAAAAAATTTCATCGTAGCAGGTTATAGGTAAGGGTTTGCTGAATTTAGTCATAAAAATATCATTTTTACTTTTGTACAAAAGTAAAATATACATTTGATCCCAATTACATTATAGAAATGTCACTGAAACAACATGGATCAAAGACTGATGCACCTAAAGGAACTGAATGCAGTGTCTTCATTTTATTATAGAAACTAGAAATGGAAGATGATTTTTTTTATATATAACTTGCAGTGACATTTGCTAGAGCCTGTGAACAGGTGAAATATACAGAATTACATAGATATTAACAGAAACCTTGAGACAAATTTCATTGAAGACCTCAGTTTCATTTTATTTCCTTTGAAAATATCAAAGCATGCTATGCCTTGACAGCATAAATTGTTGACCTCACCGGTAGCAAGTTCACCTGTACTGAGTGAAACTGTAGAACACCTTGAAGTTTCTTTTTTATTTTTTTTTTTGCAGATACAAATACTGACACCTTTAAGAATACTTGATAAGCATTTCAGGAAAAAGAAATTCCCTACACCTGATTAAGTAAAGCCAGAACAACAGAAAACAAAAAAAGAAACTCAGTCTGGATTAAGTCCAACCAAAATTGAAGTGTAAATCCCTGGTTAAAGCATCTCAGAAAAGGAGCCTGTTCCAGACTTGCAGGATGCAGGTCTGGGACAAACTTGCCCTGCTGTGCAATTGCAAGGACAGCTCTGCAGTTCCATCCAGCTCTGCTGCTACGGAGGCTAAATCACACCTTGGAGCTGACTCTGCATCCCTGTGAGTCTGAAATTACTCTGAGGATCACTGGCATCAGGCTGCTGGAAGCCTACACGATCAGACCATTCCTGGAAAAGCTGCAGTGCCTCCCTCTTCTTCAGGTTAGGGAGAAAAGATTAATCCAGAATGGCACCCTCAAGCAACAGTTATCAAGGTAGTATTTGGAAAGGAATACATTCTCTCCATGTATTGCATATGTATGCAGAAGATTTTGTTCTAAAATACCTTTTTCTAATTAATTTCAGATGTTCCTAACCTAGTGTTGGTTGTGTTTTGTTCAATAAATGTGCATATAAGAAACTGCACTGTTCAAGTGTGGACTATGGAAAAGTGAAACTCGCCCTCAGTTCCTTAAAATCAGCAGGTTTTGAGGTTACACTTGGGCTTCAGCTCTCTCACAGTAGAAACTAACTTCCTGTACTTCTGCCTAATGAAAACCATTGCCCCTTAGTAAAGAAAAGACCCTGTCAATACAAGTTGCCACTGCTCCTGCTGCCAGTTTGGGCTGCTGCAGCCTACAATGGATGGTATGCAGCTGGTTTGCTGAGAAGGGTCTGATCTCTGGAATCTCTGCCTGGGCAAAAACCACTGCTGCAGACAAGACGTCTCTGGCTGAATTTTGTCCTGTCTCCAGTGCTTTGTTCTGTCTCACAAGTGCTAGTCCATGTGATTAACAGTACATCAGGCTAGCACGTGTGCAGTTCTGTAAAGTGGAAATTAATTTCCTTGGGCCACAATTGTTTTCAGCTTCCCCAAAGGCAGCAGGGTGGATTATCCTCACAAAGGTGAAAACCAGGAACAAAGGGAGGGACTCACCAGAACTGGCACCAGGATCAAGTGTTAGTTTTCCCCTCAGTAAGCCAGGCTGTGAATATGCAGCACTCGTGTACCAAGAGCTTTGGTGCACGTGGGCACCCCCTGCACAATGGGGTCACTTCCAGTATATCTAATGATTATTTACTACAGGCTTATCTGTCTGAATGGACTTGTGAGGCAGATGAGGTAAACTGCATTAAGCCCCATTGTGTTCGGAATTAAAGCAGCCTTAATTCAATTCAGGTTACTTCCCTTTCAAAAAGAATGACTCCAAATCAGATTAAGGTTGCTTTAATACTGCAACAGAATGTCCATGCTGGGCTTTAAAGCAGTTTAACAAATCTACTTTAAATGCACACCTTTCATTAATTCGGATTAGCTTTCCTGAAGTCCCCAGTGGAGAGAAGGCTTAGGAGACCCCACGCAGGGAATCTGCAGGGGTTTTGCTAGGATGCTGTGAACTCACAGCCTGGCTTACTGCACCCTGACTTCCTCATGAAGGTGACTAAATCCGTTTCATGGGCTGTGCTGGAGCTGCCACACAGAGGGTTTGAGCTCTCAGCAGTCCTGCAACAATCCCTCAATTCTGTGAAGGAACAGGGTGCAGAGTCCTTCATTTCCACTCTCACCCTTGCTCCTCTGCCTCTCCCTAGTGCTCTAGAGCTAAGAATGGTAGAACCAGATGGGGAATTCTGGCAGGGATACCAGCCTATGGGATTCCTGCCTGCTGACTCCCTGCTTCATTCCTGCCTCTGCACTGCAGTGCACTGCTGCCTTCCCCTTGCCAGGTGAATTCCCTCACCCCTTTCCCTGAGTGGATGAAGGAAAAGCTGCAAAGGACCAGCGAAGAAGCACGGAGAGGCACAGAGCAGTGGGTGGTAGAGGGGGCTTGGGGAATGACTCTTTCTGCTGGAGAAGCTGCCTTCCCCTCAGACTAAAGGCTGCCATGTCCACGGGGTTCCCTGTCCAGCATAACGTGGGCATCGCTTCCAGGAGGTCCCTACCAAAGGAATTCTCTTGACTCTTTCAGAGAAGCATTACACAGCCCATCAGCTCATTTCCAGTCTTCTTCCAGTTACTTAAAAAACCCCTTAGAGTCCACGTGTGGCAAAAAGAAACATAAGGGCCAAAAGAAAAGAAAAATTTTTAAAAAATAGATATAAAAAGAAAATAAATAAATAAATAAATTAATTAATTTTAAAAAGGATGCTTGCTGCTAAGAACAGGCAGTTTGTTAAGTGCACCTTCAGGCCCACAAAGACATTTCAGCACTCCTGTGTAAAGGGAGTAAGAACCGTAAGAACCTTGTTTTTGTGATTGATTTTTTTGTGTCAAACTTGTCGAAAATGCATGCCTATGCTACATGAGGTTAATTCCTGTACTCCATATGGGCTGAGATCCTTTGCAGTGAGCTATAAATGGACAAAGCAACATTCAGGCTCCCCAAACCACAAGTTCTTATGATCCATCCCGGTCTCCTGACAAAGAATTGCTGCATGCAGCACTTTCCTCTGTGCATAAGCAGAATGATCATCACTCTGCACATTGAATTAAGGTGTGCACACCCAGCTGGGGCAGAAGGAACCCAAGAGAGACCTCATCTCCCAAACGCATCCTTCTGATCATCGGTCCCATAGCACTGAACTGATTATTGCTGTTTAGGTTAGTCAGGTGGTGGTTTTAAAAGCTGAGTGCAGCATTCAAGTCCATTTTGACATCAGAAGTCATATCCTATGATTCAAGAGTTTGGGAAGATCAGGACCACTGGAATTTAACAGGGAGAGAGGTGTACCATGGGCAAGGGTGTGAGTAGGGGACAGGAAAGAAGCTTTACAACATCTACCTAGAGGATGTAATGCCCTGTTTTATCTGATGCTTTGCACTTCTTGCAGGAGTTGGAGATCCCTCAGTTCTTGATCTTTCTCATTGCTAAGATTCACAGAAGTCACACAGTGAGAAATAAAGTCAAGTCTTTCTGGAAACCTGGCAGGTCAAGCTTGTGCGTTACTGCAGAGTTAGGATTGGTTTTTAACTCTAAGTGCCTTGATTTTATTTCATATATACATGTGTCTGCATACGTATGTGACACACACAGGAGCAGACATACATATATATATTTATATATATTTGTACACATATATACATATATCAGAAAGATAGGGGAGGAAAGGATCTGTACAGCATGGAAGGAGATGTGTTCAACAGCAGTTGGCCACATGCTAAGTGCAGAATGAAGATCCTCAACTTCGTCCACTTGAAAAATTAAGATTAGTGCCTACATTTGTTCAGATCAAAGGTTATTATCTTCCAGGGCCTAGCAGTCAAGGCTGGCATGTTGCAGAAGATACGTTCTCCTAGCATTGCTTCCCTCACCAGGAAATGATGGAAGTAGAGTAAGATCAGGGACCAGGAAGAAGAGCATGGCTCAAAGGCTGTGATGGGATCTAAGATCTGAAAGGGGATGGAGCACACAGGGATGGGAGGGCCCTGCAAAGCCTTTCCCATCTGCCTTCTGGGGAATCGAAGGGAAAGAAGAGCAGAGTCCTCCAGTCTGTTAGCCCGACTGGGCAATGCCAGGGCTCCTATTCCTCCTGCGCCCCGCCCTGCAGGGACAAGTTGCCAAAAAGCCACCTCAGGGAAAGGAAGGGCAGACACAGTGATGGCAGTGATGCCTCTGTGAGCAGCCTGGGGAAACCTGAAGCCTTGCATGTACACAACTTTGAGTTATTTGGCAGAAGCCAATGCAGAGCCCTGCAGCATCAGACTGGCTGGGCAAGGAAAGTATTCCACGGGCACTGGTGGTCTCTGCCCGCCTCTTCTGCATCCCTCTCACTCACTCTTGATCTTTCCATCCCTAAACCCTTCTGTGCTGTGCCAGTAGAAAGCACAGGACACTTCTGATAGTGGACTGACTTCCTGTCCTTTCCCTCAGTGTCTCTGATCCACTCAATTCCTGGAGGCACTTTCAGCAATTTTGGGGGATGTAAGATAAAGGCACTGTGCAACTCTCTCAATCAATCTGCTGAGTCTCTTCAGTGAGTTCTGGGGGGGGGAATATAAAAAAGTCTCAACTGATGACTGCAAAAGAAACCAGCTGCCGCAATTTGGATGCATATAATAGATAAGTTTCATTTACATTCTGAGAATGCACCAAAAAGCATGCATCTGCACCTTTCATCTATAGAGGATACTAGGTTTTTAGGTGTTGCTATATATAACTTGACTTCTTAATTTTCCATAGAGCTTTCCCTTTAAGGGATGGGATATGTTCCTTTCCGACAACACCTGGACAAAAGCCAACACATTTCCCTGAGCAATGCAGGAAAACAATCAAGTTTCTCTAATCAGTTCATTCAGGCCCTCAGTCTATCAAGCACATTTTTTTTATTTTTATTGTTATCATTATTGTTGTTATTATCATCATTATTATCATTGAATTCATGCACTAATTAATTCAAGTTACACTTTAATCGAATAGGCCATAATGCTGAATATTTGAACATGCTTTGATCTCCAAAAGTTATTGTTCCCATTTGACTAACATACGCACTTAAATACAGTACTTTAAATTACTAGTCAACGACTTAATAAATTAAGGAGTGCACTTCTGGTGAATGCAAATCAAAAAGAAAAAGAAAAGAAATGAAAAAAAGAGAGGAGAAAGGACCTATTTTTAGAAGATTCAGTTCAAACGAAAGCTTATCCGCTATTGTCTGAGGTAACGTTTCAAGCATGCGATCATAAAATAAATAGTATCAAATTCAAACATGCTTATATTAAACTCCATTGTGCTATCTTGCAACAGAGGGGCTTAAAGTTTCGTATCCAGTTCTGAACAGGGATGGGGGGAAAAGTGTGTTTCTATCATCTGCATGTGAAAGAACTTAGCAGCATTGCAGATGTTTTGTCTTCAGTTTTGTTTGTTATTCTCCTTTTAGGATATTTCTTCTATGGACAGCAAGAGACCAGGCTTAAATAGGTTTTTTAATTATGTGCTGTGTGGATCTGTAGGTTGGAAGGATGGAATCTTTCACAGGGGGGGCGGAAGGAAAATTTGCACTCCTTCATAAACACCACGGCAACTGCTTGCCGCAGGTTTTGGCTGATCTTTTTTCATTATTATTATCTGATGCACTTTCTTGCAACTGTGCAGTTTCGCAGAATATTTTTACTGGAATCCATGCATACGCTTAATAGCTCTAAAAACTGTCTTGCTTAGTTTAAGATAACTTTATCCCAAAAAAAGGAAAAAAAAAAAAGAAGAGATGGGAGAGGAAAAGTTTAGGTCTAGTGTCATAATGGCTTAAAACTAAACTAGCTCAAATGGTTATTCTTTATCAGGTGGAAAATGGTTTTTTGAAAATAAACAAATTTTTTCTTTCATGGATCCTGGAAGCTTCTTTATCGCAGAGCAAAGATTTGCAATGCAACAATGCATTTACGAGGTAAATAAAGCATTCAAAGACTATCAGTAAAGCATCTACAAAGTGTGACTGTATCACTAAAGTCTTCAAGCTGTGAGTGGGGATTTTGTTTTGTTTTTTGTTTACACATCAGTCAGCAGCTTGCTTTTATTAACGCAGTTTTGGTTGGCTACAGTGCAGTTGCCAGTTCTGAGATTAGCCTCTCTAAAATTGTCTATGCTATTATTCATATCCTCTTCGATTTCCATGTACTCAGATTTGCTGATTGTGGAGGAGCTGCGGCGACTGAGATCACTGTCAGATGCTAAATTAGGGGAGCTAACGTGAAGTAACTGAGCCTGTTCTTCCCCTTCTGTTTCTCGGTGGTAGAAGTAGTTGAAGTTGGACACGATGACAGGTACAGGCAGGGCAATTGTCAGCACACCAGCGATGGCACACAAGGAGCCTACGATTTTGCCTCCAATTGTCACAGGGTACATGTCACCATAGCCCACAGTGGTCATGGATACCACCGCCCACCAGAAAGCATCAGGGATACTTGTAAAATGAGACTCAGGTTCTTCAGCCTCAGCAAAATATACCGCACTAGAGAACAAAATCACCCCAATGAAGAGGAAGAAGATTAGTAAACCTAGCTCTCTCATACTCGCTTTGAGGGTCTGTCCCAAAATCTGGAGGCCCTTAGAGTGCCGGGAGAGTTTGAAGATTCGAAAGACTCTTACCAGTCTGATGACTCTCAGGATGGCCAAGGAGGTGGCCTGCTCTCCTTTCTGAGTGCCCTCCCGCTCGGCCATCTCGGTGCCCAGGGTGATGAAGTAGGGGATGATGGCCACAATGTCAATGAAGTTCATTATGTTCTTGAAGAAATCAGTCTTGCTAGGGCAAGCAAAGAAGCGCACCACCAGCTCAAAGGAGAACCAGATGATGCACAGGGTCTCCACAACAAAGAAAGGATCTGTGAAGATGTTGGATTTGTAGACCTGGGTGGTGTTGTCAGTGCGGTGCACTGTGTATTCCTTGTCCTCCTTCAGCTCAGGTAATGTCTCTAGGCAGAAGATCACGATGGAGATGAGGATCACCATGACAGAGACTATGGCAATAACCCTTGCCGGCCCAGAGCTCTCTGGGTACTCAAAGAGGAGCCACACTTGGCGCTGGTACTCCCCCTCCGGCAAGGGTCTCTCCTCATCTTTAATGAATCCCTCGTCTTCCCGGAACTTCTCCATGGCCTCCTCACCCAGCTCATAAAATTTGATCTCCTCAGAGAACATGTCCAGGGGGACGTTGACGGGCCGGCGCAGCCGCCCCCCGGACTGGTAGTAGTAGAGGATGGCGTCGAAGCTGGGCCGGTTGCGGTCGAAGAAGTACTCGTTGCGCAAGGGGTCAAAGTAGCGCATGCGCTTCTTGGGGTTGCCCAGCAGCGTGTTGGGGAACTGGGCTAAAGTCTTCAGCTGCGTCTCGAAGCGCAGTCCCGCAATGTTTATCACCACGCGCTCACAGCACTCGTGGTCGTCGTGGGCAGCGGGCTGGTAGCTATCCTGGGGGTGGCCAGGTAGCGCAGAAGTCTCGTCCATGTTCTCTCCAGCCATCACGGTCATGGTGGCACACGGGAAAGGGGACCGAGGAGCAGGGGAGAAGTGAGGGAAAGGGAGGAGGAAGAGGAGGAGGAGGATGGAGGAGCACAGAGAGACCCAGGGCGGTTCAAGGGTGGGGGGGTTGAGGTGGGATGGGGAGCTTGAGGAAGGGGTGGATGGGGAGCCTAAAGGATGGAAATACCCAAAAGGGGAAAAGAGAGGTGGGATGGAGGGAGAGGCATCAGGGATGATGGGAGGGTGAAGAAAGAGGGAAGAAGTACCTTTAGGGGGGGCAGAGGGCAGGTAAGGTGAGGGGTCCTGTCCCCCAAACCGGGAGGCTGAAGGTCTATGGAGCGCACCCCCAGGCAGGGGCTCCCCTCCCCAGCCGTCTCCTTTAGCCTTTAACTCGATCCGTCCACTTTTCTCGCCGGCTCGACCATCGCCGCAGCTGCTGTCACGAAGCTACCACACACACACACACGCACACACACGCACATACACATACACATAAAATAAATAAATAAATATAGAAATAAATATATAAATCACGGGATGGCTGGGAGGCGAGTCCTTGCAATGCCAACTCAGCAAATTTCCATCACCTGCCTCTTCCTTTCCCCCCCCGCCACCACCGCCACTGCCCTGGTCCTCTCCTCTTTTGCGCTGGGGAGGGAGGGAGGGATGGAAACACTCTGCTTTGAAGGCATAAAGCTCACTTGCAGGATGGAGGCTGCCAGGGAGGAGAGAAATAGAATAAACCAGCCCCCAAGCCCCTCCACATACACACACACAGGCGCAATGGATTGGCTTTCACACCAGCAGGAACATCCCGTTCTGCCCACTACGGCAGCACATGCGGAGTTCTACGCGTTCCTACACATCCCCGGACATGCACCAGGGCCTCCGAGGCAGGAAGGTGCCCCGAACTCATCGGGAGGGTTCCCCGGGCAACTTCAGCGGGGTCAGCTCCTGCAAGGAGTCTCCCGAGCACCGCGCTCCCCGCTGTGGAGGCTTAGCTGAGCACTGACAACTTCATCACACCAACTGGGGGGATTAGGAGAGCGGGAGCAAAGCATCTCCTCTCCTGCTTTGCAGCAGCTAAAGGTAACTGAGAGAGAGAGACAGGGGGAGGGAGGTCGACATCCCAGACCCAAACCGTCCAAAATCGAGTGTCACAGAGGAAGGGAGAAGGGAGAAGGGACTTTCCTTACCTGCTCCGGGCGAGACGCGCCGCTTAGGAGTAGGAGCCAGTGCCGGAATGCGTCAAGTCGCCTTGCAGCAGCATCCAAAAAAACCAAACCAAAACAAAAACCGCAGCGGCAAACTTAACCCTCCTCCTCCTCCTCTCACACCCCTCTTTATAACACAGCGATCGCTTTACAGGGCTGCCTGCGAGACACTGAAATATTCATACACTGTCTTAGGCTGCACCAAGGGCGAGTGGGTTTAATTAGTTTCTGCTGAGAACCGCAGTGGGGGGTGGAGGGTGTGCGCGGAAAAGAGTGCAAAGTATCTTTTCCAAAAAGGCTCGAGTCAGTCAATAAAATCAAGGAGTCCTAGATAGCTTCTGGCTCTCCAGCTCTCTTCCCTTAGGACAGCTGGAAAAGGAGCCGGGCGCCGGGCAGCGGCGGCGGGGGAGATGTCAGAGCGCCGCAGCCCTGCAGCCGCATCCCCGGAGTCGGTCTTGGCTCGTCCCGGCAGCAGCAGCGGCGGAGGCAGGAGGAGGCAGGAGCTGGACGCGTGTGGCAGGAGCGAGAGGGCTGCTGAATGCATAAGAGCGAGGAGCAAACTCGAGCCATTTCTTGACGCTGCAATATCAGCAGAAACCTGAGAGCTGTTTGGTGCAGCTCGGGGATCGGGAGGGCGGGGAAGCCGGGGGCCGGGGCCGGCGGAGGAGGGAGGGAGGGATGCGCGCTGCCCCCGGGCCGGCCGCCCCCGCACGCTGCGCGCCGCGCCCCCGACGCAATGCGGGATGGGCTCCGGGATGGGCAGCGGGATGGGCAGCGGGATGGAGCTGCGGGATGGGCAGCGGGATGGGGCTGCAGGATGGGGCAGCGGGATGGGCAGCGGGATGGGGCTGCGGGATGGGGCTGCGGGATGGGGCAGCGGGATGGGCAGCGGGATGGGGCTGCGGGATGGGCAGCGGGATGGGGCTGCGGGATGGGCAGTGGGATGGAGCTGCGGGATGGGCTGTGGGATGGGGCTGCGGGATCTTGGGCAGCCCGGACAGGTCCTCCGAGGGACGGCGGGCAGCGCTTCGTCCCCCGCAGCACCTGCGGTGGAGCGGGGCTGCACATCCCGCACGGAGCGGGGCCGCGCATCCATCCCGCACGGAGCATCCCGCACCGACCCCGGCTGCGGCCCCGGAGGGCGGCGGCTGCGCCCGCAGTGCCCGGAGCCCCCGGCCCGCCTCGGTACTGGACGGGGCTGCGCATCCGGAGCCTCCTGGACACACTGGTGGAGGCTAAAGCCCGAGCGGAGCGGTTGGAATTGGGAGGGTTAATCGTCAGGCAGGGACAGTGCCCTTTCATGCTGCTTTATCCCAGCGAATTCGTTTAATTGATGAATCACATAAGTTCGAGATGGAAAAGACCCATTATGTCATCAGCTGGCCTCCCCTGCCAGCACAGGATTGTTCCCCACAGTATATGATCGCTTACATTATATAAAAGCCTGCTGCTCACTTTGTCAGAGCGGGAGCGGTGATCAAATACAACCCGTGCCTGTGTAATTTGAAACACTCCGGAGCTAAGTAACACCAAGTCCGTGTTTAACAGACCTGGTCTCATTAGCTTTCCACTGCATAATACATTATCTTCACTTAAGATCATCACCTTGGCAGTCCAAAAATACTTAACCACCTGACCTCCCTGGTGGTTTCTGTCTCTTCTTCCCTTCCCCTAACTTATGCCCATGTTTTGTTGTTTGGGGTGAGGTTTTTTGATGATGTTGTGGTTTATTTTAAATGTCTTTACGAGAGTAAAAAACATTCTAAAATCCTCTACCCCGGCAGGGCTGCAATCACAGCTAGTTAGCGTGCTGCATTCACCAGCCCTGTGGAAACATAAGTGCAAGAAACAAACAGATTTCCTGTCTATCCTGGTACAAGGGTGCATTTTGTTGTTGTTTGGTTTGTTGTTGTTGGGTTTTTTTTCAGTATCACATATGCTGAAAGTTTTGTAAGAAACTTCTGGTGAAATTCTGAGCAAAAGAAAAGTCTCCTTCTGCCACTCCCAGGTGAAAAAAATCAAAACACGAAATAAAAAGAGAGGGTCTTCTTCCAGCGAAAAATAAAGCATCATTTTCTGTCTGAAGTTCAGCAGCTCACCATCAGCACCCAGCCCTGGACCCTGTAAAAACTAAACCCCGCAAAAAAACAAAGGCTGTCCCATCACTTAAACTAACCAGAATGTTTTCCAACCCCTTGAGGAACTCAGACGCAGCCTTTGACTCAATATCCTCTTACGGCAGTGAATTCCTTGCCTGGGTGACACGGCTGCTGCAGAGTGCTCCGGGAGCTCGGAGCTGCTGAGCAGGAGGAGCTCTGCGAGGGAGCGCTCCCCCGCCCCTGGGTGAAGCTTTGTCCCCCTGTCCCAGCCCAAAGGATGCTCAGGAGAGGGCTGAAAATGCAGATCTGACAAGCAGAGGCCCGAGTTCACGGTGCTGCTCTGCCCGTGCCTTCCTGCAGGATTGCAGGCAAGGCTGTACATTCTGCTTTTGCATCTGGAAAACGGGACTTAAAAGTGCTTCCTTTGCCTGTCACAGCTCCTTAGGCTGCTGCATTCTGAGAGATGTCTTAGCACAGCAGAACCCAAATCCTCAGTGGGAGCTGTGTGCACATCAACCACAGACATTAAAAAAAAAAAAAGTAATGATAGCAACCTTTGTTATTCCACCACAGCAAAAGGACAAACTGGGATATTGCTCTCCCCCCTCCTCATTTTGAATAGCTTTGCACCGTGGGATTTCTCTTTGCAATCCAACTATCATTACTGACAGGCAGTCACGCAGAAAGGGAGGGATCTTTCTAAGTGGGCTGTTAGCCATGGGGTCAATAAAATCTTGTTAAAGTACACAGACTAATGAGCAGTGTAACTAGGGCTTGCAAGAAGGTCGTATGTTACACATTACAGTGCTAAGTAGCTTCAATTAAATGTTGAGGAATGGAAGTAGAATCCAACTTGCTGCCAAATTCAAAGGCAGGCTGGTGCTATTTCCTACCTTCTGTATTACAGAGAATGGCCAGCAGCAGTTGAACTGGTAATCCCCCCAAAGAGCCACACTGAAAAGTTCTCTTCAGGAACAAATTTTTTTTCATAGGGAAACTAAAAATTGCAAGAAACTTTGCAGCCTTTTGTGGTGGGAAGTCTGGTGGTACTGTTGTGATGAGAAAGAACAGCATTTTTCTTTTTTTTTCTTTTTTCCCCTCTTTTTTTTTTTTTGTTTGTTTTGTTGTGTTTGAGAAAGAAAGAATCAAGTTGTTGATTAAAAGTCCCGGTGTGTTGCGAGGATTACAAAAAATATTCGTATTGAATTAATGTGAATCTGAAACAGGATTTAAAAAATAAGCATTGGCTTTACACAGTGAAACAGGCTTTAAACACTGCCGCCAGGGAACCTGAAAAATCCTGATTGAAATCAATGGATGCAGAAGCACAGTGGATTTCTGAGCATGGCATCATTCCTGTGAGTGTCTTGAGTGACCCCCAAAATTTCCTCACGTGCAAGGGACATTTTGTGTGATAAAAACCATTGTGAAATCCAATGGCAGAGGATGTCCTGGTTGTTTGATCCTCACAGGCACTGTAATCCCAATCCATCTAAACCTGGAAACCAACCTGGAAACATTATAGCTGCATTTTGAGCTGCCTAAAGGCACCAATGAGTTGTGCAGGTGTCACCACACACCTCATTTAATGGCCTTGGGAGGCAGAGGATAAAGTGAGATGTTCTGACCCAAATTTGCCATGCAGAGCTCTGTCAATCGTTCTGGTTCATGACATGGAAAGAGTCAACAGATGGAACCAAAGGTGAGCTTGTGGTGTTGACAGTTGGGTTTTCTTCCTTGAGGGGAAAAAGAATCCTTTAAAAGCTTTTAATCTTTTAACAATGATTTATGAGCCTTGCTAATATCCTTGAGTATTATTAGACATTTTTTGTCCGGGATAATCAAATCTCATTCTTCATAGAATACTGAGAGCTGATGGAAGATGACAATGACTTTGGTTCCCTCTTGTTATATTGTTTCATTTTTTGTCCTGTTCCCTTTAAAAGCCTTAAATATGGGCCCTCTGTGATAAAAAAAGCCAAGGAGTAGACCCGGTCCTGTTGCTAGACAGCGGGAAGAGGAGAGATTGGGAGTTATCCCTGTGAAGAAGGAAGCAGAAACTGCCTGCACTCATATGATAGTTGTGCCATTAGGACCAGCCTGGAGAGAAAAGATGTCCCTGCCTTGCCTATATGTCCCACATCACTGGGCTGGAAAGGCACAAATTGTGGCAATAAGAGAATGGCTGGGCAGGGAAGAGCAGAAAATGTCCTGTATAAGATTGAGGTTGAGCTTTCTTCTGTCCTCAAAAGCAGCTGTATAATCAGAAATGGAAACAAAGTGCCAATCCACTCCTGAGCATATTGAGGTTTTTAACACACAGGACTTTTTTCTGAATGGGACCCACTTTTGGTTTCCAATAACTGGATGACTTAGTACAAGATCTTATAAAAGCACCACAGCAAGAATATATTTACCAATAGTGGTGCTGGCCACCAAGTGCAGAGAGCAGAGAGTGACCTTTCCCCCTGTCATGAGGGGTGAGCACCACACGAAGAGCCACTGTCAGAGAAGGGAACACCTGAGGAGAGCAAAGCACCACCAAAGGAAGTACGTTCCTGTAAGATCCCAAAACCAGTCCTTGCAGTGGGTCCTTGCAATACACAACCAAGAAGTCAGCTTTGGGCAGTCTGAGTTTGCTCCTGTGTGAGTTCATTTGCAGGACGATGGCACCCCATAAAAAAAGATTCTGACAGATATCTAAACAAAGCCCGCCTCATCCAGCATCGAGCTGCTCAGGAGTGAATCAGAAAGTGGTGGGGTTTTTGAAAAACAAGCTTTGTTATGAAGCCCCAAGCTTGAGGCTGAGTGGTGATGAGTGATAGAATCACATAATCATAGAATGATTTGGGCTGGAAGATCATCTGGTCTGAGATGAAGATCATCTCATTCCACCCTCCTGCCATGGGCAGGGACACCTTCCACTATCCCAGGTTGCTCAGAGCCCCACCCAGCCTGGCCTTGGACTTTTCCAGGGATGGGGCAGCCACACTTGCTCTGGCCAACCTGTGCCAGGGCCTCCCCACCCTCACAATTTCTTCCCAATATCCAATCTAACCCTGCTCTGTGTCAGTGTGAAGCCATTCCCCCCTGTCCTGTCACTCCAGGCCCTTGTCAAGAGTCTCTCCCCATCTTTCCTGTGGGCTCCCTTCAGGTACTGGAAGGCCACAATGAGATCACCCCAAAACCTTCCCTTCTCCAGGCTGAACAAACACACTTAGTGGAATTCTCTAAGAAAACAAAATGTGCCTTAGGGACTCAAGGCATAACAGGATACTCCCAGCGCTCAAATAATCTGCCAGTCTTGCCATAGCCATAATCACAGCAGAGCTACAAAATCAGAGCCAGGTTTAGCCCCAGCTGGGCTGCAAGATCACCTGCAACAGAACTCCAGGAACACTCATGAACAGCAACATTAGACTGCAGCAATGGGAATTAGAGTTTATAGCAAAGGATATTTTAAGGCTAGTGGATGGTTGCAAGCTCTTGATGTGTTGCCATTAAATACTGCACATTATCACTTAGTCTTATGATAAAGGACACTCAGAAAGACCATCCATCACTGAGCAAGCCATGTGGAGGGAGAAGTCCTCACGGGCTTCATTTAGCCTTCCCAAGGAGTGTTGCCTTATTGTTCAAGCAGGCTGGTGCCTGCCTCAAAAGCTGACTGCAGACCTGAAATCCAGGCTACCAAAACATGGCAGTCTGTTGGCACTCCCAGTGTTACTGAGGGGAAATTCCTGAAAAGGAGAGATGGAAAGGAGAGATGTGAAGAGACCTACAGAGAAATGAGCAGAGTATGCATCAGTGGCAGTGAAAAAGAAAAACAAGAGGTATCTATAAAATGAGAACTTACACTGATGCCAAAGCAGTGTCTACAGGATTGAAGTCACCAGTCTTCATCAGTAATAGAAATCAGGCTCAATTAGATGTATCAAATTCAAAAGTATTCAGTGTTTCTTATGAGTCAGGGCAGCATCTTACACTGGATTAATGATTGTCTTTATCACACCTGACAGAATGTGAGTGCTGGGATCATGATCATGTGTGCTCCCAGCAGAAACTAAGACAAGCAGTGGAGGGATTCCCAGCACCAAGGCAGTGGCTGAGGGCAGTTTCTACTGGAACTGGAAGTGTTGAAGAAGAAGGAGCCACAGCCATGATTTCAGACCCTCAGAACAGCACATTAGACTGAATGCAGGTAAGCTGAAGCTTTCAAAGAGCAGTGACATCTATGAACTCTTCAGTATTTCCAGTTATAAACCTTAGAGCCACGAAGGAAATGTCCAGAGCAAAAGTGGTGAAGGATTTCTAGTGGTTTATAGAGAAGATAAACTACTAGATTCTTTTTGTCCTCCTGCATGTCAGGACACAAGAATTAACTAAGTTAACATACAGAGACAAGATTTGGCAGCAGTCAGGGCCCCATGTGATAGGGGAAAAGCAATCCAGTGCAGGGGACCAGTTCCAAATTGCTATAAACCCCTGGAACAGACAGAGCCACAGAAAGATTGGACCTCGCTGCAAAGTCTGGTGGAGCCCTGTGGGAAATAGAAAAGGCATAAAAGTCTTATAAAGCTCTGTGAAAGCAAATCTTAGAATGGAGAAATGCAAGAAAGTCCAAGATGCAATGTCAAGAAACAATAAGGCTAAGAGCTGTGTAGAGATAGGCCTTAGAAAATATGTTAAGCAAGGTAGTAGAAATATGTAAGCTTAATAACGAACCTTTATCCATTGCTTTAAACTATCAGAAGCAAGCATTGTTAGAAGCAAGATGTATGTGTAAGTTTACTAATTGACTTTAGCAAATGCTTGTCAACTTTTAATATTATACTATTGGCTAAAAAGTTTTTAAAAGACCATGTAACTAAGAGAACTTTGCTGCTGTAGCAGCTGAAGCTGTTTCCATCTCCTGTGCTTGGCTTTGTAAAATGAGACTCATGATTATGATGGAATAAAAGCTTTGAGACAGCTTTCCCAGCACTCCCATCCCATTGTTTGTGTATAAATATGTACATAGAAGAAAAAATGACAGGTCCAACAGAGCCCTGACACGACCAGGATGGAGCCAGATAAACAAGGTGTTGCTGCAAGGTGCTGCTCGGTGGGACAACCCCAGTGTGTCACTTTGGGGCACTGAAGATGCAGCATGAGCTCCAGCAGAAGGAGAGCATGCTGAGGAGGTGCTGAGTGCTCCTGGAAGCTGTCTGGGTGCGATGATAAAGGCATGGGACCACTTTGTGTCCAGAGTTCTACCGGGAGGAAGATGAGCACAGGCACTGCCCATCTCATTACTAGGCAAAGGATTGAGTGTTTGTGTTTCTGTGCGTGTGCACATGTGCAAGATGGGATTTTATTTAAAGCAGGACAAGCAGTAATCCCTGAGGGTATATGAGCTGCCATCAGGAAATGAATAACTTCATACCTAGAGGATGCTTTATTGGAGCCAGAATATTCCACTGGCCAGGCACCAATGTGCACTGGGTAAACACTGATCAGCTGGGATCTTCCTGCCATTCCAAGACACCTTTGCAAATGGCCATTTTTAAGCACAGGGGATGGATGGTTGGCTTTCTGTGGGCTGGCTCTGGAGGAAGCTCTGGCAAGAGCTGACCAGGAGTGGAGCAGTGCCTTCCCACAGTCTGGCAGGCCTTGCAGCCCTGCTCTGACACAGCTCGTAGCACTCTGCAGCAGAATTTGTGCCATTCAGCACTTCACAGGCCAGATTTGAGCACCAGATGTCTTGCCATGGGTATCAAAAATGAAGAAGAGTGAGAGCAAACAAAGTTAGCAGCATAAACAGTGCAGGGACTGATAGTCAAAGCAAGGCAGTCAGGAAAGCAATGCTTACCTGCCTAAGGGACCCAGCAAAGCTTTTTCCCTAAGACTAAACAGGGAATGACCAATGCATCTACTGAAGGAAATGTGTGGAGGAGGGTGGGTTGCAGTCCAGCAGCCAGGCTTTAGAAGAAATTACACTAAACAAGACACTCACAATAAAGAAATGGAGAAAGCAGAAGGTCATTTACATCTGCTGCTCAGAGTGGAGCAGATAGGAAGACAGGCAGCGAGCATCAGCACAGGTAAGGCCAAAGGAAAGCATGTGCAGCCTGGCAGGGATCATGGGTGGCAGCTACAGTGGCAGGAGAGTGCTAAAGGAAGGCCAGAGGTACCTGCAGAGCTGGGAGAAATGTCAAGACACAGCCTGAGCAGAGACCAAATCAGAAAATACCAGCACCAAGGTGTTTGTGCAGCAGAGCCACACCAGCAGGAAATGGGGTGATGTAAAAGATATGAGGGCAACCAAAAGCCTGGCAATAAGGGGGTCCTTATCTCTTTGGGGAACTCAGGATCTTCAGCCCCAGCTCTAAGCCTCTAGAAACCCTGAAAGAACCATGCAGGGGCAGAAAATGCTGAGCAGGTAGTTCTGTGTCTGTGGCAGAGGGTTGGAAATGCTCCCTGCTGCCGTTGCCCTTCCCTGATGAAAATTCCCAGTGCAGGTTGCTCTGCAGAGCTGCTTTGGCAGCAGGACTTCCTCTTGCTTTATTTTCAGCACACAGGAGAGGCAAAAATGCTTAACAGGGTGTGTTTCAAACATACACTTGCCTTAGAGCCCAAATTTAGAGTTACAGTTGCATGTCCTCTTTCGGGAACAGGGTTCTTGCTGACCTGCCTGCCCAGAATGCTTCTTGTCTGCTGGAGAGACAGCTCAAGTGAAGCAGAAGCAATTATTTACAGAAAAAGAAAGAACCTGAGTAAACAAAAACCCCGGCGGCTACCGCATATTAAAGTGAAAGACCCAGATGCTTTGAAGCCTTGTCCCCAGGTGATTTTAAGTGCTTCAGAATAATTCCAAGTCTTACCCAAAATGAAGGCAGTGAGGCACCCCTCAGACACTACCAGGCCATCAATGTCCCATCTTTTCTGTGCCTTGGGCACTGCTGTTGTTCCAGCTTCTCAGTCTTGCTTTTTTGTGTCTTGTCCTACTTTGTATCTGGGCCAGGGTCTGTTCTGGACTCGAGAAGTTTGTGACCTATTCCCTTTCTGGAGCCTCTTCTGTGGTGGCTGTGGCAGAAGGGAATGGTCTGTTGGTTGTATTCCTTGAGTGGTTTGTTAGATTGTAGCTCTTGAGTTTTGAGCACCTCTTTTTATGATTTATTTTCAGTTGAAGTTTCAAAATCAAGTCTCATGGAGTTTAAAATGCCGCTGCTGCATGCTTAGTGAGCACATTGCAGTAGGGCCATTACACTTCAGACAAATCTCTCCCTCCCTATGTGGCAACTTGCTGATTTATTTACAAATTGCTTGCCTTTAGAATTTCTAAAGCTGTTGTCCCTTTATGTCCTGCTTTTCAAATCTTTGTGCATTATGTAGGAAAAGAGAAAGGACATTCAGCTGGTACCTCCTGTCTGTGTCCAATTGCTTCAAGGCAACAGGCAGCCAGTTAATATTCAATACTTACAGCAGTATTTTCTGACTTCAGCAGTGTCTAGGGACTGATCCCAGGATAATGATCCCATTGTACTGTGTAGCAGAGAAATACATTGATAGTGTGAGGCATGCCAGGAAGATCCTCTCAACAAGGGGCAGCCAGCAGTGAGAGTGGCAAGATGGATGTTGTAGGGCAAACATAACAGTACAGGGCAAAATGCCTTGCCAGCAGCTACCTCCAAATGTTCTGCTAATACCAGTGTATGTAAGAGGTGAAGACACACACTGGGATGCTCCAAACCTGAGCCAGAATATCAGACCACTGTTCTCGCCCAGTCTTACCAAATATCTGCTTTTCCTACACCCTGATATTTACTTTGGAACAAAGAATCACTGCCAGAGCCACATCCCCAAAGCAGCAGAACCCTTGGCAGAGATCTCAGCCTCTGGGATGTGTGGCAGGAGCCAGCAAAACCCTCTGGTGGAAGGAAGTTTGCTGTCTACCTGAAACCTCAAGGTGATCCATGTTTGATAATTTGGATTCAGAGCCTGTCCTAATCATAATCTTTGATTTCCCTTATGCTTACTGATACAGTTTGAAAACATAAACTTATTATTGTTCTTAAAATATAAACTGTTTTACAGTTTAAAAGCAAGTCGTGGTGCTTGCCTCTGTCCTCACAAGCCAGCTTTTTACTTATAGAAATTGCCATAGCCTGGGTGAAGTGAAAGGAATCCCACCTACCTGCAGGGACAGGTAATACCCAACCACCCAGGCCTCCAGTGTCCTGGCATGTTTTACACATGGCAAGTCCATCCCTTTTCTCCTGTAAATGAATATGAATTTATTTAGAGTTCCCAAACTATGGATGAATTTCAGGTTCCCTTATGAAAATTCTACCTAGACCTGCCTTAGGTCACTGTGTGTGGTTCAATGAAGCCAATTTCCTACAACAGCAAAGCAGTAGAAAAGTAATTATGATATTGTATTTTATTCATAAAAAGAGATAGAAATATAATCATTAAGAAGATATATCAGATGATAGCTTCATCTTCAACACTATTTCTGTGTTTGGGTATCTTGTATTGTGGGGAAAAGGCAGAGATTGAAAATGCATTAAATATAGCAGCTAAAGATGGTGAATAGTGTAGGAAAAACAAAAAGAAAATGTGTAAAAATAATGTATTTCAACATAAACCAAATCCTTCTTTAATTGGTCTCTGCAATTTATTAAATTGATCACGAATCATGAGGAGTTTCAGGTTATCCTCAGCTGTGGACTTTTAGAGTTAACCTTGTTAAAAGAATGATCACCCTTTTAACACATAGGCATCTGTGACTGTGCATATCTCATTGGATTGCTACCAGCTGGAAAATCAGAGCGTGGAGCAGAACTCTGACCTTTGTGCTGCAAAATCAGAGGAAACAATCAACTGAAGGAGATAAAGGAGAATCCTCCTCATTAAGGAGGAAGTGGTACAGAAATCAAATTCACTTGTGCAAAGATTCACTTTGCCAGCCAGCCCACCAAGGCAAAGAACTCCACCTACTCAGCCAGCACAGGGAGGATCTGGGAATTTTAACTCGGAGCATTAAATCGATGAGAGCACTGTGAGGAGCTGGTACAGCACGGGTTGGAGGGTCCATTTGCTGTGGAATCCTGTTTGTGGAAGAGCTGTAGAAGACCAGGCTGCTTGTTCATTCTAGCCAGGGAAACAGCAAAGACATCCAGTGACATTAGCACCAAGTAAACACAGAACAATCCAAGAAACTATTTCCTCACATAATATGGAAGTCACCACTGTATTGAGGACAAGCACAAGTCATATGTTCCTCTTAAGTCCTACTTAATCCCTGCTGTGAGGATTTAGAGGACGTTCAAGTGATTCATAAACCCTGTGCATGTTGTCTGCACAAGAATGATTTTTTTACCCACCACAGAGACAGCTGAGCCATGGGGAATTCTGCAGTGAGTGTCATCAATGGAATAATGCTGTTGTGTTCAGGAAGGCCTGGCTGAGGCCTTCTGTCTCACTTGCAGCTGTAGCTTTAATATCTGACATTCTGATAATCCAAACTTATTGTTTATGGTGTGCCTTGATTCCCCACAGGGTTCTGCAAGTAATGTATGTGTCTTACTGGCATCATTACATATCTGGCTGGGAAAGTAAGTCAAGGAGGAGCTTTGCATCAAGCACAAGCCAGGAATAAAGACAGGAGGTCTCTTCTGGCAGTTTATTGACCTGAGCCAGCATCACCAACTTCTTGTTTTCAAAAAAAAAAAAAAAAAAGTGATAGAAAAATATTTGCTTGTTTTCAGAGATAATGTCCAGCTGGAAAATGGGCTGAAATAAGCAAGTTGGTGCCTAAATGTTCCTGCTTTTGAAGGTAACAATCAAATTGCGAAAGATGGTTTCAGATACCTTTTGCACAGTGTGTGTGAATTTATTTTTGCTTGGGTTTTTGGTTTATGCCTCGTTGTGGTGATCTGTTCTTGTTCCTCTTGCATATTTTTTTGCAGGTTCCTTGGCAGTGGCTCCTGCATCTATCACAGCTCCGTTCTGCAGCACACAGCGGAAAGGAGATTATTCAGATCTATAGTTCTGTCAAATGACACTCCTTAAGATGTTATGTAAGCTTCAAAAGGTGAATTTATGCTCTGGCTTATATACCTCTTTGTGCCTGAGGCACTTTGATGTATAAAAACCTTGCAATAAAAGCAAATAAACACGTACACACACCACTTGTTGGGGCCATGAGCTCTGAGAGTTATTTTGTAGGGGGACCTACCTTCATACCTCCTTTCTTAAAAGGAAAAAGAAAATTAGGAGAGACTATTTACAAGGCCTGGAGTGACAGGATGAAAGGGAATGGCTTCACACCGACACAGAGCAGGGTTAGATTGGATATGAGGAAAATACTCTGTGAGGGTGGTGAGGCCCTGGCACAGGTTTCCCAGAGAAGCTGTGGCTGCCCCATCCCTGGAAGTGTCCAAGGCCAGGCTGGATGGGGCTCTGAGCAGCCTGGGATAGTGGAAGGTGTCCCTGCCAATGGCAGGGGATGGAACTGGCTGATCTTCAAGGTTTCTTCCAACCCCAGTCATTCTATGAGCCCATGAAATTCAAACACGTTGCAAGAAGCAGAGAAGAGCTAGTATTGAAAAAGTATTGGAGACAAACTCTAGACAGGCTAATTTTTTTTTTCATCCACAGAATAAATCCTAAAACCTAGATAAGGTTCTAGATACTGGATTCTACTTCCAGAACCCCTAGTTCTCACTTGTGACCCTCAGCAGCAGCAGCTGCAGCAGTGTTAGCTTGGTCCACATACTTTTCTTCCCCTTCCCATTTTTCATCTTGCCTTTCCTATGTAGACTGTAGTCTCTGTGGAGCAAGAGTTTGCATGTCCTTATGATATGTAATTCAGGTGGCCGTGATCCTGTGCCAGTAGAAAAACATAAAAATATAAAAATCTCCAGTTTGACACTCAGCAACACAGCTGGAAAGTTGGAGAGGGAGTAATAATACTTTTTGTTTCTAATGGAGCATGACCTCTGGCTCTGTCCAGCTTTGATCACTAAGAAAAAGAAAGCTTTCCCAGGTCCTTTTGTATGCTTCCCATGCTGTGCTGTTCTTTTTTGCTCCTAGATAGCTCCCCAGCTGTGGCAGGAACTCCCAGCTCTCTGTCCCTGCTGGGGGGAAGTGGTGCTCCCTGCCAGCAGAGGTGTCCTGGATGCAATTACAAACCAGAGGGATCTCCTGTAGCGTGAGGAATATCGCACTTACCCTGGATATTTAGGAAGAACTTGTAATCCAAAGCTTGCTGGCCCACTGCAGCCCTCCTTTCCTTCAAAACCCCTCACGAGTTCTCTGCTATAACTCCATCTCCCATGCTGGAACACCTTTGGCTTTGCAGCAGATGGCAATGCAGCACTGCCCGTTGCCAAGATGAGCCAGTTCATTTTCCCATCGTCTGCATCTGACTATGAAGCAGCAGAAAAAGAGGGAAAAAAAACCCACTTGGCAGCTGATCTGTGGCAGGTTATCTCCTGTTGTGGGGCTCTCAGCAATATGAGCACATTGATTCAAATAACTCAGGAATAAGCAAATGGAGGAGTCCAGAGAGAGCTGGCCCTTACTGACATGGTGAACATAGTCCTGAAGACAATCTACAGAGTCAGCTAAAATTCAACCTCAGATTCCTAAAGAGCTCAGATTTTCCCCTCCTTTTCCCACAGGAGGGGCAGAGAACGTCCCCTCAGTGCAGCACAAATGGAGTATTTTCTTGGCATTGTACCTTTCCTATCTGCTCTCTCCACCCACTTTCATCACATTGTGTCTCAGCATTAGCCTGGCTTTTGGGCATATGATGCTATGGAATTAAAAACTTGAATTGTTAGCAGATTAGTCCAATCACCATTCAGTTGTGACAAAAACAAAAACAACCTTCAAATGGGGAAGCAGATATCACAGCAAGGAATGCACAAGATATCCATGAGTAGATTTAGTTCAATTAAAAATATCCATTTTATTTCTCATTCCCTCTATGTGCTTTTCGTCATTTCAATAAAGGCAAATCAAGAGCTTTCAACTTGCTCAGGCCCACACTGAGTTAAAACTCATATTTTATGAAGGAAGAATTTTTCAATTTCCTATTTTTTTGAGCTAAGTAGTATTTTCCATGGGCCACTTATTTTGTCTTCAAAATAACAACTGAAGCTTCGTAAATAAAAGCACAGCCTTCTTTTCCCTCTGAAACTCTGAATCTCTCTTTGAAAATAAACAGGGATGGACACTTCACATGATGGTTCCTGTTCCAAGACTTGAAGAATTTTACAGAAATCCCTCTTCCCGCTCTTCTGTCTTGGGGCTGTGGCAGAAGGGAGCTGTGGAGCCAGATTCCAGCTCTTGGTGCAGTGCAAAGTCATGGCTTCTGATGGATTTGCTCCTCACTGAGGATGCCAGAAGAGTGAAAAAAATGGTCAGGAAGTTCAGATGCAGCCTCAAGGAGCAGCCTCCAGCAGCAGGTAGGTGAACAGTACTAAAAGATAGACAGCATCATCATTTTCCAGGGAGCTTGACAAAGTTTTCAAAGAAAACAGCATTTCTGATACCATGTAGAGTAAATGCAATGCTCTTTTGTAAATCAAATTAGGCAAGAGATACCAACATTTCAACATCCCCCCAGAAAAGTTCATGCATGCAAAACAAACAACAGGAAAAAGAAAGGGATATGAAAATATCATAGCTAAAATGTGTCTTTCATGTTCTTGTGTCAGGATCTGAATTATTACAGATCAGCAGTGTGCTGTCCTGCTGCATACTTGTCATACATCTTTAAGAAATTTTTGGCTTGACTCGAAAACAAAACAAAACAAAACAAATCCCATGCAAACTATTTCAGCTAAGTCCAAGGGATCATTTTGTATTTCCAAATGCACGGAAAATTCAAGTCACTTCCAGTCAAAATTACCTTTCCCAGCTCAGTGGCATTCATTTAGGCTCTGCAGTGTTTTTGCTCAGCTGTGCTGGAGTTTTGACTCATGTAAATCAGGATTTTCATGCCTCTGTTTGTCTGTACAACAGAAATAGCAAGCAGTAGTGTGTACTTAGAAAAAACTGACCTAGCTGAGAAGTTTAAGTTGATTATCCTGGAGTACAAACCTGAGAAGTTAAGGAAAGAGAGTGTTTTCCTGTGCTGCTTTTACTATGGGTGAAGCAAGAGCAGAAATTCAGGGTGGACAGCTGGAGGTGCATTTCAAAGCACAGCAGTTCAAATCTCAAAATCTTCCAGAGTCTAACAGCATTTTATTTTCCTGAGCTGCAAGAACCTGCTGGACACAGAAGTCCCTGCATGGGGGAACACAAACATTGGCCATCTGGATATAGATAAAAAGACAGTGTAAATTACATGAGAACAGGCTTCAATATGGTGTCTTAGACAAGACTCAGCTAAACAGGAAAGTGTGGATAGAAATCTGATGGTTAATTTTAAAGATTTATCTACTCAGTGCATCAGATTGACACATTCAGATACCTCAGATCCTTGGAGACTTTATTTTCCTAAGTATTTATTGGTTTTTAGACACTGAGCTTCTGTCTCCAGCTACCATTGTGCAGTTGTGGGGTTTTTCCCCTTCTGTTATCCCAGAGGTGCTACCCCTATCAGTGATGGGCTCAGCCATGGCCAGTGGCAGATCCATCCTGGAGCCACCTGGAGTTGGCTCTGTTGGACACAAGGGAAGCTTCCAGCAGCTTGCCACCCCGACCACCAAAACTGTGCCCTGCAAACCCAATGCACCCCAACATGAAAATAACCACGATGAAATGTTGTATATTTTTCTCAAACCTCCTCTGTGTATTTTTCAGGCTTAAATGAAGCTGATTTTAGAATATTACCTGTTCAAGGTAAGGCTGGGAATAGCTTCCCTGCCAGAAGCAATTCGTGCTAAGTGCATTGTTTGAATGCAGGGCTGGCCTGTAGGGATCTGCTTGTACGATGCAAATGTGTAAAGATGGATGTGGAAATAGGAAAAATCCTTTCACACAGGCTCTTCATTTGAGCTTTCTTGTCCATAGAGAGCAGGGGTGCAAAGTTCAGCGGCCTAAATTTAAATTGTACCTTGAAGTATTTTGCCGTGTTATATTTTCTTTCTGTGACTTTCCCAAGTAGATGCTGTATGTCAAAATATGATCTCAAAAAGGCTTGTTTGCTTCAAAGTGTTACCTTTTGCTAGCAAGGATTTCTTCATAATATTCAATCTAAACCTGCTCTTAGTGTGAAGCCATTTTAAGTCGTACAAGGGCATGCTACTGGAGAGAGGATTACAAAATATGTCATATAACGTTTATCCAGTCACAGCCAAAATAACACACTTTAATTCACAGGGCAACCACTGTGGGATGATGAAAAAGGGGAGAAGATGGTAACTGCAGAAAATTCCTACTGTTTACTAGGAGAGAGAACATGGAGAGGGACTCTTGACAAGGGCCTGGAGTGACAGGACAAGGAGAAATGGCTTCACACTGACACAGAGCAGGGTTAGATTGGATATTGGGAAGAAATTGTTCCCTGTGAGGGTGGTGAGGCCCTGGCACAGGTTTCCCAGAGAAGCTGTGGCTGCCCCATCCCTGGAAATGTCCAAGGCCAGGATGGATGGGGCTTGGAACTGGATGATATTTGAAGTTCATTCCAATCATTCTGTGATTCTGGGAAAGTGGTTCCAGATGATAAAACCACATCTGCCCACCACCCCCTCAAGCTATAATTTGAATGAAACAACACAGTCCAAACATTGCTTTAGCCTTTTGCTCTTTGGATAATATTACCAGCTCTCCCTGGCTTGAGTGCAAGGAGCTTAACTCTGAGCTTTATTGTGACTAATCTCATCAGAGACTGCTGTGGCAGCCAGGCTCCCCTAAGACAGACGATGGGAGGATCTCAGGGAATAAGGGAAAGGCAGATGGGGAATCCCCGCATAAATCCTAAAGAATATGAAATAAACATTCAAGACCTCAATGAAAATCCTGGATTAAAAAAAACCAAAAAAAATCCATGTCTAGTCTCAGGCTGCTTTGCACCTGAAAATATCAAAATCCCATTTCCATTCTTTCATAGACTGAGGGAATGTAGATCTATATCAGAAGAATCTAATAGGGGCATGAACCTATATGGGACATTTCTTGCTGGACTTAACATGAATTTAAAAGCCATTTTACACTTCAGAAGGGCTATATTAGTAGTGGCAAGTTCACCATATAATGTGACTCCATCATCCTGAAAATTACTTTTAACTCGACTTTAAGGCAGAAAAGTTACCTTAGGAAAAAATTAATTAAAACAATACTTTCTTTTTATTTTATTTCTCTCACGAAAAAAAGAAAAAAATCACCTGGCTGGAAATAATAGGATGGTGAGAGAGGATGACTAGCTTAGACTGTGATGAAGACCCAAATAGCTAGGACATTTCAGATTTTCCTATGGTTTCTAACAGAGACTGAACAAGAAATTTGTACCATAGAAAAGGCCAAAAGGATAGATCCAGCCCAGTGGGATAGATGGGAAGAGACCCTGGGCAAGGTTATGGACTTCCAAGAGAGAAAAGTGTATTGCTGAGAATGTGCTGTAACTGTTCCGTGGCTACAAGCTTCCAGAGTCATGTGAAATGTGCTTTCTCCAGTGATTTTGATTTTTGTGCTAGGAACTCACCTATTAAGGCAGCATTTTCTTAGCGGAAAAAAAAAATACAATCTCATGGAAAACTTGGGTTTCTAGAAGTATCTAGGCACTGAAAAATGATGGTCATGAAGACTGGGCAAAATCACATCATGATCTCAATCCAGAAATGGCCCTAACCTTGGTCAGATCTGTTGCAAGGCATGTCAGAAGAACAGGGAGAGCCAGCTGGGAAAACAAAAAATTGCCTGAAAGAATACCTGTTTATCCACTCATATATGCCCATCCATCCATTCATTGATCTTGTGCACACCCTGACGAGACATGCTTCCAGCTTCCTTTCTTTCCCCCTCACACATCAATCCAGGCAGTAACTGGACGTGATAATTATAGTAAGCTCTTAAATCCCAATAAATATTACCAAGCTGGCTACTCAGAGGCTTTCATGCATTGACTTTTTAACACAGTAATGATGGTTACACTGTATTGCATCTGAGTACTTTCAGAGATTTACCCCTTGATTAGACTTAGGGAGAGGGAGGAAATACTGTCAGAAATGGGAAGGAGATATTTCAACCTGGGAAGAGGTGATGTTTTCAAATTTGACTTTCAGAACATTGGCAGAAAAATAAACATGTACAGGTTCCTGGTTTTAGGCTCTGATGTTCTTTCAGTGACAGAAAAATGATGCTTCTGCTGCTGTGAGGGCTCTGGAGCAGCCAGTGCTGTGGAAATTTGGTTTATCACTGGCTAACCCACGTCCTTCAACATGAGCTCAATTTCTTAGGCTGTACTTGCAAAAGGGCCAAAAGCTTGGCTTGCTATTCATGGTTGTGCCTAAATTCTATCGCTAAGTGGAAATGCCCAAGGTTTTCACTACCAAGAGCAAAATCAGAACCAGGGTGGGGGGCAGTGGAAGCAAAACCAGGGAGTAGCACCCCCCACCCTCCACCTTCATGTATCATAGGCATTGCCTCAGAGTTATATCTGTCCTACCTGCCTCCTCTCTCCATCCCACCTGGGCCAGGAAAATCGTGCAGCTTCCTGCACAGGCCACCATAAAGTTTAGGAGACACAAACTAGTTCCTCTCCTGGCCTAAACTCACAGAGCTCAAATGCTTCCTCTGAGGGAAATGTCTTCTGAATCTCAAATTTCTCATGATTCAGAACTTACTCAGAGCCCTTCTTTCTGGCACATCTCACAAAAAGCGCCATTTCATTTTGCTGTCTCAAGATCCTTCTATTCTGCAGCAGCAGCAGCAGTGTAGGACCAGGATGAGGATGGAAACACACAAGATAAGTGAATATTTGGCAGTCCAAATGGCTGAAAGGTGAGGAAGGGGATCCTGGCACATGGTGAGTCAAGAAAAAGGAAAATCAAGAATTAAGAAGAAAATCTAGGAAGGGTTGATACAACTGCACATGAGAGGAGTATGCTCTGGGTGGAGAAGGCTTGCAGGGCACCAGCAGCATTGCAGGGGCTATGAAATCTTTAGAGGACTCTGGGTGAGTAGAGTGAAGTGAGGTTCATCAGATCCTTCTCCTGAATCCAGTAAGTGACTCTTACAGAACCTGGATATCAACAAATACATCAGAACCAGATGATTCACTCCATTTTGGTTGCTGTAAGTGCCGTGAAGTTCTGTGTACAGCAAACAGTGATTCACAAGGGGTGAGTAAGGCCCAGCAGTCTGTGGCAAGAGCAGTGGAAACCTGCCAAGGCCACAGGACTGGAGTGACATGACAATCCCTTTTCTTTCTTATTTTCCACTGAAGTTTGTCCAGACTCCTGGCCATAATCAAGGCCCCTTGGATGCCCAGGTCATTTTATACCAAGACATAGCTTCTCATTTTGGGCAGGGGAAAAAAAAATTAAAAAAAAATCATCAGTACTGTAGCTCTTGGTAGAAATTGAGGCTCTGGTTCTGTGTCACACTGAGGAGGGCACAACAAGGCTTTAGACAACAACTACTGTTCCTGCCTAGGAGCAGCAGTATCAGGTGACTGCAAATGTGTATGAGAGGGACCAAATGAAGGAGGCCAGAGATATGTCAGCTGAAGAGGAAAGTTGAAAGAGCTACTCTTAGTTTCTTCAACAAACTGCAAAAAAAAAGGATATTAAAAGGTAGATTTTGATATTGAGGCTATTTTATATTCCTGCTGACTGGTCTACAAAAAATATGTTTATATTTCCACTGCTTTGAAATGTGTTATACCTTCCAGCCCATGTTTATTTGTTGCTTGTATCCCTACTCACTTCCACTGACACTGAATATACACAGAAAAATAGCTGTCTTTATAAATTCCAGCATCTCCCTCTGTGGAAAACTCCCAGAGCAGGACATGGCAGCTGTTTAGCAGCACACAACACTCCTGTGCACCACTGCAGGGTATGAAGGAGTGCAGATCCCCATATCCCATTGCCATTGCAAGATGAAAACATAGATACTTAGGCTATAATTAACCACACTGAATTTGAGCAGTAAGCTAAGGTTAATGGTCCTACAACACTTGAGAAAAGTGTAATTGATCTCTTAGAGAGCATGAGTGATTAGGAGATGGGTTTGTGTCACAGGGGAGGTAGTGCTGTCAACACCACAGTGTCCACTAACAGTGTTCACAGGGCACCCCTTCACCCAGCCTAATGAAATGGATGTGCTTCAGCTCCCACATTTGCCAGCACCTTATAAAAATGGACCTAGGCTGATTCCATTGCCTTTTGTTCTGGTCACAGCCAGAGGAACTGCTCAAATAGGGATTCTCAAAATAATCCATTTCCTGCTCCTCCTGAAGTCAGGTAATGCTGCTGTCCCCATTTAATTACACCTGAGTCAGAGCTGCAGTAAAGTGCCTCAAACACCAGGAACTGCTCTGGTGCTGCACCCAAGGTGATGAAGCTTGAGCCACTGATTATATGGCAAATTGAATCAAAGAATCACAGAATTACAGAGTGGTTTGGGTTGGAAGGGACCTTAAAGATCATCCAGTTCCACTCCCCTGCCATGGGCAGGGACACCTTCCACTATCCCAGGTTGCTCAGAGCCCCATCCAGCCTGGCCTGGGACACTTCCAGGGATGGGGCAGCCACAACTTCTCTGGGAAACCTGTGCCAGGGCTCACCATCCTCACAGGGAACAATTCCTTCCCAATATCCAATCTAACCCTGCTCTGTGTCAGTGTGAAGCTGTTCTCCCTTGTCCTGTCACTCCAGGCCCTTGTCAAGAGTCTCTCTCCATCTTTCCTGTGGGTTCCCTTCAGGCACTGGAAGGCCACAATGAGGTCACCCCAAAGCCTTCTCCTCTCCAGGCTGAACAATCCCAATTCCCTCAGCCTTTCCTCCCAGCAGAGCTGCTCCATCCCTCTGATCCCTTGGTGTCCCTGCTGTGTCCTGGCTCCAGCAGCTCCCTGTCCTTCCTGTGCTGGGATCCCAGGGCTGGAGGAGCTCTGCAGATGACATCTCTGTTAATGTGGACTTACAGACTTGCTCTAGTCCCATCATGGGACTCCAGCATGGGAGAATATACCTCTGGAAATGAGAGGGAAGGACAATAAAAAATTTTGTCTGATCAGATTCACCAGTTAACCTCCAGAAAAAAATCTGGGGAAGAACTGCTCAACCGCAAATCTTTTCTTCCCAGCAAAAACAAACTTAACAAAATAAAGTCAAACAAAGCAAACCAAAAAGTTTATGGAAGGATGGAAGTCTTTCCCTTTTCCATTTCCATTCACAGACTGATTTTAATTCATTACTTTATCTACCCCATCATACAAACCGACTAAAACAAGGAATGATCTTTCTAATTGCATGCCCTTTCTTAATGCAGATGTGAGCCTAAATTTCCTCACAAAATTGGTTGTATTTCTACTTGAGCTTTTCACTGTAGAACAGAAATAGATCTTATCTGACTCCAAAGGGATTGTTAGAAATGAGCAGATTAGAAGGAAAACAGATGCTGGGATAGAAGAGATGTAGTTCTGCTCATATTTTTAATCAGATCTAGATGTTATCCCCAAGTTAAGAAACACTGCAGTCAGGGGGGACCCACCCAGGGCTGAATATGTGTTTAAACTGCTTCTGCAGAGAGGTGTCATTCCCAACAGGCAGAGGTTTTGAGCCATTCAAGTGCACAGAAGATATGATCCTGTTAAGGACAGCCTTCCCTCAACATCGTTCATCCTGCTGCCCTTGGATTTTGAGAAATTTTGAAATGGATGTGTCTATCAGCACATCAGCACATCTATCAGAGAAACCCCTTGTTTCTCTGGTGTCACATGCACACCTGAATACCTTTCTAATAAAGGTGAATAAAGGATGTTCTTCAATTTTCTAAGAACAGAAATTTAATTTTGCAGCCAAATGAAGGCAGCTGGATCACAGTCACTGTCTGCCCATGCTGCTAGAAATTCCTCTGAAGTTCCCGTTGTGATGCAGAGTGGTTCACAATGTGAAAAATGCACACAAAAGCTCTCACTCAGAGCCCAGTGAGCTGCAGCTGGGAGGGATTTTGGCCCCCTCATATCTGTCTCCTCCTTCCCTCTGCTGAGCTAAAGCACCAGGCATTAAGATGCTGAACCAAAATTTAACATTTCCTGCAGAGCTCTGGTTTAGAGGCGTTTGAAATATGACAGTGCAGACTAAAACTCATGTTTTCTAGATGGCAAAGAGGAGGAGAAAAAAAATATTTTCAAGGACACAGTATTGCTTGGGTCATGCAGTCAGCAGCAGAAACTTGTTAACAGGACAATGAACACCGAATATACCAATATTTGGGTATTCCTGAATATTTGTGGGTGGTGTTTTCACTTTTAAGCCTTAAAGAAAGCTCATGACCTTGCAGTGGCACATCCCTATGACAGAGAATCCTGTCCACTAATTCTTGCACTAAACCTGCATCTTGCCTTAGAACAACTCACATTAAATGGCAGGACAGGGACTAGAAAGGTGCAGGTTAGTATTTTGCCACTTTAGAATAGTTGAACATAAGTTTAATCCTGGTATGCCAGCCCATCACATTCTGGCCTGGGAAATATTCTTTTTAATACATTTTTCCATTGCTTTCCCACCAGCACTTGAAATGTTACTAAGGCAGCATTTGTTTTTTTTTACAGTTAATTTCTCTGCTACAAATATCTTTAAAAACAGGCAGTTATGCAGTGTAAGACCACAGATGGACACCACTAATCCTCATAAAAACAAGCAGAACCCCCCTGTCTTCCATCAGTGCTACATCCATATCAAATGTGTGTCTGAACAGGCCAGCACAAGGGTACACACTGCCCATGTTCCCAGCATTAGTGCTCACCTTTCCTTCACCATCCCATTGGAAAGAGGAAAAGGGAATTTGCCATCCTCTCTGGATGACAACTGTAATTCTGAACTTTCACACCTAGAGCTGAGAGCTTGATTTTGAGAAGAACCACAATAATGAACCACAATGAACGAGGCAAACACTGCAATGGTGAAAAGGGAAGCTGTAGCCAGCACAAAACACTATGTCTAATCTGGTGTGACACACGAGGCACCTTTTGTCCTTATGGCACTTTAATTGTTGACTGATTTAATTTCAGTTTGAAAAAGCTTTTTGAGATGATGACACCTCAGGGCAGGGTGTTTTCAGGATAGTTAACTTTGCTATTAATGTCAGTTAACACTAAGACAGGCAAAAAATAGCTTTTAAAATGAAAATATAGGTCTTATCCAGCAAAGCAAGCAGCTGTTCAAGCCTGGCTTCTTTCTTGATGAATATTTAGTCAAATGCACTGAGCCTGCAAGGGACCAAAAATAAAATATCTCTAGTAGGGCTTTTTGCACCCCCACATCCTCAAAATCCCAGCAGCTCCCAGATACACAAAACCAGCCTAAAATCTGAGCAGCAGGGTCTCCACTAGAATGTACTTGCCTAGCTCAGCAGCTGGACTTTTATTTAACACAAACCAATAACCAAAACCTGAGAAAGCTGCTACAATGCACTCTGTGCTCTGCTATCCCCACAAGTGCATGGAAGAAGCCTGGAAGCTCAAGTGTTCTCAGATGGCCACAGTTTCTAGTATTTAATCATGCCAAAACTCACTTAGCCCTTGAAATCAGACAAGATCAAGCTTATGAAGTGTGGGAAGCTCCTCCAGCATTCACTCAGTGGCAATTTACTGTAACTCCAGTAATGAGTTCCTCCCATGAGGCGCTTGCATATCTGAAGCACTATTTCCTGAGGCTGTCATGTCATTAATTTCCAGAGTTTATAGGCCAGTGGAGCTCCTGGATTTGCTGTGTGTAAAGGCTGGGAGATCCTAATGCATCTGCTGCAGTGCAGAGCGTGGGTATCAAGCCTCCAACACAACCTCTTCAGAGAGAGGAGTTCAAAACAGAGGACACCCCTAGAATTGAGAATACAAGTATGGTGAACACATTTTATTCCAAATTGTCTTTTAAGCCCAAAGCTAAAACATTTGCTCATCAAAATTTGGTTTTTAACTAGGATTTTCAAACCCCCTCTAAGAAAAATCAGATGAAGGAAATTTTCTTTTATTCCCCCAACCTGAGTTCAAAATTTTCATTGTGAACCATTTCAATCTGAGTAACTCTGAAAAAAACACTGCTATTTGTTGTTGCTGTAATGAAACATTTTGTTCCAGACTGGAGCAATCTCTTTTTTTTTTCCTTTTTTGTTTTGAATTTAAAGTAAATTTTTATGCCTGAGTAGATTTTTTTCTTTTACCTACCAAGTTTTTTAATCAACCAAGTAAACAAAGAACATAGTACTCCATCACCTCTTATATGAGGAACTACAAAGGGATTTTAAAGCATCAGCAGTGTGCCTTTAAAACTATGGATTCTGACCAGAGGAGGGAAGATGCTGAAGGCAAGGCAGAAGGTTAAACAGTATGTCAGGAAATGCAGAGAAAAGTGTCATTTATTTTTATCCAGAAGCCTTTTCGTGTGACAGAACTGAAGAACCCCATTTTATAGGAGGTACCCATAGGACTTGCAGACTTAAAGTAATTCCATCTAAATTTTAAGCCAGGAAAAAAACAGTATTTCCATTTAGCTGTATGTTTCTGGTGGAGGGATGGCACCCATGGGGGTGGCCCTGCCTTGGCAGGAGGATTGCACTGGATGATTTCCACAGGTCCCTTCCAACCCAAACAGTTCTGTGACCATAAATCATGCTAGAGGATTTGGATCACAGCAGGAATTTATCACCAGAAAATTCCTCAAGAAGTCCTCAGGGAACATGTGATGATATAACTGCTGTTTGATAGCTTTCTTATTGTTCTTCCCTGTATTCCCCCCTTTGCGAATCACATTTTTAGTTCTTGAAGGTCATATTTTTTTATTTTAAAGTTCTCTTTGAAAGAATTACCTTCTATTCCTCTCACAAAAANNNNTTACCTTTTTTCCCTCCAAAAAAAAAAAAAAAAAAAAAAAAAAAAGAAAAAAAAAAGAAAAGTGATTTATATCCACATCTCCTTTAAGGCAGTTTTGACTTTTAAAGCTTTGAATATTGTTGCCTTTCCATAAAGTTAAGAAAGCAGATCACTTATCTGTTGATTCCTGACATTGCTGTAAGGCAGTGAACTCTTAATATGTTGGTTTGTGGTAGCAACCAGGCAGTCCAGATGAATCCCTGCCTAAACATCCTACAATCCAAGAAGGTAGAGAGGATGTTTTATGGGAAAATTGAGACATGGATTGATCACACACAACATGGGATACACACCTGAAAGCTGGACACATCAGCCTGTCTCTGCCTTGGCTATCAGCATACAGCAGCTGTGGTAAAAGTGGGATTTGATCCTGGCTTCCTTACACACATGGAAAAAAAAGTTCCAATGCTAGGATCCTGCAGCTCTTTTAAAATAACTGTCCAAATGAAAAAATATGAAATAAAAAATAAAAAATACAAAATATAAACTAGGCAGTGTTGTTGGGAAACAAACTGGAAAGACAGAATATTTGTGGGATAGAATTTTTTAAGAAAATATAACTTTCCTTATACCTGCAGCTCTCCTCTCAGCCTCTGCAGTCCTCTGAGCCTTAGAAATACCTGCTTTTCAGGGAGATTGGACAATGCACAACTTTTAGTTGTACCCTTTGCCATCTTCCACAGGCACTGTGCCAGACAAATGAAAGTCATTAGCCTCCTTTCCAGTCATGCTCACTTGGAGGCTGAGCTCAACCACCCACCTACTCCCCAGTTCTTGTCAGCTGGTGATTTTTCACATCTTCTCTCATCATCCTGCCATTCCCAACATCCCTGCCCATGTGTCTGCTGCCTTGCCTTTGCCCAAGAAACCTCAGCACTGCAAGCCTTGATAAGTGAATTTAACTTTCAGCATGAATATCAAGTCTCACATGACTCAGGCACATAATTAAGCTTTGCAAGATAAGGGGCTAATTAATTTAATTGCCAAATAGAAAGAGGGAACTCCTACTCAGGTTTGCCTGAAATCATGTTGTTAATTAATAATTTATTTATTTGCCATTTTACTTTGAAACCAGAAGGTAATGGAAATGTGAACAATAGCTCCCTGTTCCTCCCTTTAAATTTTGATTTTCCAGGTCAAATGGAAGCCTCTCTTTTAGTGCATGTGGGAGGAAAAGAAAAACAAGAGACTTTCTGATGTTTCAGATAGAATATTAAAGGATCTACTTTAACTTTAATAAAGAAGTATTGGGATTAAACAACAATTAATACATTATCCTCTATCATGAGGCCTTTGCACTAAATGTGATAGTGTTAACAAATTGTTCTGTGGAAAAGATGTTCTGAAATCAGGGTTAATTTGGCTAACCCCACTGGAGACATGGTTATTAGTGACTGACTCAGGATTCTGATAACCAGGAGGATTTAGAACATACCTGATTTTAAGTGGAGAAGTTCAATGAATATATGTAATATGTGCTGAAATGGTGAAGGCTAAAAAATTGCATAATAAGCATTTGACTAAACCACAAATCTAAATCTGGTTCTCAGAAAAAAATATTTCTAATTATTTTCCCCAGTTTTCCCCAGGAATTTATTCAGGCTTTTTGCAAAATTTGTTTGTTGGAATATATTTTAGTATTTTTCCCTGTAAAATGGCCTGAGTTGGCCAGAAGTTCTCCAAAAGTAAGTGGAGGCAGAAATTTTATTATTTCTTCAGAATACATTTTCCCCAGCTTCATTTAAGTCCGTTCTCTTAACACTGAAGATAATTTTTAATGTACAAAAATCCTTTTATCATGGAATTCAGTGTGGAAATGGTCCAGCACTCATTCACTACTTCTGTCCTGGAGCAGTGAAGAGCCACACTTAATAACATATTTGCTATCTATATAGTAACAGTTTCTGCAGCATCTTTGGGATGCTAACATCCAGAGCAGAAGGAAAGCAATCAACTGAGCCAATCATTCCAACTCTGTAGATTCACTGCAGTCTCATCAGCTGTTTTCTTATCCAACATAAAATGCATCAGCAAATGTGCCTGTTCTTGTCTGAGAAATTTTGAAGCTTTCCAACAATGACCACGGAATCACAAAATGGTTTGGGTTGGAAGGGACCTTAAGGATCAGCCAGTTCCAATCCCTTGCCATGAGCAGGGACGCCTTCCACTGGACCAGGTTGTTTGGAGCTTCCTCCATCCAGGAACACTTCCAGGGATGGGGCAGCCACAGCTTCTCTGGGAAACCTGTGCCAGGGCCTCACCATCCTCACAGGGAACAATTCCTTCCCAATATCCAATCTAACCCTGCTCTGTGTCAGTGTGAAGCCATTCCCCCTTGTCCTGTCACTCCAGGCCCTTGTCAAGAGTCTCTCTCCATCTTTCATGTGGTTCCCTTCAGGCACTGGAAGGCCACAATGAGGTCACCCCAAAACCTTCTCCTCTCCAGGCTGAACAATCCCAATTCCCTGAGCCTTTCCTCCCAGCAGAGCTGCTCCATCCCTCTGATCCCTTGGTGTCCCTGCTCTGGCCTGGCTCCAGCAGCTCCCTGTCCTTCCTGTGCTGATCCCAGGGCTGGAGGAGCTCTGCAGGTGGGGCTGAACAGAGAGGGGCAGAGGGGCAGAATCCCCTCCCTCACAGGGTAGAGAAGAGCAGGCCAGCAGGCAGTGCTCCTCCTGAGCTGGATTTCCCCAGTAAGGGAATCTGTGGTCTCTCCCTCTCTGGGAAATGCCCAAATGCTCTCCCAGGATGAGAAAAGAGAGACTGGACACACTCCTGGGCACTTTGTTTCTGTGGGAGATGGAGCAGCAATCAAGGTTCTGAGTGGCAATTTGGAGCAAGGCTCTGCAGCGGGATACAGGACAGGGATAAGGTAGTCATGAGCACAGATGAAGAATAATCCTGCGTTAGTCACACCACAGATAATAAGAGCTGGAAAATGATGACATGTGAGCCTCATGTTAAACCCACTTATGCTTAATTCTCTGTGCTGAATATAAATTGTTCTAAAGAACAACACATTCCTCTACAGAACAATTCTTCACATCATGCCACTAACATCTCTGTCATCTTGATTTAGGCCATTTAAATGTCAGCAAGACAAGTTAACTCTGCCTTAGGGCAGCTCTGTCCCATGCACCAGAAATCTTGTTCTATCATATTCTGTTTTCCTGTAGTGCCTCATGGGAAGATGCAACTTTCTCACACAGGGGTAGATTTGCAGTGGGGTTACAGGGGAGAGGGATGGTGAATCCCCTTCCCCCCCCAATATTCCTCCCCAATGCAGTATGAAATATAAAGATTTAAGGCCTAATGTGACTTGGTGTATCTCTGCCACCACCCTGGCCGTGCTGTAGCCAGCATGCCAGTGGCAATGCTTCCCTTCCATTCATTCCAGCCCTGAATGCCTTGATTCTCCAAAGGTGTGTTTCTATGTCCCAAAAAAACCCCAGACAAAAACCTGTGGATGATGAGGGAGCTCAAGTCAAGTTTTCCATAGGAATACAAGGAGCCCATCTGCCTTGCAACTACTTTGAATGTCAAAAGATGCACAATTTCTACCACCAGAAAGAATTATGAGACATTAAAAACACAGAAAATATCATAAGCCACAGAATCACAGAATCAATTAGGTTGGAAAAGACTTCCAAGGTCGTCGAGTCCAACCTTCGACCAGTGCAACCTTTGACCATGCTGGTCACAGAGAAACTGGGTTTTGAAGGGCAGAATATTCCTAAGAGGAGCTACTGTGTTGCTTTCTGAGGATGCAAGTTCAATATAAAAAGCTATAATGAATTTTTCTTTCGGCAAAAGTGGGTGTAGAACCTGACAGCATTAAAACCTCCGAGGTGAAATTTGAAAATCTTAGCAGATTACTAGCAGCATATAAAAGAAATGTGCAGAAAGCTGCAGTGCTGAATTAATGAAGTGCTGCCCTTCCAAACCCTTGCAGCCTGTTTGAAGAGAGGCTCTGAACCTCCTGCCAAAAGGTCCCCTCACCTGAAGCTATGGGGTTCTATGGTGCAGACAACACTCAGCCAGGTGCCTCCTACCTGCTGAGGTTCCAGGTTCATCCCACCTGCAGGAGAAATTCAGAGCAAGGGCTCAAAGGCACCTTTGAAGGAGAGTTAAAATTAATTTTATAAACAAATAACCTTTGGGTCCCAGGAGAGCTGTATCAACTCCTGCAGCTTTCTTCAAATGTAACGTGTACCCTGAGACTCACAGGAAATGTATTTTACCCACCCTTCTGGAGACTGAACTTCTGAAGCACTGTCACAGCATTTTTTCCTAATGACTTTGTGTATTTGTCCTTGAAGAAGAACAACAACTTTGGGGGTAGGGTGGAGAATAGAAAAATGTTCTCTGCATATACTGTTTCTGGAGGTTACTTTTAGGAAGCCTGGAGTCTGCTGCCACTAAAATCAGCAAGAAAGTTGTCACTGGTGCCAGTGGGAACAAGACCACGTGCAGCAGTTTTACATTCAGGCTGGGGTGGGAGGTCTTTTGTTCTTGCCTCTGGCTTGCATGTCTTGTTTACACAGGGCAGTTAATACCAATAAAAGGACTAACCACCACTAACAAGCAGCTGTACCAGATAAGCTGGTGAGTATGGGATGGATTGTGTTACAGCAGAGAAGGGGGGATTTGTAGCTCTGTGTTATACTAGGATGCTGCTTTCCCATACAAGGAGCAAATTCTCTAGAGGTTAAATCGAAGCAGGGATCTAATTTATTTGTACTGAATCACTCCTTCTGTCCCCACCTCGAGCACCCTCTCCCTAGGAACGAGGCACCCTGAAGGTATTCATCTCCTAGTACCAATGCCTGGGTGGTGAATATGCCAAGCACCTTAGCAGGAGGTTTCAAAGGCATTTCCCTACAGCAGAGAGCTGATAGAACTCCTGTCTCTTAGGATTTTTACATCCTCATGGAAATAAAAGTGCTGTGACTGACACAGTAGCATCCACCCCCCTCCCTGCTACCCCCCTGCCCCACATTCTTCAACGTTGCTGTTTTTCATTTGCACGCCCTGTATTTCTCTTTTAGGTCTTTCTCTGAGTCCCAGGGTCTTCATTTAACCATACAAATGTCGATTCTGCCTGCTCCCTCTCTCGTCTGCTCCCTTCTCTCTCAATCTGTTCTCAACCTCAGCCCTTCCCTTCCACTTCACAGTGTTTTTATTTACCCAGATTCACTTTCCTCCATACCCCACCCTGCTGCAGACCCTCCTTCACTGTCTCCTGGCCTCCCCTTTCTGTTCCCATCAGCTTGGCTTGCACTCTCAGCATCCCTTCCTTCCTCCTTCTCAGAGTTACCCTCGGTATGCCTTGTATCCCCGTTTGCCATGACCTTTAAACTTTCCCAATATCTGGTATCCAACAGGTGCCCCTCTGCCATCTCCAGGCATGTCAAACATCAGGCTGTGCATCCCTGTGGAGGTTTGGAATCTCCAAGCAGGAAACCCAAGGCAGTGCTGTATGAACAGAATTCTCTCCAAGGGCATGTGTGGTACCTCAGGGTGTGGGTGCTATTTTCTTCCTATAAAGACTTGAGACTCCAGCCTGGAGTACAGGGCATCCCTGCCCTCAGACAGGCACCTTCCAGCTTTGCAATCAACCCACAACAAGGGTAATCCTGCATTTTTCTTGCAGTGTCTGCTTGGTGCCAACAGGGTCTCCTCGATTTGTAGTGATGAGTCCAGGTGTGGATCCATCTGAGACATGGCCAAAATATTGGAACATGCCCTGTGCTGCTGCATAACCCCTGAGCTGTGGGTTTAACTTTCAGTGTCTTCTGAGGGAAAAGCTATAAAGGAGTTTAACTCTCTTTGCTAAAGGGTTTTTGTCCTTTTCTGTCATCCCTCTGTGTTACTAGTGTGTCTTTCACTAATATCTTCTCTCACTAATACCTCCTTTTCATTTCCTCACTTTCCTTTCTTCCTCCCAGCCAATTTACAAACCCTTTTGTGATGGCAGAGCTGTGTGGGAATGGCTTCATACTGATAAAAAGCAGGTTTAGATTGGATATCAGGAAGAAATTCTTCCCTGTGAGGATGGCACAGGTTGCCCAGAGAAGCTGTGGCTGCCCCATCCCTGAAAGCGTCCAAGGCCAGGCTGGATGGGGCTCTGAGCAACCTGGGACAGTGGAAAGTGTCCCTGCCCATGGCAGGGGGTGGAACTGACTGATCTTAAAGGTCCCTTCCAACCCAAACCATTCCATGACTCTATTAATGGGTCAGGGAGGCAGCATTCAGCTTTGCAAATGAGATATTAGAAGCAAAGCTGGAAATTTAACCCAGTCTCTGATAAGACTGGGCTGAGTCCCATTGGGATGTTTCTCAAGAGACACCCAGGCTGGATTTGGTCACTCTGTCTGCAAACACAGCTTTAGCTCTTAAACTCTGCTCTTCTTCCCAGCACAGATATGAAATCCAGAAGATAAAAGCTGGCATCCTCTCCCTGCATCTTCCCCAATAAAATAGGAATTTCTATTCCCTGCAGAAGGCTTGTGCAGAAGATGGTTGGTCTGTGTGTGCTGCTTGCTGTTCATTTAACCAGCATGCCAGGCTGCAGTAAGCCCTAGTTTGTGTTGTTTGTTAAGGAGTTTCCAGCAAAATTTCTGCTATAAAATATCACCATGGCAAAAAGAAACCTTTCATGGCAATGTTTTCATTTAGTGAAAACTGGGGATGCAGAATCCTGTGTCCAGGAGGAAAACCCTGATAAAGAGTGGTGTCAAAGAGTCTATTTTCCTTTAATATAACAAGTGTGTTTATCTCTCAACACCTGGATTAGGCAGGGAACTCATCCTAAGTCTGCTGTCCCTCTTTTACTCAAGCAAAGCCACATCCAAAGGGATCTTTCTAGCCCAGGGCAGGTGTTTCACAGTTTTCCCTGCTAGAGTGTATCTAACCTGCATAAATACTTAAACACTTGCTGAGAGAGAAGAGCGTTTTGCAGGAGATTGATTTGACAGTGCTGTTGTTCAGGCGTTCACACAGGATGTGGGAAACTGAGGTTCAGGTCCCTGCCTCAATGAATATTTAATTACTTATGGAAAGCAGAGCAGCTGCAGTAGGGAGGAGTGAGACACAGCAGTGCCTCTGGAGCTGGGGCACTTATAGGGCGTGTTGGAGAGGGCAGACAAGATCTCACCCCCAAGTCTCCTACATTCCTGGTGACTGTCCCAGCCATGGCTGGCTCTGTTACCTCAGAGGAAACCTTCAGATCTTGCCCTTGTCCCACTGTAAAAGTTTCAGAGCCTCTGTGTAGTACAAATTACTCCAGTTCTGGCATTTTTCAGCTTTTCAGACCTCTGTTTTTCAGTGTTAATGTTCTTTTATGATGTACAAATATTTAAAATGCAAATTAAAAGATTTCTGTCTTCCCTGTGACCTCTCAAGGAAGCAGTCTGAATAGTTTGCTGTATTTTCAGCCTGGATTCCTAGTGGTCTGGGCTCCTGAGTACTTCTGTGGCCAAGGAAAAAATAATAATAAAAAAAAAATTAATGGGGTTTCTATTTGGTTTGGACAGTCATAAGGCTTGAGGTCAGGCTTGCAAGAGCAATTTCCGTAGACTAACACTCCCAAGCTGTGTCTTATGAAGTCCTTAAGGATCAGGAAAGGAGGTTGTAAAAATAAAACACCCACTCTGAAGAAACATGAGTATTATGTTCTCAGGCCTCACCACATAGATGTTGGCTCATCACCTGCAGGCACTCCTCATAGAGTCCAGGAGCTCAGGCTCACTGTTCCACAAAAAGTTCCACTGTTCCACATGCAGAGGAAGGAGTGGACATCGTGTGGCAGGTGGCGTGAACTTTTGAATTTCGTGGTGTCTCTGGACTTTCTTCACAATCCTTTACTCTCCTTCAGTTCGTCACCCCCCTTTTATGCTTGCTCTTTGTCCAGGTCAGAGAATTTATGATGTGAAATCCCAAAGCTTCATCCTTAACTTCACACAGTCATCCCAAGTCGTTTTTACTTGGCTACTGTAGTCCCCAGTGTGAACTTTAGGCCTGTCAGATCTAACTTTGCTGCTCATTCCCTCAAATACAGGTGTTCCTGGCTGCTGACTTCAGCAAATACTGGTTCTCTTCAAAGTTTTCACCAGCTAAATGCCTTCAAAACCATAAAATTCTCCTTAGAGCAAGTGGGTTGTGAATATTCATATCACTGCTTCCTCATCTTCCAGCTTGCTGAAATCCTCTTTAACTAAGCAAGGTGCTGCTATCCATCAGGGACTCTTGGCAGACAGAGATAGCTCTGCTTCAAGGCAGGGAAAGGACATGAGTGAGGAATGGCACCCAAACTTCCCATCTGGTCAGTGACTGGGGCAGCTCTGTGCTCAAAGCAGCTAAAGAAGGGCCCAGATCTGATGGACTGCTCCTAAACAGGAGATGGCTGCCAGCAGACTGGAGTTAGGACCAGTTAGGAAAGGTCAGTTCTTTCCTAGCACAGGCAGTGACTTTCCAGCTCCCAGGGATGCTCCCAAACACACTCAGCTTTACTGCAACAGACACAGCCTTGTTTCCAAATCCAGCAGGATGAAAGACCTCACTTTTACCTTAATTCAGAAAACCTCCAGCTTGTGGGGAAGGGTGAGATATGTCCTATTTTGCTGCTTTGTGAAAGGCCATTTGGCAATAAACATGTAGCAGAGGAGGTAAAATTTGTTGCACAATCCACCACCCTGACCTTTGCAGGAAATAAAGCTCTGCTTTGGAGCTCATCAACAGCAACTCATAGTGTGATTTACTGCTGGGGCTCCCTAATTTTACACTAATGTAACTCTATTGATTTCTGCAGATTTGCAGTGGTATTACATGGGAGGAACATGAAAATAAACTGAGCACTCAGTGTGATGAGGGGACTGTGTGACAGAGAGCCTGCCTGTATTTTCCAATTTTATCATCTGGCCTAATGAAAGCCACTACATCTCCATGCACTCCTCAATGCCATCAGTCCAAGAACGGTGTTAGCTTTAGAAAGTGATAAATTACCTTCTCTTACTGCTGTCTGGATCTAAAGCTATTTGTGAATTACTGCCAGTAGGTATTTAAAGGGGAAAAAAATAAGAAGAAACTGAAATCAATTCAGCAAATGCCCCTAAGTACTACAAACAAAGGAAGATTTGTAAATGACCTGTGCTCAGCATATCTGTCACCAACAGGGATGACAATTTTTGGCTGTATTTTTCCAGTTGATTTGTAACCACCCTGGAGAGCAGTGAAAGTTGGCTGGAATTCTTGTGCTGCCACTTATTTTTCTATTTGTTTGTTGAGTTTTTTTTGTCTCTGCACTGAGAACAAATGTTCTCCTTTGGGCTGCCTCTCTGACTTTTGGTTTGCGCTGCAGAAGGAAAAACATGAATCCCTTGACAGCTGCTATTCTGGTTTATCAAAGACTTGCTTAAAACACATTAGAGTCAAAGAAGGGCTGCTGTGCAGCAGACACAGGACAATGGGGTGAAAAGATGATGTAGAAACAACTCCTTTGCAATGCAATGTTTAGAAAGCACAGTTTAGTGTGAAGCACAAAAAGGCATACACATTAATTTGACCATATGGCTGGGAATAAGGAGCACAAAGATTCTTCTTGCTAGGGAGAAATACATCCTTGGTACCTCCTCAGGTGGAAGAGCATATTCATTACATTTCTAGCAGTGGATTCTCAGCAGGATAGAGAAAGGGTGTCTTATTTTTTGACAGAACAAGCTTTGTACCTCACACTTTGTCCAGAAGCCTGCTTTGGTCTCAGCTTCTGCCTTCTGACACCTGCAAGGATTCATTTCCACCACAAGCTCTTGTGTACACCTTCTTTCAGGATGATGCCTGTCAAAACAAAGCCACGAGTTCAACCACTGGCACTTCCCTCTCTCTGTGGTCTTATCCCTAATGCAAACTGGAAATGAAAGCTGTGCATTTTTTAAAGGAAGTTTCTGGATTTTGGCAGAATATGGAATAGGGAATATGGCTAGGGCAAAATGATTCTCCACAGAGCAGAAGAGGAGATAATTTAATGCTATGGGGATAGAATAATAGTACTTCTAAATTACTAGGGAATAATAGGCAAACAGTAACACATTTCCATGCAAGCTTAGAAGACCAAACAGGAAAATTATCTAGAGTTACTGAATTTCACTGACCAAGGCCAAAATCTGAGATTCCAACAGGAGGATGTTCATTCAGGGTGGTAAGGGGTGGACCTGCAGTACCAGAAGCTGTTTGGATTCAGCTGACAGCAGCTCTGAATTACAGGTTAGTTAGTGGCCACAAAATGGATCAAAAACTGACATTTATTCATTTATTCATTCATTCATTCATTCATTCATTCATTCATTTATTACTGGGGACACAAAGGAATGTTTTCCTTACCCTGCATCCATCAGCTCAGTATCTAACAGCTGGCAAAGACTGGGGCAGTACAGGCATGGCTACCCAGAAGCAGGGAAGAATTCAGGGAACAGGGGAGGAGAGCTTTACTTAGGTTCCCCATCCTAGCTCCCAGTTAGCCTTAGAACCTACTGCAAAGGACCTTGTCTCTTGCCTTTCACCCAAGGTGCTGCCTGTGGAATATTTATTTCCACAGCTAGAACTAAATACACACACACACAAACATTCTTGGTGCACTTCCAAAGGTTTTTCTAGTCTGCTAGAGCATGAAGGGGAAGTAAATAGTACACACAGGCTGCCTTCCCACTGCAAGCAGAGAGGATCAGAATCTCAGACCACAACAACAGTGTGGCCATTCCCTTGCAGCCAAACACCCCCTCAGCCAAGCTGGGCCCATTGCTTGCTGCTCTCCAGAATTATCAGGGAGTATTATCACTCATATCAGCCCCCAAATCCTTCAAATTCCACTGCAAGATGTGGCAGACAGCAAGATGGCACCCACCAAAGTAAAATGAACCCCAAATCTCTGTCTCTGGGGGCTGTGACAGGAGTAGGGGAGTGGGACTGCCCTTTTTCTCAGGCTGGGAGGGAAGGAGTGATGTGCACAGGGGAGCAGCTGCAAGAATCCCAGGCTGTGCTTCCCATTTCTTATTCTGCCTGGGAAACTGGGAGAGGGTCAGGAGTGAGAGTGAGGGGTGGGGAGCAGGAGGATTAGGGACAGGAGCCTTTGGTGTAGGTGTGGGAAGCCCAGGCGCCGTGCAGCCGTGAATCCAGGGCTGACAGCAGGCACGGCAGGACTGTCACGTTCCCCACTCTGGATGGAATTACCTCACTACCAGCATCTCTTCCACAAAAGCTCTTTCACACCTTCTACAAATGTGTAAAAGTAAACAAACTCCCACTACGGGTAAAAAAACTCTGCCAGTGTAAGAAATCTCGAGCAGGTTTTTTTTTCAGCTGAGGAAAAGTGCACAAACCTTGTGCTGGCTTGTTAAGCTGTATGTGCATGAGGATTCTGTGACCTGCCCCCACTTCTCACAGGACTTATCCTGGCTTCCCATAGGTTTGCACAGGTATATTGCAAAATATCCCTTTTACTCCCTTCAAAGGGAAACATTTTTTCTTCACCAGTATTTGCTCCACAGTGGGTTGAGCTCATCCTTCATGTCCCTGCAAAACTAAATGGAGAATTACACAGGATCATGTTTGGGTGTCTGCTGAGATTTGGTGGGTACAGAGGCATATCCATAGGGTGAACCAAATTCCATTATTCCTTTGATTCATTTCCAACCACCAAAAGCAAGGCAGCTAAACATGTGAACTCAACTGGGATTTTAATACAAGTTTTCCACTGAAAATTTCCATAGCTTAAAATCATGTATTTCTTAAAACAGTAACATACAATAAAGTACAATACATGCCCCCTGCCACTAAGCAAAACCCAAAATCTACAAAAATCTGTGTGTTTTCAACAACTCAGATGATGGGAGCCCTTGGATCCAGTGCAAGCACAATGCACTTTGGTTTGCCTCCTGTTCTTCAAGGCACTTCTGTCTAAGTGCTCAGTGGCAATTGGAACATGAAATGACCTGAGAGAAAGCTCAGTGCATCAAGGTCTACATATATTCTAAAAAGTGCTAGTGAAACTGTTGCCATAAGAAAGTTCATCAGCCTTGCAGTTGGAGAAGAAAACTAGGGATAAAGATTTTCTCCTACTCCAAGGAGGTCCTTTGCTACATAGACAGGATGATGCTGAGCTGAGGAGGGCTAGAGGGTTTGGTGAAGGCATGCACAGGAACAGCACCTGCACCACATGGTTATTGTGTCACTGCTACTCTGCACTGCAGAAAATCACAAAATCACAGAAAAGTTTGGGCTGGAAGGGATCTTAAAGATCACCCAGTTCCACTCCCCTGCCATGGGCAGGGGCACCTTCCACTATCCCAGGTTGCTCAGAGCCCCATCCAGCCTGGCCTGGAACACTTCCAGGGATGGGGAAGCCACAGCTGCTCTAAGAAAACTGTGCCAGGGCCTCAACACCCTCACAGGGAACAATTTCATCCCAATATCCAATCTAACCCTGCTCTGTGCCAGTGTGAAGCCATTCCCCCCTGTCCTGTCACTCCAGGCCCTTGTCAAGAGTCTCTCTCCATCTTTCCTGTGGGCTCCCTTCAGGCACTGGAAGGTCACAATGAGGTCGCTCCAGAGCCTTCTCTTCTCCAGGCTGAACAATCCCAATTCCCTGAGCCTTTCCTCCCAGTAGAGCTGCTCCATCCCTCTGATCCCTTGGTGTCCCTGCTCTGGCCTGGCTCCAGCAGCTCCCTGTCCTTCCTGTGCTGGGATCCCAGGGCTGGAGGAGCTCTGCAGGTGTGGCTCACCTGAGCAGGGCAGAATTCCCCCTCGCTCAGAGTATCTGCACATTACTCCTACTGATGGTCTTTGTAGTGTTAAATGTGGGTTTGGGAGTCATCTACATGAGCTCCTCAGACCTGTGTGGCAACAGAAATCTCACAAGAAGGAATCAGCCATTGCTTTGGGAAGGGCTGGTTGCAAATACAGGCCTGGCACGATGGGTGCTGACAAAGGCACTCTCTGGAGCCAGAGCCTTGCTTTCTCCAACAAACTGTCAAGCTAAGGGCAAGATACATAAAATCTCTGCTTCTAAAAGGAGATGTAAGCCTCCAGAAACAGATAGTGGGGCCATGCTCCCAGAGACTTTGCCAGTCTTCTCTGGGAGCAATCCTGATGTAAACCTGCTCACAGTACAAAGAATAGGAACTGCTTCTTTTGCAGGGGAAAAGACACCTTCATCTGTCAGAGAGGAGCAAATAGGGTAGAAACTCTTTAAGAAAATATCTTTCTTGCATTTCAGGACACTGGGGAACACCAGAGTTGTGGCAGTGTTTTGGGTCTTGAAATGCAGGTGGAAAGAAAAAAAAGGAAAGTTTGTTGGATCTAGATGTGGAGTGTAGAATAATTGCTTGTCCCCCCTGCCTTCCCATGTCACACAGATGCAGGCAGTGGGAAGGGTTTTGCTGAGGGCGCTCTCAAGTGCCACCGTGTTTGCCTCAGGGTAGATGTGTGCAGGTGTTTCAGAACTGTCCCTGTCTGAGGGGGATAAACAACTGAGCTGTTTCAATTGGTTTAGGAGTGGGCAAATTTCATAACTCCCATCTTGCAAACAAAGATATGAGACCAAACTGAAGAAGTTCCAGTTCAGCTAACAGTGGAGGCACTACACATTCACACCTTACAGTCCCCTCTGTCATCACTGATTTGGAAAAAACAGTAGCTAGGCAAAGTGTGGCTTCACCTGGAGACACTGCTCCATGGACCTTTCCATCCTGTGGATTAAATTTCCTTGTGAAGCCATCAGAGGACTGCACGGGCCTTTGCTAGGAAAACTGCAGCATTAGCATGTGACCTGAAGAAGACATCATCACTGAAACTATTATAATGGTTGCTTTTGTATCCTCAGGGAGGGACAAAGCTTGTTTAATACAGCACCTGGCTGTGCCCTGGCAGCCAGGGGGAACATCCCTGTCCTGGGGACACCGGGCCCAGCATGGCCAGGGAGGGATTGTCCTGCTCTGCTCTGGGCTGGGGCAGCCTTACCTCAAATGCTGGGACAGCTTTGGGTGCCACAATTGCAGAAGGGTCCAATGCTATTACAGAGCTGTGTCAGGGGAGGCTTAGGTTGGATTTCAGGAAGAGGTTCTTCCCCCAGAGGGTGGCAGGACACTGAACAGGCTCCCCCAGGCAGTGCTCAAAAGCACAAAGCCAAACAGAGCTCAAGAAGCTTGGACAATGCTCTTGGGCACATGGTAATCCTTGGGCTGTCCTGTGTAGGACCAGGAGCTGGACTGGATGATCCTTGTGGTTCCTTTCCACTCCAGAACATTCTGTGATTCTATGAAACTTCTACCAGTGAATCTTCAGCAAGTCACAACATAGAATCAGCCCTCCGTTTCCATTTATAGCCTAATTCCCTTGATCTTTCTAGCACTAAGTGGTTACCACTGTGTCATGCAAGCCCAGATTACAGCAGCTCTTCCAGGCAAGAGAAAGGTGATGTCAGAACAATGAGAAGACTTTGGTTTCCCTGAAGGCTACAATGAGTAAAGCAGGTACAGCACTCCCATCTCCACCCACAGATGGGAAGATGGAACCAATTCCATGCAGATGGTGAGCAGTGTAAACAAGAAGTTCCTGTTCTGCATCAGCCTGCTGATGTGCCTCCTGCCAGAGGGCATCTGCATGCTGAGCACTGCCAGGTTACAGCCTGGGCACTTCCCCCATCCCACCAGCACTGCTTGTACAAACAGGGACAAGGCACTGCATCCCACTATCCCTCCTCTGCTCCTTCAGGCCCGGGGAAGCAGGAAATCTACACATTTATCACTCAGAAAGGCATTTTGGTGACAGTGGAAAATATTACACACAGCCATAAAAATAGTTGTGTCTCCTACCCAACAACAGCATTATTTCAATGTGATAGATGGATAAACCAAATAAAGTTACTTTCAGAGGCAAACCTTGACCTTCAGGGCTCTTTATTGGATATGTAAAGCTTCATCCACCAGGGCTCTCAAGCAGCTGTTTAAACATGCAGAATCTTAATGAAGGCAGCAATGCTCCTGATGTGTTTCAAGCACTCTTTGCTGGATCCATGCCCATGAAACAACTCTGCTGCCCTTAACTGTGGAGGTGCTTAATGGCCCAGGTGCCAGACAATGGAAGTGGTCACCATTCCTGTCACCCAGATGGAGACGAGGGCATGTTTTAGGGCAGGTTCAAATAGTACTGATTTTTCATCAGTTTCAGCGGGCTACTTCTACTCTAAATATTAAGACCAGCATCACAGAGTTATGCCTCCTCCCAAAAGTGTAGTTATTGTTGATGTATTATTCACATATTCAGCCAAGAGAAATTCACAGTACAGAGTCTATTTTTGCCCTAGTCTTGGAAGGGGTTTGCTATATCTGGCATTATTATGTATGTGAAATTCCAGATGCACATCTGACCAAAGTACCAATGAGTATTTTCAATCTCCATGGAATGCCATGGAATGGATGTTCCAAAACATCGCCCTCAGATAGCCTGTGTAGCTCATTCTTCTTTCTATTCATTCTTCCATCTCTAACCAGTGAAAACATGGACACCATTATATTTACCCAACCTCATTTGCCATCTCAGCTGCGGACAGGCTGAGTTGGAGATGCCAACCAGGTGTGTGGCCGTGCCTATATTGCAGGCTGGTTGTTTAGGCTGGGTCTGCAGACGCAGGAAATCCAGACAGTGCTGGCTCCTGCAGCCCAGTGACACAGCTGATCACCAGCCAACACTGCTTCAGACAAGCAGGAGCTCTCTCTTGGCTCTGTTGGCCATCATTGGGATCTCCATGGCTCAGAGCAGTTGCTTAATCATGGACATCTGATGCCATCTGAGGATGATGAGGATGTCCCTGCTCTGACTTGCAGCTCCTGCTGCAGCAGAGTGCCACTCTCCATGCTGTAATTCCCCAAGCACCTCTGGGATAGCCTAGGAGGCTCACTGCTTATTTATTTCAGACCTTATTACTCTAGAAGAGTTGGTTGTGTCAAGAACCAGAAGTTTTTGCTCTGTCCTCTTGAGAGAGAGGGGCCTAGAAGGGCACATTTACCACTGACATTGACACAATCAAGCATAGTGTTTGCTTTGAAACCAAAAATCCTGTACCAAGACCCCCATTGCTTATGAGAGTTATTAGGCAAGCTACAGTTTTAAACTTGTGAATTAAGTATCTGTTATAAAAAATCAAGTCTAGCGGTCAGACAGTTGAAAGAAGCAGAATATTTGTAGTCAGTTATCAAAATATCCAAAGTAAGTCCATTTTAAAGGTATTGATGAGACTATTTCTCCCAGACTACCAAGCATCTGAGACATTCAGATATCCAGAAACAGAATAGACTGCAATTTATTTACCTGATCTATGCAGGCTAACGTAACTGGGGTTTTAAGTAATAATTTATTGATAGCCACCTATTTGTGAGCACTATATAATCCCCTGAGATTGTGGCATATTTCTTCAGACACAAGGGATCAGACAGTTAAGACAATCAGAGAGCAGAGAGGATGCAAACACAATTATTTTTTCACGTGATTTTCGCAAAGCAATATAGAAAATGCCAAAATAACAAGATCATCATTTTTGTGCAACTGTGCAGTCACTGTTCTGGGTTTAGGACTGACCTCTGCAAAGAATTTTTTATTTGCTGAAGCTCAGTGCCTCCAGTAGAAAATGGCCACTCTGCTGCCACAAACAAGAAGTGCTGTGTGAATTAAGCTGCTGATGTGTTGTCTCTGATTCTGTTTACAGCTAGTGAGGGTTGTTGGCACAGCAGACTTGTGTGGGTCAGGCAGGGATGCTGTTTTCCACAGAGTGCTGGAATGCTGGTGTGCAGAGGTGGCTGCGTGGGCTGGCAGTTATGGTGCTGTTGACTCTGATCTGTCCATGATGGCATCATTTGTACACAGCTCTGAAGAGAGCCCTTGTCAGGCTCATTACCATGTGGGAAGAGAGTCATTCCCTGAGCAGAGCCAGGCTGGGTGAATGGACAGACTGCAGGAGGAGATGTTGAGGGGCAGTGCCGTGGAAGGGGACCTGATGGCCCTGATCAATATCCAGCTAGACATGAGCCAGCAATGCCCTGGAGCCAGAAGGGACATCCTTATCCTGGGGACACCAGGCCCAGCATGGCTGGCCAGGCCAGGGAGGGATTGTCCCGCTCTGCTCTGGGCTGGGGCAGCCTCACCTCGATATTGTGTGAAGTTTTGGGTACCACAACATAAGATCTAAAGCTGCTGGAGAGTATCCAAAGGAGGGCCACCAGGATGGTGAAGGGCTGGAGGGGAAGTCACATGAGAAACAGCTGATGTCACTTGGTCTGTTCAGCTGTAGAAGAGCAGACTGAGGTCAGAGCTCACAGCAGTTCTGCAGCTTCCTCACAAGAGGAGGAGGGGAAGGCTCTGAGCTCTGCTCTGTGTGACCAGGGACAGGATCCAGGGAAAGGCTGGAGCTGGGTCAGGGCAGGGTGAGGGTGGATATCAGGGAAAGGTTCTTCCCCCAGAGGGTGTTGGGCACTGAACAGGCTCCCCAGGGAATGGGCACAGCCCCAAGGCTGCCAGAGCTCCAGGAGTGTTTGGACAACACTCCCAGGGATGCACAGGGTGGGATTGTTGGGGTGTCTGTGCAGGGCCAGGAGTTGGGCTGGATGATCCTCGTGGGTCCCTTCCAGCTCAGGATATTCTGTGATTCTGTGGCTATGTCAACTGCAGGGAACACTAATCTGAATAAGCTGATCTTATGACAATGAAGCACAAAGGAGTAGGTTACAAACTGCAGGACAAGGAGGCTGATCCTATATCCTGAAAAGCTAATGATGATATGCAAGGAGATAGCCAGACATCCCACTGCCTGGTCAACATGAAAACAGGTAGGAAGGTGGGTACCTTCTTAGTTGAAACTAAAACCCAGGCTAAACTGATCTCTGCTTAGGTCTGATTACAAGCATGAATCTCAGGTTGGGTTCATCAAAGTTCTAGGATGAGAGTTGAGTATTGAGTGAAATGAGTGCTCAGATTTCTAGCAGGTTGTCTTGATTTGAAAGACAAGTGTCTGCTAAGGAAGGCAAGAGCCTCTCTTGAAATGGAACAATGTAAACCCCTTCCCTCCAAATTATTATAATTTTGAAATTAAGGGGCTCTCAGGCAAATATAGGGAATATGAATAACAGGGTTTTTTTACTAGGAAATTTTTAAAAATACAGTAATAATAAAAAAAGAAACACTGACAGGGTCAGAACACAACCTGACACCCAGTCAGTCAGTCAGGGTGTTGGTAGCAGTCCCATTAAATGGTGGCTGCATCCTCCTGCAGTGACAGATGTGGTTCAGTTGAAGCAGTGCTCCTGTAGAAGGGTGAAGTTTTCCTCTGCAGGTCCAGTGATGATGTGGAACGGTCTGTTTTTTCTCTGGAATCCAGTGGGAAAAGGCTGCCCTGATGTTCCAAATGTCAGATTTTAGCCAGGTAGGAAATGTCTGGTTCCTCCCCCTGGCTGGAGCATCTCACAATCAGATAATGTAATTTTATCAGTCATGCAGTGGGACTCAATGGCCCATTAACAGGAGATATCTCCCTGGATGAAGGATAGGTTGTGGAAAAGATAAAGAGCACTACCCCAGCTGGCTTTTAACAGATGGCCCACTAATGGAAGATATCTCTCCAGAGATAAGGATCACTGCCCCACCTGCTTTCAACAGATGGTGATGGAATACACACTTCTGGTCACATCCTGCATTACAGCCCAAGACACAGGTCCAAATCATATTCAGACTCAAGCTCAGCTCTCAAACTGGGGTTCTACAGCTGCAGAAAGGAAGGTGATGAACCTAAGTGGTTTTAACTAGAAACCACTCCAAACTAAGATCCAGAAAAGTGCTGCTTTCTATTATCTGGTTATATGAACAATAAAATGGTTTCAAAGAAAAAAAAATAAGTTTTCTAATAGAGCTGCTTAAAAGTGGGGTCCTGCACAATTTTCCTCTGCCTCTCCTCAGATTTTGGATTCTTGTTTAAGCTGGAAATTCTGATTTGGTTTGTTCTTCAGGCATTGCTATGTTGGCATTTTTTTGGCTTGTGTCTGCTTTCCAAATTGGGAAATTACATCAACATTTGCATTTTCACTCTTGTTTTAACCCATTCTCAGGCTCATCTTCAAGACAAGGACTTGGGACCCCTATGTGTATTTGAAAACATTTTTTTTTTCTTCACCGGAGTGGATTTCACTTTTTATTTTCTCTGATTGAAAGAGGAAAAAGAGATCAGGTGTCATTTCATCAAACTCTTCTGAATCACTTACACTTAGGCAGATAAGGGCCCAGAAAGGACCATGTAAGTCTGGTTCTTCCAGGATTAAAGCCTCCAGGAGGGCAAACATAGAAGGCAGCATGCCAGGGGTGCTCATGCTGTGTCTTACCCTGTTTATAGGAGTGTGTCAGGTCTGATGTTGATATCTGTGTCTCTAGGAACTGAAATAATAAATTGAGTCAAGAGTGTCCCCGTAGAGAGATCAGCATGACTCCCACCGCTTCCCTGTGTCCTGCTGCATGACATGGTACTATCAGCAGAACAGGATGTTTATCTGTGTCCAGGTACTGCTGCTCCCTTTTCCTCTTTCACCTGGGGTCCACCTCTACAGCCAACCTCACCAGGACTTCCAGTGCTTTAAAACATCCCTACAAACTCTGTAGGATTGCACTTGGTGTGAAAAATACAGAATGTTTCTGATCTGGACTTTGACCAACAAGCCAGTGCTTAGGCTGCTCTTCCTTTGCATCTCATCTTGTGCAGTTTAAAAACGCTTTCCTGTTCTCCCAGAGCTCCCAGGCACCTTCCTGCTCCCTTCCTGTCTGCTTGGTGGGCCTGCTCCTGTGCCAGCACTGTGTGCTCCGTGCCTGCAAGCTAATTTCTGTGGACTCTCCAGTGCCACAACTAAATGCACAGAGCCTCCCATCTGCCCTATTCCCACCCACTCTGCAGATTTGGGCTGGTGCTTCCCACCAGCAGAAGGCAAACTGTGGCACAGGAGAACACCTGAATGACAGAATCACAGAATCATTCAGGTTGGAAAAGACCTCTGAGATCAAGTCCAACCTGTGACCAAACACCAGCCCATGGTACCCAGTGCCATGTCCAGACTTTCCTTAAACTCTTCTGGGGATGGGGACTCCACCACCACACTGGACAGCCCCTTCCAATACTTAATCACCCTTTCAGTAAAGAAATTCTTCCTAATGTCCAATCTGAATTGCCTCTGGTGCAGCTTGAGACTGTTTCCTCTCATCCTCTCTCTTGTTCTATGGGAGCACCTGGCTGCCCCCTCCTGTCAGGGAGTTGTGCAGAGCCAGAAGGTTCCCCTTGAGCCTCCTTTTCTCCAGGCTGAGCCCCTTTCACAACTCTCTCAGCTACTCCTCATAGGACTTGTGCTCTGGATGCTTGCCCAGCTCCGTTACCTTCTCTGGACATGCTCCAGCCCCTCCATGTCCATCTTACAGTGACGGGCACAGAACCGGACATAGGATTTGAGGTGTGGCTTCAGCAGGGCCCAGTACAGGGGGACAATCACTGCTCTGATCCTGCTGGCCACACCATCTCTGATCCCAGCTGGGTGCCATTGGCCTTCTTGCCCACATGTTGATTCACATTCAGCCATTGTCACCAGCACCCCCAGGCCCTTTCTCTTTCCAGCCATTCTGGCCCAGACTGGAGCACTGCAGGAAGCTGTTGGGGCCAAAGTGTAGGACCCAGCAGTTAGCCTGGCTGAACGTCAAGCTCCCCCTAATGACCACAGCACTCTAATTGTCTCCTATCTTTGAGGCCTTTGCCTCCTGGAAACAGTTGATAATAACAGTTGCTAAGGCAACACCTCTGGCCATACAGGAAACTCTGTCTGAGTGTCCATCATCTGTGAGGACAGTGAGCACTGCTATGGAAGGCAGCCTGCAAAAGGCTGTGTCCTCTGGGAACAGAGTCCATCCACTGAGACCATCTCCAGCCAGTCAGTCTTGTGTTATCCTCAGCTGGCATCCCTTTGCCATGAAAACTGGCTTTTCTTCCCTGCCCCCAAATCCAGGGCTGTCTTAGGTTACAATGTAAGATGCAACCAAAAGTATGCATTCTATCACCATCTTCATAAGCTGTTATAGCAGGTGGGGCAGTGTTCCTTATCTCCTTTGTGACTCATCCCTGATAACTCTCTCCACAGCGTATCTTCTGCTAATGGGCCATCAAGCCTCACTGCATGACTGATAAAATTACATCATCCCATTGGGAGATGCTCTGCCCAGAGGGAGGAGCCAAGCATTCCTACCTGGATATAACCTGAGGCTTGGAACACCACGGGCAGCCTTATCCACTGCATTCCCAGAGGACATAAACTACATAACCACCACTGGACCCTCAGAGGAAGACCAGACCCTTCTACACGATCAGCATTTCAACAGAACCACATCTATCACTTCAAGAGGACTGCAGGAACGATTTATTGGACTGCTACCACCACCCTGACCAACAAGGTGCTACTTCTGATTGGGGTTTTTCCAATGGTTTGTTTTCAAACTGGCACATATTTTGGCACCCGGTGTAGGCCAGCACTGCAGCCCAGCAGGGAAAAAGCCAAAATGAGCCAAGGTGTGCTAGTGAAGGCCTCTCCTGCAGGAGAGGCAAATGATGGGAGCCTGGAGGAGCCAAAGAAGATGTTGAGGGAAAATTGGAGGAAAAAGAAAGAGTTGGAAGTACAGAGAAAACTAGGAAATGCACCTGCTGAAGTGGATGAAGAAGGAAAAGATATCAACCCTCATATTCCTCAGTACATCTCCTCAGTACCATGGTACATAGATCCTTCTAAAAGACCCACGCTAAAGCATCAGAGACCTCAGCCAGAGAAGCAGAAACAGTATAACTCCTCTGGAGACTGGTACAAACGAGGACTGCAGGAGCACAGCGTGGCCACGAGATACCGCAAAGGAGCCTGTGAGAACTGCAGGGCACTGACACACAAAAAGAAAAACTGCATGGAGAGACACAGGAAAGTTGGAGCAAAATACACAGGCATGAATATTGCCCCAGATGAACACGTGCAGCCTCAGCTGACGTTTGATTACAGTGGGAAGCGAGACCGGTGGAATGGCTATAACCCAGAGGAGCACATGAAAACTGTTGAGGAATATTCCAAGGTTGATTTGGCCAGACGTACACTGAAAGCTCAGAAACTTCAGGAGGAGTTGGCATCAGGGATGCTGGAGCAAGTTAACTCCCCAAGACACCAGTGGGGAGAAGAGGAATCAAATTCACAGACAGAAAGAGATCATAAGAGTGAAGATGAAGACAAATATGCAGATGACATTGATATGCCTGGGCAGAACTTTGACTCTAAAAGACGCATCACAGTCCGAAATTTACGTATTTGGGAAGATATTGCAAAGTACTTGAGGAATCTAGATCCAAACTCTGCTTATTATGATCCCAAAACAAGAGCAATGAGGGAGAACCCTTATGCCAACATAGGCAAGGATCCAGATGAACTTAGTTATGCAGGTGACAGCTTCATTCACTACATAGGGCGATACCATTTCAATGGCACAGACTCAGTTGTTTGCCTGGGAGGCTTATGACAAAGGCTCTGAAGTTCATCCTCAAGCAGACCCTACAAACAGAAGATTATATGAAGGCAATGGCACCCCTGAGATAATCGAGTTGGAAAAAGGGACTAATTTCAAGAATAACCTTATGAACACCTGGGCCAGAGAACACGGCATTGAATGGATATATCATACCCGCTATCGTGCACCAGCTGCCGGGAAAGTTGAACGGTGTAACAGACTACTTTAAGATCACCTTAAAGGCCTTTGGCAGGGGGGCCTTCAAAAATTGGGAAGTGAATTTATCAAAGGCCACCTGGATGGTCAATACCCAATGGTCCATCAATTGAGCTGGTCCTGCCCAATCCAGGGCTATATCTTCTGCTAATGGGCCATTGAGTCCCACTGCATGACTGATGAATTTACACCATCCCACTGGGAGATGCTCTGCCCAGGGGGAGGANTAGGCAAGGATCCAGATGAACTTAGTTATGCAGGTGACAGCTTCATTCACTACATAGGGCGATACCATTTCAATGGCACAGACTCAGTTGTTTGCCTGGGAGGCTTATGACAAAGGCTCTGAAGTTCATCCTCAAGCAGACCCTACAAACAGAAGATTATATGAAGGCAATGGCACCCCTGAGATAATCGAGTTGGAAAAAGGGACTAATTTCAAGAATAACCTTATGAACACCTGGGCCAGAGAACACGGCATTGAATGGATATATCATACCCGCTATCGTGCACCAGCTGCCGGGAAAGTTGAACGGTGTAACAGACTACTTTAAGATCACCTTAAAGGCCTTTGGCAGGGGGGCCTTCAAAAATTGGGAAGTGAATTTATCAAAGGCCACCTGGATGGTCAATACCCAATGGTCCATCAATTGAGCTGGTCCTGCCCAATCCAGGGCTATATCTTCTGCTAATGGGCCATTGAGTCCCACTGCATGACTGATGAATTTACACCATCCCACTGGGAGATGCTCTGCCCAGGGGGAGGAGCCAAGCATTCCTACCTGGATATAATCTGAGGCTTGGAACACCACGGGCAGCCTTATCCACTGCATTCCCAGAGGACAAGAACTACATAACCACCATTGTACCTTCAGAGGAAGACCAGACCCTTCTACAGGATCAGCATTTCAACAGAACCACGTCTATCACTTCTAGAGGACTGCAGGCACCATTTAACTGGACTGCTACCACCACCCTGACCAACAAGGTGCCAGTTCTGACTTGGGATCTCCCACTGGTTTGTTTTCAAATTAGCACAAGGGCTGGCTGTAATTCGTGCAATGCTGTTCCAATTTCTTTCCCTAATTCCTGTTTTCCCCTGAGGTTGCTCCCTGTAAATAGGCTTCCTTCAGCAATGATATTACATGGTGTAAATTTCCCATCTTCTTTACGAGCCCCTCCTGCCTTTCCATATTTTTTTTTATGCTATTCTGGTCTATCTGTACTTACCTAGGTAATACCTTTTCAGAACCCATCCCCCTTCAACTCTAAATTGCTTCCCCTTTCCTTGTGCCTCCCCTTTTGCACTTATTTTTTTGTCTTTTCTAATTAATCTCCTTGAAATGCTGAGATGCTAATAAAATCAGAGGGAGAAAGGATTTTTTTTTGGGAGTCAGAGCTTGCTTGAAAGCTAATAAACTTGCTAATGCAGATNCTATCACTTCTAGAGGACTGCAGGCACCATTTAACTGGACTGCTACCACCACCCTGACCAACAAGGTGCCAGTTCTGACTTGGGATCTCCCACTGGTTTGTTTTCAAATTAGCACAAGGGCTGGCTGTAATTCGTGCAATGCTGTTCCAATTTCTTTCCCTAATTCCTGTTTTCCCCTGAGGTTGCTCCCTGTAAATAGGCTTCCTTCAGCAATGATATTACATGGTGTAAATTTCCCATCTTCTTTACGAGCCCCTCCTGCCTTTCCATATTTTTTTTATGCTATTCTGGTCTATCTGTACTTACCTAGGTAATACCTTTTCAGAACCCATCCCCCTTCAACTCTAAATTGCTTCCCCTTTCCTTGTGCCTCCCCTTTTGCACTTATTTTTTTGTCTTTTCTAATTAATCTCCTTGAAATGCTGAGATGCTAATAAAATCAGAGGGAGAAAGGATTTTTTTTTGGGAGTCAGAGCTTGCTTGAAAGCTAATAAACTTGCTAATGCAGATTTAAGAGATGCTAGGTACAGCCTTGCTCTGTGTGCAAACCTTGACTCAGCACATATGCAAACAGGCTCCAAAAATAGCTTGCACTTTCCCAATTCACATGTGATGCATGTGCCATAATTCTGCACTGTGCCTTCCAAAAATAACACTCACACACCATTGGCTGGTCTAAATCCACGGACATTTAGCTTTTTTCAACCCAGGCATCAAAGCACACGGCTGCACAGCTTTTTCATAGAGGGATTTTTCTCCTGGGCGCCTCCCCCTCTATTCACAAAAATAAAGAGAATTATCCCCTCCCTGTGCAATTGCTTAAGATCCCCGTGGCAACTGCAGAAACTCCTCGTGAGGAAAAGTGACATTAGGTGTTGGCTTAGAGGTATTTTTAGCTTCTTGCCGTGCTTAGCAGCTGGATGCAAAGAGGTAACCCATCACCTTGAAGCCAGCCAATTCCCCTGGAACAGCAACAAGGGCTCTGCAGAGCAGCAACCCAGAAACCACAGCCTGACAAGCAGGGCTTGTCTGCACACGGATCTGAGCAAGGAGCTTGGTTAGAGACTGAATGAAGGGCTTCTCTCCTGTATTTCAAGGATAGAGACTGAATGAAAGGCTTCTCTCCTGTATTTCAGGGATAGAGACTGAATGAAAGGCTTCTCTCCTGTATTTCAGGGATAGAGACTGAATGAAAGGCTTCTCTCCTGTATTTCAGGGATAGAGACTGAATGAAGGGCTTCTCTACTGTATTTCAGGGGAGCAGGTGAGTTTCTGGGATAGAACTGAAAAGGCAAAGCACTGATCTGATCACTGGGATCAAGGCCAGTGTGGATGGGGCTCTGAGAAACCTGAGCTAGTGGGAGGGGTCCCTGCCCATGGAGGGGGGTGCAACAAGATGAACTTCAATACCTTTCCAACCCAGACCATTCTATGATTCTGTGATGACTACTTCTTTGGAATAAAGCAGCCAGGGAGTTGGGGAGCCATGTTTGCATGGTCCAGACAACTCCAGTACACTACAGGTCCAGGGATGCCTCACAGGTTTCCACCCACACTTCAGATCATGGTTACACACCCAGTGTGGTACAGGAACAGGACACAGCAAGAGTCTACACCCCATGAAGGGACACTGGAAATTCCTTTGAGGACTTATGTTGCTAAAGCAAATATGGCACAGCCACAGAGAAAAAGCACAACTAGTGTCCATTCAAACACAGCCCAAAATGTACAAGGATAAGTCTGTCCCACTAGGCCTAATGTCAGAGCAGGTGCTGCTCTTCCTGCAGCCGTGGTGAGCAGCTCTTATGTGTGCTATCTAGTGCAGCAGAAACATGAGGAACATCCGTACCTTGTTTCCAGTAGTCTTGCTGGATGATCCAACACTGCTTTAATCCCATATCAGGGGTCATTAATTGTGCAACAGTGGGAGGGGAGAAGAGAAGAGAAGAGAAGAGAAGAGAAGAGAAGAGAAGAGAAGAGAAGAGAAGAGAAGAGAAGAGAAGAGAAGAGAAGAGAAGAGATGTGATACATAAGTCTTATCACTTAGCAGATAAGGTCTTCAAGTGCCTGTAGGGGTAAGAACAGATCTGAAGCAAAGGACAGCATACCTTCTTGGGGCTGTGCTGTGCAGGGCTAAGGGCTGGCCTCGGTGATCCTTGTGGGTCTCATCCAGCTCAGGAGGTTCTACAATTCTATATTCTGTGACCTATCAGGCTGATAACACCGATATGTTCTCCAAGCCTGAGGAAAGGAATTTTACCTGAAGAAAATCCAGGGACTGAGAGACAGCCTGGGCCAAACTCGTTTGGGATCAATACTGCAGGGTGCCAAGTACTTACTGACAGCACACCACACCTCCTTTCCCTTATCTAAATAGCCTGCTACTACCACTACCTTGCTTATCAAGTCCTGCTTTATACTTATTGAACTCCAGCAGCTTAGCTCCTAAAATATACCGGCACACAAATATGCTGGCATGACTCAGAGGTGTTAACATCAGTGGGGATTTTTTTTTGCATAGCAGGAATGTTTAAAGATAAAAATTAATGCAGCTACTCTAGGGGCAGAGAGAGAAGTCAAGGAACTGGCAGCTCAAGTCCCATTACCTGTGGGTATCTTTGCAAGCAGTCATAGCCTCTGACCAAGGGCCTTTTACATCTGCTTCAGCTCATGGTGGAGGTGCTTAACCCTTACAAACAGGCACTGAAGGGGAAACTTCTTGAGGGTTTGCAGCTTTCCTTCTGTTCAGCCATCTTCACTGCAACACCAGCATCTAACACTGCATTATTCCCTAGGAAAATAGTGGGAATTTTTGCCAGAAAGAACCTCGGGGTGTTGCTGGGTGAGAGCTGACCCTGCCCTGGTTGTGTGTGATGGGACCCAGAACCCCTCTGTGCTGGGCTGAGCCCCCAGTGTGAGCAGCAGGGGAAGGGAGGGGGTCAGGTGAGACCCCACCTGCAGAGCTGCTCCAGCCCAGGGATCCCAGCACAGGAAGGACAGGGAGCTGCTGGAGCCAGGACACAGCAGGGACACCAAGGGATCTGAGGGATGGAGCAGCTCTGGTAGGAGGAAAAGCTCAGGGAATTGGGATTGTTCAGCCTGGAGAGGAGAAGGCTTTGGGGTGACCTCATTGTGGCCTCCCAGTGCCTAAAGGGAACCCACAGGAAAGATGGAGAGAGACTCTTGACAAGGGCCTGGAGTGACAGGACAAGGGAGAATGGCTTCACACTGACAGAGTGTGGGTTTAGATTGGATATTGGGAAGGAATTGTTCCCTGTGAGGATGGTGAGGCCCTGGCACAGGTTTCCCAGAGAAGCTGTGGCTGCCCCACCCCTGGAAGTGTCCCAGGCCAGGCTGGATGGGGCTCTGGTCTAATGGAAGGTGTCCCTGCCCAAGGCAGAAGATTCAGAAATGGATGATCTTTTAGGTCCCTTCCAACCCAGCCATTCTATGATTTTATGAATCCTATCCCTCCTGTCCCAGTCTTCAACTCCCATCACATTTTCAGATACCTCCTACAAGCCACTCCTTTGGGACAGCAGTGCTCCAAACTGCTGCTACCCAGTTTGCAGTGGAGGTACAGCAGTGACCTGGGGCTGCTGACTGGGCAGGGGTCATGAACGGTGTCTGAAAGGATGCCCCTGAGATGGAGGCTCTGCTCCATTTCCCCATGACCTGAGTGGGTTCAGCTCTTGCTGGAACACCCTCGCTGCTCAGCAGTGCAGAGCCCACAGCCCCGCTGAGCTGGCACAGACTGTGGGCTAGAGCAGCACAGAGGAGTTGGTGTGTGGTAGATAGGCTGGCTGCTCCACTCCTGGGTGACCACAGAGCTCCTGGATGTCACCGTGCAGATGTGGGTGGGGATGTGAGCTGCTCCTGGCTGCCATTCCCTCCGAGGAAAGGCAGCCTCATTTATTAGGAGCTCTGAATAAATTCCCTGCTAACCTCCCAGTCATCTGCTGTGGCAGTTGTACCTTCAGAGGCAGCCAACCAGCTCAGCTGCCAGCAGCATGGAGCAGAACTGGTGCCTTCTCAGAGCATGGGGGCTGCTGCCAGCAGAACTTGAAGTCAGGAGGTTTTCCTGGGGGCTTCCAAATGTTCTTTGTCCAGTGGCATGAAATGTAAGAAGAGTGTGAGGCACGTATGATGAAATGCAAACCTAGGCAAAACCCCCCTGTATTGGTTACAAATGTGAGTCTCAGGTTAGGTTCACAAAAGTTCAGAGGTCTCCTGATGAACTTGAGATTGGCCTTTTGAGAAGCAAAACTGGTTGCTGAGGAATTTAGATTCCTGAGCAATCCTTTGGGATCAAGATATGAGTGAGGAGGCAAAAAACAAAAGGACAGGTTTGTGTAAGAGGCAGTGACTCTCTTTGGGAGGGCTGAGTGTCCAGTCAGCAGCCCCAGGTCACTGCTGCACTTCCACTGCAAACTGGGTATCAGCAGTTTGGAGCACTGCTGTCCCAAAGGAGTGGCTTGTAGGAGGAATCTGAAAATCTAATGGGAGTTGAAGGCTGGGACAGGAGGGATAAGGTTCATTAAATCACAGAATGGCTGGGTTGGAAGGGACCTAAAAGATCATCCATTTCCAAATCCCCTACCAGGGGCAGGGACACCTTGCATTATCTTATCCCAGGTTGTTCAGAGCCCCATCCAACCTACCCTTGGACTCCTTGCTGCAGGATGCTGTTGATGGTAGCTGTTTACAAGGGTTCAGCTGGTTAAACTCATGGAAGAAAAATTCCTTGAAGGTTTGTATTTGAAAAAATTCCAACTTGTGAAGCTTCTGGATGTTTCCTGGGTTGAGGGAATGGACTCAGAGCAAGAACAGCACAAAGAGTCATTCCTGTGAATTGCATTATTTCCTTGACCAGCAGGGTTCAAAGGTGCAAAAGTATTTACAATCTCAAGTTTTACTGAAACAAGGGAGTTAAAGTTTCTATGCTTTTGTGATTCTGCAGAAGGGTGGCTCACCACCTCCCACAGAGACTTTTGCTCAGTCTTCCCATGACATTCACACAAGTGGCTGATGGAGGAGGTGCTTCACATGTGTCCACGGTCTGTAAAATCAATGTTCAAAGGCACAGCTGAGCTAGTACAGCCCAAGGAACAAATCCATGTGATTGAAGAGCAGGAACTGTCCTCTTGGGCAGTGTTGTCTACAGCAGGAAGTATAGAAGAGACATTGGCTTAAGCATCCATGAAAAGATGAAATTCAGACAACATCCCTCACATTTGTGGTGGGATCAGAGCATGACATGGGCACAAATACTACATTGAACTGATGTGTGATCATTCTCTGTGAGGATGCTGAGGCCCTGGCACAGGTTTCCCAGAGCAGCTGTGGCTGCCCCATCCCTGGAAGTGTTCCAGACCAGGCTGGATGGGGCTCTGAGCAACCTGGGATAGTGGAAGGTGTCCCTGCCCATGGCTGGGGGGTGGAGCCACATGATCCTCGATGTCCCTTCCAAGCCAGGCCATTCTGTGATTTCTATGGAGCCACCAGAGCTCAGGGATAAATCTTGCTTCCCTTGCAGACAAATGTTCCCCCACATCAACTACTTTGACTGACATGAGTGGAGCAGTGCCAGCTTACACCAGCAGTACATCTGCACCCACATCTTTACATAACTGTTCCTGAATTTTTCCCTTTTTTTTTTCCTCCCCACAGGTAAAAAGAAGCTGTGATTATGCTGGATTCATTCGAGAAATTCCACCAAAATTGATGATACCATGATGATTATTACCAATATTTGCTGCTGTTCATATTTTAAGCCCTTTAAAATCTTCCCCATGTTTCTTTCAGAGCTGGTCTGTTAAATTCATTCCCAGTATAAAAGGCAGGGGGAAAAAAAACAAAAACCTTGTAGAAACAGTAAACATGCTGCAAGACTTGGGCCAAACCTGATTTACAGTCACTCTAGATGATCTAATAATGTACAGATCAGGTTCATGCAGCAGTGAGCAATTTGATGGTCAGACCAACAGTGTTTCAGAAAAGGGGAAAGCCACAAGGCAAGCAGAAGGATGCTCTGTGGAAATGAAACACTTCACAGTGGGGCTCTGCTTGCAAAACTATTTTTCACCCTTAACATTAATGTTTATCTGTTCTAAAGCATCACCTATGGTAAATGCCAGGGACGTTTACTATAGGCATTGTGTTGACATCACCCTAGAGAAAATAACAATGGTTTGGCAGCCTGCAAAGTCTTTTTAAAAATAGGCTGTGAAGCCCCTGAGAAAACGACAGGCTCTAAAAATAGGACTAGAGCTGAGGAAGGCCAAAAAAAAGGAAAAAAAAAAAAAAGCTTTCCTGATGCTAAAGCTCAGGGTCAGCTGCAAATGTGGGGTTCCTTCAAGGACACACAATGAATGCATTGCAGTGCTCTGCAATGAATGAAAGCTCCCTCTCTGAGTTTTTCCTGTGCTGCACCAGTCTCTCAATGACGGGGGAAGAGGGAAAAGGCAGAATTTTAGCAAATTCAAGTAGGTACAATCTAGGGTTTCCACTCCTTCCTACCCCTAACCAGCCCTTGATAAAAGCATCTCCCAGAAGTGGTGTGGATCTACCTTTGCTTCTCCCTCCATACACACTCCTGCCTCTGTTTTCCAGTGCCAGTGTTCCTTCTCACAAAACCAGATTTTGTGAGCACATCTTTGCTGCACTGGCACAGAGACAGACCTCAGGAGGCTGAAAAAAATCATTGTAATAACCCAAATAATTGCAACCAAGTGTCCCAGATTCTTCATTATTCGTGATGTAGCAAGCTGGGCATCCCATTTTCAATTTTCATGCCCAGGTATCAGGATAGGGCATGAGGCTTCTGCAGGAGTTTAGACCCTCCATTTGGCCCACTTCACTCGTAAGTTTTAGTAGCATTCTCTCATAGTTATGAAATAAAACTAGAGCCCTCCAGTGGCCAAAAGCACACCAGTAACCTTGCTGGAGGCTAACCAGGAGATGGACTCCAAGTTAGCTGCCCTACTTTAACTTGGCACCAGCCAACAACCAGTTTGGGAAGGGCTGGACAGCTGCAGTCAGTGGGATGTACTGGGACAGACACATGTGAGGACTGTGGGATCCCATGGGTTAAAATCCTGGCATCACTAGTGGAGAAGACAGCAATAGAAACGGGGAGCCAGTTAAAAAATGGCCATGGTCACGTGTTGGGAATAACCTGATTTCCCTTAGAGAGTGGCAGGGGTGGAAGGGGCTAGCCTGAGATTTTGACAGGAGTGCAATGGAGAGGCAAGCCACCAGCACAGCCATGGGTCAGGCACCCCAGAAATGCCACTCTGCCGCCTGAGAGGACAGCTGTGAACCCCCAAGGAATTCTCTTCCTGTAAGGTAGGCACCAAATTCAGCCAAATGAAGTTGTGCCTGTGCTATAGGCAGCTGCCTTACAAACAAAAGCTCGGTGGAGATGTTTTGTTTGCTTGGTCAGTTGCCTAACTGCACTTCTTTCTCCAGATCTGTGTTATCTACCAAGGACTGGATTCAGGAGAAGCTGAGCTTTGTGTGTGTGTCTGTGATTCCAAGTCTCAGGGTCTCCTAATGGTGGATCCTGAAGGTGTGACAGCACTTTTTTTTGGGATTATCTTATTCCTGTGACCCTCCTTGCCAGGTGCTCTCTGTTGCAAAAGAAAGCAAGTTTTCTTATCTAGGGTTTTTATCCTTTAACTTTGATCAGCCCAGTTTTTGATTTTTTTTTTCCCCAAAAACCACAAGGAAATTGAGTTACCTCTGGAGTCATGGAAGTGCCATGCAGTCTCCTGATTGTCAGTGCCCTCCTCACGGGGTGGGTACACTCTAAGCAGCTGATCCAGGCTGTTCCAGGTTTCTCCAGCTGAGGAATGCCATGGCAGAGTCCTCTCTCACAGGCTGCATAAACCTTGACCGTGCCCCAGCTCTCTTTGCTTCTGGGAGAAACCCTCCAGAGGAGCAGGAAACTTCACCAAGCATGGAACAGTTTTTCCCCACAAGGTTCCAGTCCCATTTCCCTGCCCACTCATAGATGCTGACAGTGAAGGAGTGCTCCATTCCACAGAGCTTCCAGATACCAGGATGATATTCCTAGCTGGCACAGTGGGCTGGCACTTTCTGATGCCAGGGAGAAGATTAACATTTCAGCCCATGTTAAATATTCTCTCATGAACCTTCAAAATCAAGCTGAATGCAGAGATGCCATAAAAAAAAAACAACCCAGGACATAAGAAGTATGAGCTGAATTATTCCCCAGAAACCTCAATATACTTAAATGGGGGAAATAATGGAAAATAATGGGAAAACCTCAAGAAATGCAGTTTTACAGAGTTATGAGCCTGGCATGGTTTTCCAGAGATGAAAACCCAAGAGGCAGAAGAAGGTCAGTAAGACAATTCACTTGTCCATTCTTTTCTTCTTTCCCACCACAGGTATCTCAATCTTCAGACATCAGTGAGCAAAAGTAAGGATTTTTTTTCCCCAACAGCCCTATCCACAAACGTCATTAAAATTATCACTTCTATTCTGGGAGGGAAAAAAGAAAGGAAAAAGAATTTATCTGCCACAATCCATCAGCAGAATGAAAGGCGTGTCTGCATTTGGAAGAACTCAAGGAAGCACTTGGCATGGTTCATAAGGCAAGAGGAGAAGATCAAACAGGTGAGAAAGAAGAAGGAACAGGGGAAGAAGTTCTGAAAGATTACAAAGGTACAGCTGGAGAAACTTCTTATGGGTGAAAAAGCACCCCAATGGCCTAGAAAAAAAATGTTCAGGTGTGTTATATACTGCTTTGAGATCAAGATGACAGGGAGAAGAAATGACCACAATTTACCAAGAGAGCAATTAAAGTGTCTTTAGATACCTTAAAACAAACTGTCTGCATGCAAACTGGAGGTGCTCGGGTTTTATACAGCAGAATTTACTGCAATCCGAGACAATACATCAGTGTTTTAAAAAGAACAGTTTGCTCACCATGCGTGGAGCCAGTCAATCCAGCTTAATGACTTGCAGGACACAAGCTCCAGAGACTTCTGGCTGCATTATTCAACACTGATATACAGCCCTCAGAAGAGCAGACACAGGTCCTCATGCCAGCAGCATCCAGATGATATCCAGGTGGGCAGGTATGACAACACTGAGAAACAGATAGTCAGGAAATCCTTGTCATCATGACCAAGGAAAAAGAATGTCTGTCTGACCTTGGTTATCAGGGAAGGTCATGTTAATTCACAATCACAGTATCATGGAATGGCTTGGGTTGGAAGGGGTCTTCAATATGATCCAGTTCCAGCCCCCTGCCATGGGCAGGGACACCTTCCACTATCCCAGGTTGCTCAGAGCCCCATCCAGCCTGGCCTGGAACACTTCCAGGGATGGGGAAGCCACAGCTGCTCTAAGAAACCTGTGCCAGGGCCTCAACACCCTCACAGGGAACAATTTCATCCCAATATCCAATCTAACCCTGCTCTGTGTCAGTGTGAAGCCATTGCCCCTTGTCCTGTCACTCCAGGCCCTTGTCAAGAGTCTCTCTCCATCTTTCCTGTGGTTCCCTTTAGGCACTGGAAGGTCAAACTGAGGTCACCCCAAAGCCTTCTCCTCTCCAGGCTGAACAATCCCAATTCCCTGAGCCTTTCCTCCCAGCAGAGCTGCTCCATCCCTCTGATCCCTTGGTGTCCCTGCTCTGTCCTGGCTCCAGCAGTTCCATTCCAGAGCACAGCCTTTTGGCCTGGGATCTTTTTGCTGCGTTTCTGACCACCCCACATGAAAAAAGTTATGTCCAGTCCCTGGAGGGAATTGTTTGGAGACATTTTTTACCAGCATGTATCCCATTCTCACTACTGCAAGTCTTTCAAGGGAAGACACAGACTGGAAAGACTGGGCCAGAATGGATCCTGGACATTAGTCCTGTATATGTTGGATGGGAATGCTGGAGTGACTTTACTAAGATAGAGCTCTGCCATGGGTCTTAAGAGGAGTACAAATTCTTTAATTAGCAGCAAAGAGCTCTGTGTTGCTCTAATAGCCAGATTAAGCACTTTTGTCAGTTTAACCATCCCCAAAAGATGCAAATCAGACCGTAACAGGATAACCATCCCTATCATAGGCCTCTAGAACTGAGACCCCGCTGAGCAGGGAATGTTACTAGAGGTCAGAGAGGAACTTTTCCCCTGCATCCACCCTTATAGGAGGATTTGTGGTGACACTGTCAGACTGCAGCAGCACTGCTGGTGTGTTTGATGCAGTGAAGCTTGGCCAAGATAAGAAAATGCTTTAAGCCCTGCTTGGCCTGACTTTTGGAGTCAGATAGTAGTGGTTTCTCATTAGTTCCTTGAGAAGCTCATCATAGCATTGGACTCTGCCCTGTCTGAAATGGTTTGATTTTTCTGGAGGAGTTAAACCACATCTGGATCCCTTTGTAAGGCCCTCATTGCAATTCACCTCAGAAATGAGTCCTGCAGTGAATGTTGTGCATTTTCTCTGCTGCCTCTGACTCTACAATGTTAACTGAAATCAAGACCACATCTTTGGCTTGCACCAGATCCGAGCTATCCAACCAGAACAAAATCTAGACGTGCCCCACCAGCACCTTCTCTAAGCCTCTCTGTGCGTCCTTCTCTCTCCCATACCAGCTTTTCCAGCCTCTCTCACAACAGGATGTGGCTGCTCCCTCAGTTCCACCTCCCAGGAACCAGGCACTTTCTGATGCAGAAAAGGCTGCAGCTTTTACATACAGGCAGCTCATCAGCTCCGTTTGCTGTCACTCACTGCTTCAATTTTTGTGCACGTGATTCTATTCACTGAACTCCCACTGAAACCTAAAAGAAAGGTTTTAGATGTGCCTAAACATCTACTCCCTTTATTCCTCTCAAAGACGTTTCCTTCTCCTAACAATTGATTTCCAGAGAAGCAGAGATTAAGGAGCTGTTTCTTACATGCTGACAACAATTTGAGTATCCTCTAGTGGCACGAAATGGGATTTCAGTCACTAAAACCTGGATGTCTGTAAGATCTCCCACCCTTCCCATGCCAGCAAATATCCTCCTTCCCCTGAATCTGCTTTGCTGTGCTCCTTAGCAACCTCCTCAGTCTCAAATTTGGGATAACTTCAGCTGTGGTAGCCACGAGAAAAGAAAAAAAGAGCCTTTAGGTACCACGTATGTTAAGACACAAAGGCCCTGTGCTCTCTTGCTGTACACAAGCCTCGGCCACACTCATGTTTGAGACTTTTAACAAGAATGTTGGTGTTCAAACAGCTGTGTGAGCATGGGACCAAAGACTTGTCACACATAACAAAGGCATCTGCTGCTGCTGTTGCTGCTGCCACTGCAGGGAAAAGAAGCAGGGAAAAGAGGCAGCTCCACCAATGTCAGAGCAGGGCTTTGGTCACAGACTGACAGAATCACAGACTCAGCTAAGTTGGAAAAGACCTTGGAGAACATAACTCCAACATATGACCTAACACTACCTTATCAACTAAAGCATGGCACAAGTGCCACATCCAGCCTTTTTTTAAACACCTGGTCCATGGAGCCATCCCATCCTTCACTGATAAGAGGAGTAAAGACTTAGATGTAAAAGAAGCAGAAGAGCACCTGCTGCCAAATCTCTGAGCCACAGGTCTGTCTCTAGGATGGCATCATATCTAATAATGAAAAAGAGCTGACAGTATAACAGCACTGTCGTTATTTTATTTTCATGCATACCACCAAGACTAACAGTAATTTAAAAATTCTATGATGCATGATAGAATACTTCCAGTTTGGAAAAAAAAAAAGGGATTTTTTAGTTTTCTTTCAAAGAAACTTCAAGTGGCATTGCTCTGCCGTGAGAAGCTTGGTGACAAATCATGGTGGCACAGCTCTTGGCCCTCTGCAGTTCTGTGCACTTCATACATGAGGAACATTCCTGCATTTCCTTGTCCATAGAGAGCTTTCAGTCATCCAAAAGCATCTGCTTTAGTGTTGGCAAAGCCAGCTCTGTAATAACCCAGGTTCCAGAGGCTGAGTAGAAAAGGATAACCTTTCTTTAGCTCTTTTTTTTGCGTCATCCTGTAACCTTTAAATTGGAACAGCACCTCTGCTATCAAATTCAACAGGAGATTTCATACCTTTTTTTTTATGAGCCTCATTATCTGGGGAGTATATCTGCCATCCATTTTAAAGCCAAGAAAGATTGCTATGATCATGTATTGTACTTAGAAAAGGGAACAGTGGAATCTCAGCCTGCTGGCAGAGCAGCTCTGTAATGCAGATAGCACTTCTCCCACTGCCAGCCTTGCACCTTCCCTGTCCTCTGAACATGCAGGTTAAAATCCACAAGTTAGAATCCACTCTTCTCTCTGTTAAAACTGGCTGGATGGCCAGGCCCAAGAAGTGGTGGTGGATGGAGTTACATCCAGGTGGTGGCCAGTACACCCAGAGGTGTTCCCCAGGACTCAGTGTTGGGGCCAGTTCCCTTTAAATGACAACCTGGAGCAGGGGATAGAGGGCACGCCCAGTCAGCTCATGGGCAGCACCCAGCTGGGTGGGAGTGTGGATCTGCTGGAGGGCAGCAAGGCTCTGCACAGGGATCAGGACAGGCTGGACCCATGGCCAGGCCAGTGCTCTGAGGGTCAACAAGGCCAAGGGCCAGGTCCTGCCTTGGGTCACAGCAATCCCTGCAGCTCCAGGCTGGGGCACAGGGGCTGGAAAGCTGGGAAAGGCCCTGGGGGTGCTGGGGACAGCGGCTGGACATGAGCCCAGGTGTGCCCAGGGGGGCAAGAGGCCAATGGCCCCTGGGCTGTGCCAGCCATGGGGTGGCAGCAGGGCCAGGGCAGGGACTGTCCCCTGTGCTGGCACTGCTGGGGCCACACCTCACATCCTGGGGCACTGCTGGGAACCTCAGCACAAGAAAGACACTGAGGGGCTGGAGCGTGTCCAGGGAAGGGAACGGAGCTGGGGAAGGGGCTGGAGCAGCAGGAGGGGCTGAGGGAGCTGGGAAAGGGGCTCAGCCTGGAGAAAAGGAGGCTCAGGGGGAACCTTCTGGCTCTGCACAACTCCCTGACAGGAGGGGACAGCTGGGGGGGTCAGGCTCTGCTACCAGGGAACAGGGACAGGATGAGAGGAAACAGCCTCAAGCCGTGCCAGGGCAGGGTCAGGTTGGACATCAGGAGGAATTTCTTCATGGAAAGGGTGCTCAGGCACTGGAAGGGGCTGCTCAGGGAGGACTGGAGTCCCCGTCCCTGGAGGTGTTCAGAAAAATGACTGGATGTGGCACTCAGTGCTCTGGGCTCGATGACATGGTGATATTTGGTCACAGATTGGACTCAATGATCCTAAAGGCCTTTTCCAGCCTGAATGATTCTGTTATTCAATGATTCTATGATTCTAAGGTACCCTAATGGAATAACCTCGGCTGGAAAACACACCACAACTCGCAAATCTAGAGACTGTCCTAGAGGCAGAGTCTGTAGGGGCAAGTATTCAGACACCTGAAACAGCACTGCAGAGGGAAAAAAAGAAAAAAAAAATGAGAAAAAAAAATAAATCAGGCATTGGAACAGCCGATTCCTGAATGGATCCCGCGCCCTCTGCTGGAGCGTTGTGCTCATCCCAGCCCAGCCAGGGCAGAGAGAACGGGATACAGGTGTGCCACGGGAAGCTGAGAGCTGGGAACAGCAGGGGCCAGTTAGGAGAGAGAAAGCTCGAGGGATGTAATGCAGTGTAAAGGCTATTCATGAGGGAAAAAGGAAGCACTACACAATAGGTGATGGGCGCGAGATCTTGCTCCCTACAGGGTGCCAGGGTGGGATGGATGGACAAAGGGATTTGGGGCTATCTCAGCTCACTTCACAGCAAAGACCAGACCCCAAAATTTGGACACTGCAGCAGAGAGGAATTTGGAATGTCAGGTTTACTAAAAATTTCATCAGAAATTTCTGGCATGCCTGAGAATCATGCCAATCTTTTCTCCAAGCACAGGTCAAATCAGTGGTATGGATGAAGGACACTGCCTGCACAGCTCAGGGAGGGTTCCACCTCCACCTGTGCTGCTCAACTCACTGCAGCCACTTTCCCAGGAAGTTCCATGGTCTCCTCTAATGTCCCAACAACAACACTTGCAGCAGACGTAAGGCAAGCTATCCTTGCAAACTTCTTCTGGCTTCAGGGATACTCAGAGGAGGAGCAGATCAGCAGATGCTGGAATGGCCATCCTCATTTCTGGGGATGCACAGGGCAAAGGCAGCACTGAGACTCACTTTGCAGCACAGTGTATTTGTAACTCTGACACCTGCTGCTGCCTCCAGCCTGGAACTGCAGCTTGCTCAGGGGTGCATGGTATGGATGAAAAGACCTGGGAGCTTTCTTCCCTCCTTCTGTGATGCCCAGGTTTGATTCCTACTTGGACATATAAAGGGAAGTCAGAACTGTATTGGGTGTGCAGAGGAACCAGAAGACACCAAGTGAGCAGCTGCAGGAGGCAAACAGCACCTGGTTGACTTGGAAGAAGCTACAGCTACACATCCCTATATAACAGGTTTAGGATAAGAAGTGACTTCCTGATCAGAACATACTGCAAAGGGTGAATTTTTCTAATAATAAACAAGGAAATGATTCCCCTATGGCTATGCAAATCACTGCTCAGGAAATGGCCTGTCCTATGGGGAGCTGTTAATGGGCACAAAATCAATACCCAGGCAGTTTGTCTGCTCCACTCAAAGGCAAACACAGCAGCCACACTGGCTTGGATTGGTCTGGGGTATGGAATGTCATTTCTCCCTTGGGACAGAGAGTGTGCTGTGCAGACCTGATGGTGTCAAAAACCTCGGCACTTCACAGAAATTTGGCCAGGTCACAAAGAGAAATAGACACAGGGCTGTCACACTTCTCTGGTGAGAACTTCACTTCTTCCTTAATTTATGAGCTTCAGACTCTCACTCTTGTGACTACTTGCTCCTTTTCCAGGAATGGATGTCTGCTGCCTGCAATAAATTTAAAAATTAGGGATGAACTCTACACAGTGCAGCCAATGTCCACCAAGCTATGGTTCAAGACTCTTTAAGGGTCTGTGGACAAGTTTTAAGGAGTCCATAAAAGTCACTAAGAAAAAATAATTGGTTGTCAGCAAGCTGGTATTTACTGTACTGCTATTCTCATCCCTAGCAACAATATTTGGAGTATCTGAAAATAAAAGACTGGGACACAGTTATTTTACTCCATCAGAGCTTGGGAAAGGTCAGATCTAGATCTCTCCAAAGGGTCAAAGCTATATAACACCAGTTAATGCCATTTACTGTAGAAGATGAACTGATTTGGGTCTAGACATAAGTTTACTGTTTCTGCCAATCTTCTGCATGAATATTAAAGTCTGAAGAATGACCACAAGCAGAAGCTCACTGTTTCCCATTTTTAACCATGCCAGGATCTTCTGTTTTGATCCCATGACTGGACATTTCCCTCTAAAACCTTCTTACCTAACCAAAGAGACTCACCATTACCACTGTGCTTGTTTATCCCTCCAAAGAAATCACTATCCTAAAGCAAAACCTTCCATAACAGAAATTATAGGGACTTTTATGAAGGATATTTTTTGTATTTATCAGGCATTCATTAATTCAATTCCTTGTTATACAATTAATTGCCCTCCTACAGAAGTTAAATTTACCAGACTGCAGTACCTTAGATACACCTGTGGAAAATGTTTTAAAGAAAGTCACCACCTTTGTTACTCTGCAGACTTCAGGCAACAATGGAGGATTAAGTGAATGAAGTGCCTTAAATAATTCCACTATTTCCCTTGAAAGTCATGAGTGAATATCACTCAGTTCTGATTATCTGTCAGCATTCAATCTGTCTGCAACACAGTTTCTGCCACAGTTATTTAATAGAAGAAATGCTACTCTGTCTTTGATTTCATTTCTTCTAATTCAATGACTCTCCAAATTGTATTCTCCACTGGGATTGCTAATTCACTTCTAGGAAAATCATTTTAACAGACCAATTACAACAGCAAATACAAATGCTGTATTCAAAATGAATACATTTATACTCCTCCCTGCTGCTTCTTCTTCCTGACATTTCTTTTATACCTGTATTGCCACAAATGCAGTTTAATACTCTGTGGCCCTTATGGCAGATGCAGCTCAACTGGTCAGCCTTGCACAGCTTATGCCTTCATAATTCACCCTCTAAAGACCTTCTCCCAAACTTACCCTAAGCCTGATTGGTTAAAAAAAACACCTCTTATCTGCAGTAAGTCAGACTGAAAAGGGTGTCACAGAATTTAACACCATGCAAGGGACTGGGAAAATGTAGGAGGACAGATTCCTGGGGCTCACACACACAGCCCTGAAGTGCTCTCACCTTTTGCTGGGGCTCCCTAAATCCCAGAAGGAAGCCAAGAAATTAATATTTACAGGAGTGGAGGTCAGGGCTGTGCTTGCAGCCTGACCAGAAATGCCTTTATCTCCATCACCCATTTACAGTTCTGATGAGTGACCACCTGCAGCAGCCTGAGGCAGGTGAGATGACCACTCCTCCCTTCAGATCTTTGCTACCTGCTAGATAAAACAGACATTTTCGTAGGATTTTTATTTTTTTTTTTAATAGAAGCATTTTGAGTTTTACTCAGTAAATACAAAAGGGAGGGAGGTGGTGGCAATAGGGAGATAAAGGGATTTGCATCATTGTAACCCAAATCTGATTAATTTTTGGGGTGTGAAAAGATGATTTATGTGGCTTGCCTGGACATTATACATCCACCTGTCAAATGTTTTGGCAGTTGTGAGCAATCTCAATTCTACACAGGTTGTTGCAGGTTTGGAGCACTGCTGCTGCAGGTTTGCAGTGATGGGATCTGTAATGGTGGGATGGAAAACACAGCTCCTCAGTGTCATCTGTGACACTCACTTTAATGCAGTGTGGTTTGGGACAGCAACTTCCCTCCAGAAGGGGAGTCAAGAATCATCTGGGCTGGATGAAGAAGGGAAACAGATGAAGTAAAGTAAGCAAGTGTGGCTTACTGAGAGAAGAAAAGACTTTTTAAAACAAACAAAAGATGTGGATTAAATGTGCAAATGTGTTCAGGGCTCAAGGACTGAGGCAGAGAGGGCTTTGGGTGAGTGGCAGGGAGCAGACAAGCACATGTACTCACCAGTAACAATGCTGCCACAGTGGCAGGGGAGAAGAAAAAAGAAAACAAATCTGAGTGGGAACCATTGCCCTTCAGCAAGACACAGAGCCCTTCACCCAGTGGGAAAACAAGGCTTTTTCCTTGACTGTTGTCTCCTTGCCCTCTTCCAGCATGACTGTGAGGCAGACACAGGGATAAATGCCATGTACATGGGCTTACCTTTGTGGCTTCTGAGTCCAGAAGCAAGCAAAAGCTGAGTGAAGAGTAACTTAGAGATTGCCATTGAGCAGTGCCCACGATGGAGCAGGACAGATCTCACTGAGGTGGTAACACTCTGGGGAGCCCCCAAGCTGGCTCTGTTTCATCTTGGTATCCAACCATACAGAATCTGGGAGATGGAAAAGCACCTTCACCAACACCTTTCCTTGAGCAAGGGCTGAAATGAAGTCAGACACATCCCTCACCAGCACTACACTGATCTGCAGGCAGAGCTGTCACAGCACAGAGGGAGCATCCCTGCAGGACCAGCAGGGGGAAATGCCAAATTATCTTCACATCTTTTCCTGTGGCAGGAGTTCAGTGCAGCACTGCAGCATCCACCTCTGAGGAAGGTGAAATTCTGCAAGGGGACATGGACTGTCCTAAAAAAGCTGCAAAGCTGTATTAACTCCACATCAAACATTTCATACAAACACAGAAAAGTCCAAGAGGGCAACCAGCCATTTTGACATAAAAAAACCCCACACAACACTTTAAAAAATACTGATTTTATTCATGTCTAGCCTATTCAACAGTTGATCACACTGGTAGGAACAACCACAAATATTGAGTTACAAGGTTTCACCAGGTTCTCGCCTGTGCAGTGCTGGATTTGAGTCAAGCACATATTATGGTACCAGCACTAATGACAATGATTGCTGTTCAAAGCCCACTCGAGTCCCATCTCCCTGGTGCACTTCCAAGCCCAATAACCTCATCTCCCATTGTGTCTGCAGAGAATTTGTGTTCTCAAAGCCTGAGTGCAGCAAACATCCTGGAGCACCTACTCCAGCTAAAAAATTCCCTATACCTCACATTCTTTATTTGAGATGCTTCATGTTTTCAGTGAAGCAAACAAACAAAAAAGCCCCCACCATCAACAATTTCTCAGAAATGCTGGACCTGACCTGAATAAATCAGCTCCAGTAAGGGAGCTGGAATTACTGATCTCACCACACGATCTGGCCTGCAAATTCCAGCTGCTTTCTTTGGAATGATGCATCAGAGCAAGGTTTCACACCAAAAGCAAAGCACCCCTCTCAATATCATCCCTGCTGATGGTGTGGGCACACAGCATGGCCCAAGGTTTCTGCCCCATGGATTTCCCCAGGATATTCACACTTTTCCAAAGGTAGTTTGTACCTACACTGACACTGAAGACAGTTGCCCTTGCAAGAAGGGTCCACGGCAGCTCTGATCACTCATGGTCAGCAACATGGCCTTGACACACAGATCAGGATAAAAGGGCTCAGAGGATTCCCACAGCTGGCCTGCCCTGAGAGACAGAGCAGGTCCTTTGGGATTGTGGAGTGCATTTTGCCTCCCAAGGACTGCAGGCTCACATCCATGTCCAGGACTACTCAGAAGAGCTGCACCAGAAGCAGCCTCCCTCTGGCAGCTCAGGGTTTCTCTAAGCCCAGTCCTACAAGCCTGTGGAAGCCACAGGTAGTCAGGAAGCTCCTCAGAGATCCAGACCCTCAGCCAGCAGCCACGAGGAGGTATTGCAGTCCCAGAGCTGCCAAATCAGAGCGAGCTGCCTCCTACCTCTTTTCCCTCACACACTGACACTGAAAACTGCCAGACAGGCTAAAAGTCACTCAGGAAGATAAAGAGGGTGTTACCGATAAAGAGTTCTAGGGAAGTTGGATGCCCAGCATCCATCAAACTATCTTCTGAAAGTCCCAGCTGTCACATTTAACTCCATTCTTCCTCTCAGGCTCTCCCTTTCCAGAATCAATACTTCCTACCCCCTTTCCCACTCTCCTGTGCAGAGAGCCGGCAACACACACAAGCTGGATCCACACACGGTCACGGAAATTTGGCTGCATGGCTGACCTTTGCTGCTGCCAAAGGGAGGGAATTCCAGACCAGAGCACCCCACTCTGCCCTTCACTTTTCAGAGCTAATTGGGTTTTCTATCACTTTCAGCACGGCACAGCATGGACTTGTGGAGCTTGAAAAGCAGCAGAGGTTTTTATCACAATGGTGCAACGGGAGAAGACTTCAGAGCATTTTCTGGGAGCGCCGTGTACAATTACATTACAATTGCAGAATTGTCTGGCTCTTGTGTCTCCTAAGTCACACAATAGACTACAAACTGTGCTATTTCAGTGAAATTCTCTACAACCACTGAAAATAAGTCACTAACTCCGTTAGAGCAGGCAATGGACTCACGTGTTCACAACTGACTGTACAGATGCTAAAGCCAGATGCTTTGTAGGTAAATGAGAAACACCTCTGGTTTGTGCCCATCCCTCAGGTAGCAGATATTTTGCATGAACAGGATGATTACTGCTTGTAGAGCTGTATGAAACATCTACCTTTTTATCTGAGTTATGAAAGCACGGCTTTGAAAAGCACAGTAATCCAAGGCCAAGAAGACAGACAGACAAATGGACAGACTTCAGCCACTTGTTTGATTTTCTTAGAGAGAGCTCCTTGCTCTTTTAAGGGCTGACCTTATGCATTTGCCAGGTCAGGATGCTCCACTTGAAAAAAAGGCTTCAAAGGAAGTTTCAAAAGCACGCTCTTCTGGAGGTGTCCTGTGTCAATCTCCAGCTTCCCACAGGACTTGGTGCTTGTCTGGGGCTTTTGAGGAACAGCTCATAAATCACTGCTATCTAGCCACTGGCAGTGGAATCATGCTTTATTGAGTTTTCCCAGAAAGAAGAGGCATTGGAATTTTGTAGGGGATTCTCCCTGCTTCCTTCCTCCAGTCCCTGTTCACATTTAATTTCAGTTTCCTGGAACTAAGAGTGTTGACCTCTTTAAAAGCAACAGCAGCAAGAAAACCACAGAGCAAGGAAAACAGTTTCCTGACCAAAAAGGTTGTACCCCCTGCATAGAGGGAAACTCCACCAACTTTACAGGAAGAAGATTCGAAAACCTCTTTTGCAGTGTCCTGACACGGCAGCCTTGAAGCATTCACAATCCAGCCTAGCAAGGAAAAAAAAAAAGTATTGTGTTAAAAAAAATGCACAAGAAAAAGGTACCTGGATCACAGTAAAGCCACAACAACCTAAGGATTAATTTCTTCCTGAGAATATTTGAAGGGGCTGAATTTGAAATCTGTTGTCAATTGCAGCTGGCTAAAATGGAAAGTTTCATTCCATTTCTTTGCTTACCTTGATGCCTACTGGGATTGGCTTTGGGGCCAGTTTTTCTTTGCAGCTCCTGGGAATTACACACCGGTCTTCTTGCATGAGATGAAATATGTTTATTAGAAGGTTGCAAAGTTTGTTAGGATGCATTGCAATGTTGTGCTCTTCAAGGGCAGAGACATAAGGTCTGATTCTTACTGTAACTGGGACTTTTGGAATTCCCAGAGCCATTTTCATGGCATCTAATTTTAGGTCCTTTAAAGACAGATCTGTAATGACAATTTGGCTTATAGCCCCTCCCTCTGTGCCAGGGGCAGGAAAATCCATCAAACCAAACAAGGGAATTAAAAAATTTTATTTTATTTTTAAATTAGATCTGAAACAATTTATGAGACAGCAGAACAAAAAAAGTTGGGTCTTTTTTGGGGAAAAAAAAAGTTGGGAACTTTTCTTCCTTTAGGGACTTCACCATTGTCACACTTTTGTGCAGTCCATTCCAGCTGCATCTGTGCTGGTGACTCATGAAACCTAAAGGGCTATTAATAAGTTATTAAAAGTATCAGCAGTCTTCCACAACAAAAGAAGGAGAAAGAAAAAATGACTGGAATAAATGAAGAACTGCAGCCCATGGAAAAGGCTTGCACTGGAGAAGTTCCTGGGGGACTGATTCCCATGGGAGGGACCCCACACTGGACCAGAGGAAGAGTGTGAGGAGTCTTTAATGATATTTTCCCTGTGGAGCTGAGGATGGAGAGTGACTGAGTGGCTTTGGGGGGCACCTGGCATCCAGCCAGGGTTAACCCACCACAGGTACATGGACAGGATATGGTCTTAAATCCATCATTTCAGGACTCCTGAGTGCTAAACAAAACTCTCAGGTCCAGACTTAATGGTGGGAGCAGGGCTAGTAATGATCTTAAGAAGTTCAGCTTGTGCCTGCCAAAATGCTGAGCAGCTCAAGCCTTGCACTGCAAGGAGTTTGCACTATTTATGTTTTTACACAGCATTTTCTAGCACAGTTCCCTTTCCCACTCACTGCAGTGGTTTGAAAGCAGCTTATTCCACTATGAAAATCATACACTTTCCAGTCCTCGAGCTCCCACAGCTCCTGCTACTGCTTGGCAATGACTCAAGTAGCCAGAAAAAGAAAAAGAACAGGCTATAAAAAGTGTGGCAGTGAGAAAGCCCTGGGCCACAAGGTTGTTTGTCACACTGCCAAAGCCCAAAGGAGGAGAAAGAAGTGGAAGAAATATCAGAGATGGGAGAAGCCTACAAAGTGAACAAGATTTGTCAAGAGCTCTGCCTAGGTTCTGAAAGGAGAAAATGTCAGCAGCACAAAAAAAAAAAAAGCATCCTAATAGCATCCAAATATAAATATAAAATAGAAATAGAAATAGAAATAGAAATATGTAAATATAGACCAACACATTTGCATCTGCTTTTCAAAAAGTTTTCTAAGACAAATAAAAGCCAGGTCTACCAACAAAATGCACAACTTGCTTGCTTTGAGTTCACCACAATTGTGAGCAATCTCTGCTTTCCAGGCTAAATATGAGCTGATCTTCAAAGCAAAATTCCCTCAGCGAGTTTGCTTTCATGTCAAGATTTTTCCTGTGGATTTATATGTTGGAGAAGAGAGTTTTCACTCCAGGGATTACAGAGGATGAACAAATTGAGATGCTGAGGCCAGCTCACAGTTTTCAAGAGATTCAGAGCAGCAATAATTGAATCCCAGTGATTGTTTGGAGCTTGGTAAGGCAGAGACCCCTTCAGACAATTCAGAGGCAGAAAAATATATCTGCAGCAGCTGCATGAATTGAACCTATCCAAATTCCTGAATTTCCCAGCAGAGTGAGCAATCACAGTGGTGGTTTGGTCTGATTCTAGTTTTAGTTTTACACTTAGGAATATAACATGGATCTCCCCCAAAGGTAATAGAGATGTTCCACTGGGAAAGAGGAGAGGATGAGACTCTAAATAGTCAATATTTGATGTCTAGGATCTCCTTTTATCCATTGTGTATATTAAAAATCAAAAAAATGCTTAGAAATTGTTAAACTTACTTCCTTAGAGCTTGTTTCTGACCTGCAGGGAGAAGATTCCTGCTCCTTTATGGTTTGTAAATTAATTTAGGAAAACTCTCTGGCAGCAAAGGTAACTCCTCTTGAAGTGCTGCATGTTTAAGGTGTGTAATGTTACTTCCCTGTTCAAAGCAAGGGTTGTGCAAAAGAAATGGTCCCAGTAAATAAAAAGGTGAATTTTATAAACGGGTTTTTGAGTTTAGCATTAAAAATTTTCTTGAATTACCTGCAAATCAAAAAGCCCAAATCCAAATTTCCCTGGACAACCTTTCATCAGGTGTTCTAGAAACAAAGCATCTGCAGGGATCAAGCACTGCAGCCTTAAGCAGATCTCTGCAAACAGCTTGGAAAATATAACTGAGCTGTTTTATTCAGTTACAGCAGAACAATCATCCAACACTGCAAATATTGGGAAAAACCCAACTAGTGGTGCCCAGCAAACCTCACATTCTAAATCTGTCCACTAAGCCAGGGTTTAGCCAGCACAGCAGAGAGAGAATGGCATGAAACCATCCTATATCCAAATTTATGACAGTGCTGGAAAGCACCATCAAAATAATTATTACTTTTACTCACACAGAGAAAGCAACAGGAAAGGTTTGGACTGGGCCAGAAGAGTGGCAGGTGAACCAAAGAAGACTTTTTTTATCTCTATAACTCTATAAATACAAAAGTAATAAAGCACCTAAAAGGAATGTGCATGAAGGCAAATGTGAAGCATAAGAGAAACAAAATACCGAAGTACTCCTTGCCTATGACTTACTCATTACTCAGTTATTGCTTAGTTACTTTTAAATACTATTTAAAGTACAAAACTAAACCAAGAATTTCCCACGTGGTGAATGACATTGGATGCTCAGCTTGAAGTCTAAAGGGGCTGAGTTCCAGAAAGCAGAATGCAGGTCTTGTACAGAAACAAAACCCACTACACTGCTGTCATTTTCTACATGGTGGATCTCATTTATGTGTAGAGGGTTGCTGGGGGTTAATTTTGGACACCCATTTCTCTACCCTTCGTTGTCCTTAATTTTGAGAGCCTGATACTGATGCCTCGATTCATAATAAATAGCTCAACACTCCTCAGTGAAGTTTTCTGAGACCAGAGACACAAAAAATTGCACTATGCTCTGGAATGGGATCTAAACTCACCTGGGCAACTTTTCAACCCCATTTCAGGCACCTCCTACATTTATGAATTGAAAACATGGAATAACATTCATGTTTAAAACCAAACTGCTGCCTCCTGCTACCATGCAGGGTCTTAGAATCCCCCTCAATGGTGAGAGATGCAATCCCATTCAGACTATACACACAAGAAGATCTACAGGCAGAAGCAACAGAATTCTAGTGAATTAACTGAAATAATTTCAGGCTTTGAATGTCCCTGGGTATGGCAAAAATGTAGGGAAAGTTACTTCAAGTGGATGTAACTCCACTGAAGCAAATTTTACTCACTTTCATTAGGACAGACCTCTGTGGCAGCCAGGCTATCACACTGTGCAGAGATAAGGGAGAGGTGATTAAGCAGACCAGCTCTAATGTATTTATAGTGCCCATCTTAAAGCAGAGAAGCAGGAAAGAGCAGCAGGATCATGGAGTGAGCAGCTCTGTTCCTAAGGAGAGGATGAACTCCTACCAGTGTTTCTCTGTAGCAAAGGACACATCAAATCAGGTGGCATAACTGGGTGGAAAGATCCAGCACAGCCTCATGTGAGACTGGTTGTTTTAGTTTGACTGAGCAAATCAAAATATTCAAGGAAATTCCCAATATTGCAGCACCTCAAATTAAATAAACCCCCAGTTTAACCCCACACAGTGCTGGCCATGTGCAGCTCACACTTCTCTCCCTGGGAGCCATCTGGGATTCCCCTGAGGAATCCTGACTTTCCAGCACATGTTGTGTTTCATTCTGACATTAAAAGGACATTGTTGGGTTTAATGACATTGTGCAAAGACTACACTGACTTGCTCCAGAAAATGCACCATGTGTCAAGTCCCACATCCATTCCCTAAATCCAGTGCAAGGCTAAGTGCTTGTCCTCAGCTGCCACTAAAGCAGCTCCTTCAAAGCTAACTCCGGAGACAAAAAAACCAAAGAAAATCTCGAATTTCTCTACATAAAAGGAAATGGATTAATAAATGCTGAGGCAGACAGTGCTGCTCATGTGAGCAGAGCCTCGTGGCTGGCTTGGTTTTTGGCTGGGACAGAACTAATTTCCTTCACAGGGGCTGTGTTTCGGGTTTATGCTGAACACAGGGCTGATAATTCAGGGATGGTTTTGGTTGTGCTGACACAGACCCAACTGGTTTTCCTACTGCCACACTGGCAGGGGGCTGGGGGTGCATGGCGGGAGACACAGCTGGGACAGGAGACCCCAAGTGACCAAAGGGACATTCCAGACCTTACAGCATCACCATCAGTGTGTAAATGGGGGGAAGAAGATGGAAAGGGATGGATGTTCAGGGTGATGGTGTTTGTCTTCCCATGTCATCCTTAAGTGTGATGGGACCCTGCTCTCCTGGGGATGGCTGAGCCTTGGCAAGCAGGGAATTAATTCCTTGTTTTGCTTTACTAGCGTGCACTCCTCTTCCTTTCCCTATAAAGCTGCCTTTATACCAACCCAGGGGTTATCCAGGTTTTACCCTTCCCATTCTCTGCTGTATCCTGCTGCTGGGGGTGAGGGAGCACCCGTGCAGGTGTCCCTTGTCTCATTCCTCGCTGGCCCACAGGATGGCACTGACATCCCACAAACTCCTCCCGGGCTCTCGGGGCCGCTTCCTGACAGCAACAGCCAGGATTTTTCCCAAAGTCAGACTTTTCTCCCACTACAATTTAAATTTTCTTCGATTTTTCAGGCTTTTCCCAATCAGTAGAATACCTCAGAATCACCCATGCTGGTGCATGTCTTTGCCCAGAAAGATCACCTCTATTTCTGTGGGCATTTTGCTGGAACAAACATCAGTGATTTCCCCCCCGCCAGAAAAGGGTCCGTTGGGAGCTACACACCAACCCTCCAGAAAAATTACCGGGTTTTGCTGCTGAGTTATTGTATTCAGTAATCTCTGAGATTAATTAATAACAAGGAAGGGTCTGGAGAGTCAGTCCTGTGAAAAGCACCTGAGGGAGCTGGGAAAGGGAAGAAAAGGAGGCTCAGGGGGAACCTTGCAACTCCCTGACAGGAGGGGACAGCTGGGGGACAAGGGACAGGATGAGAAGAAATGGCCTCAAGCTGTGCCAGGGGAGGTTCAGCTTGGACATCAGGAGGAATTTCTTCATGGAAAGAGTGGTCAAGCACTGGAAGGGGCTGTCCAGGGAGGGGGTGGGATCTCCATCCCTGGAGAATGACTGGACGTGGCACTCAGTCCATGGGCTGGGGACAAGGTGGGGATCAGACAGCTGAACTTGATGATCTTGGAGGTCTTCCCCAGCATTAATTACTCTCTGATTCTATGACCAGCTATTGTTTCCAACACACTTCAAAGTACTGTACAAAACCAAATTCACTTTGCAATCTTGCTATTTACCACACCACCATTTGCATTTTACTTAAGATCACTGCAGAACGCTCACAGTTTGGGGAGCCTACAGCTTCCCATCACACCTTCACATGCACAAACACACCTGGCACATCAGCTCTTGTTCAATTAGTACAGCACCCACACAGTTTCCCAGTCCTTTCCCATTTATGGGTCAAAGATGCAGCCAAACCACAGACGTTAAAATTTGGGCTGTGCAGATTTCAAAGCCTTCATGTCAGTGCTGGAGGAGCCTGTGACACAAGGTTTAGGTTTTCCCCTTGGCTCACAAAGTATCTCTTCAAGAGCAATATTTTGGGAGAACTACAGTCAATGACTTTAAATTAAATTCAACAAGATACGCTTGTCCTTATTAAAATTTTTAGAAAGGACCACAAAGGTTTTCAGCTTAAAGTGTCTGAGAAGATGAAGCAACCAGAGTTCTACTCAACTTGAATCCAACCTTCCTTATTAGCTTTAACCTCATTGCTAGCCCTTATTAAATCGTCATCTCTCTTCACTGCGTGATCAAAACCAGTAATGGGAATACAAGCAGCAAGTTCATGTCTCCTGTGGAGGAGACTCAGGCAGTGCCCAGGGAAGAAGTTGTGCCTCCTGTGCAGGTGGAACCCCCTGGGCTCAGTCCCTGCCCGTGGCTCTGGTGCCATTGCTGGGCCCCCCGGAGCAGAGCCTGGGCCCTGCTCGGAGCCCTCCCTGCACACAGGGACACCCAGGGCTGAGGGCCCCTCTCAGCTGGGGCTCCTCTCCAGCCTGGACAGCCCCAGCTCCCTCAGCCTTTCCCTGCCAGAGATGCTCCAGGCCCCAAATCATCTCTGCAGCCTCCGCTGGCCCTGCTCCAGGAGCTCCCTGTCCCTCCTGTGCTGATGATCCCAGAAGCAGGACACAGCTGTCCAGATGTGCCTCCAGGGCTGGGCAGAGGGGCAGCATCATCCCTGACCTGCTGGAAATGCTCTTCCCAATGAAACCCAGGATCAGCCCTGACCTACTGCCTGGAGCAAGAGGCAGGATTTTCAAATGCACTTGTTATTGCTCCAACTCAGCTTCACTAAAGTCATTAGAAAAAATTCCCAATGGCCATGGTATGTTTAGGCATTTTCTTAAATGCCACCTTCTATGAAAGTTCTGGATGTGTGAATTTATGGTGTCTCCTGAGTGCTTGGCTGCTTAGTTAAGTATTTATACTCCCACTATAGTCATCTGAAGACACAGTAGTGAGGTTTCCAATTATTGACAGAAAGCATGGAAAGGGATGTAGGGGCACAGGGAAATATTCAGAGAATCACTTGGGTTGGAAGGGATCCTAAAGATCATTTGGTTCCAAACCCTGCCATGGCAGGGACACCTTCCACTATCCCAGGTTGCTCAGAGCCACATCCAACCTGGCCTTGGACACTTCCAGGGATGGGGCAGCCACAGCTGCTCTGGGAAACCTGTGCCAGGGCCTCACCACCCTCACAGGAGAGAATTTCTTCCTGAAAAAAAATTATTAATGGCAGCAACATTACTGAAGCAAGTAAAGAGGGTCAACATCCCATTTATCCTGTTTCCAGCTGTGAAAATAACAACATCCTTTACAGAAGTTGCAACCATGTGAAATCAGGAACAGATCAGAGAAGTTCCTTGAAGATCTCAGAGTAAGCAGCTGCCCCAGCTGCACATCTAGGTTCAATCCCCATCTCTGGCAGTGTCCAAGGCCAGGCTGGATGGGGCTCTGAACACCCTGGTCTAGTGGAAGGTGTCTCTGTCCATGGCAGGGGGTTGGAATGAGATGATCTTTAAGGTCCCTTCCAACCCAAGCCGTTCTCTAATTCTATGATTCTAATTTCCCAGGCCTACCTCACACCATCTGCTTGTGATTCCCTGCAGGAAAAAAATGGCCATTTGCATTATCTGAAGATAAATGAGTCTACCTAGAACTTTACCACTGATAAACACCCAACTGCACACTGCGGAGAGAAAAATGTCATTTCTCTTCCAGAGTCAGAGGAATTGAGGTACAGGAAAAATGAAATGTTCAATCCACCCCAGATCCTAGCCCAGACTGTGCCTGTGAGCATCAGTCTGTCCACAGACCAGCGTGGTGCTGTGGCACAACCAACAGTCAGAACTCAAAAAACATTCAAATCGGAATTTTAGTTGCAATTCAAAACATTGAATTTTCAAGATAAACAGGTCTTGCTTTCCAATGATATAGTAAACAGACCCAAAAAACTCCTAAATTATAAAAAAGGCTTCTAAAGCACCCTGTACCACACTGTCTAGTTGGCATCAGAAGAAAAATGTGCTGTTGCATGAACACCAGCTGAGAATTTGGCTCCATTTGCCTGAAACTAAGTCTCTGTATCAGCAGGGCTATTAAAACATCTCAGCTATTAAAAAAAAGAAAAAAAAAATGCTTAATGCATCATGATGGATAAAGACCTGGCAAGATTCCCTCTCCAAAAACATAAGATTTTTGTAAGACTCATGCATTGCTTATAAGACTTCAGCACATAAATGTGCTGGAGGGCAGGAAGGAATTTGCAAGAGGATTCATCTGGGCCTTTTTACATATGCTTGCTTCTGAATCACCAATATATGACTAAATATAAACCATGAAGAGCTGTAATTGCTATTCTATGTATCCTCATATCCCTCTGAAATACCATAAAGGAAGAAAAACTACCAAATCGTTTAGGAGGATTAGTTCCTAACAATGCCAGTGAAAATCTGCACAAAACCCCCCAATCTTCCCAGATTCAAAGTGCAGATTTGACTGCTCAGTACCAGTCCTTCATGCTTGGAGAGCTGACACAAACCTCTGAAAGAGATGGTGAACTCCTTCCACCTCCAGCATATTTTTCTTCTGTTTTAACACCTTGGTGCCTGAGGGGAACTAAGGGGGTAGAAGAGAAAAATTTGCTTCAATTCCCTTCTTCTGAACTAGCTGTGAAAAGTGATGTCAGCCTCTTATCTCCATGGAGGGAGCATTCCAGGAATTTTCAATTCACTTTGCAGTTAAGTCAGCTCTGGGCTTTGTCAGACAGAAATATTTTTGCACGCTTTTAATTATCAGGCAGCCTGCAAAGGAAGGGAGAGTCACAAAGGAGGGACCTGCTCTGAGTGTTTTGTGCCTGAGCCTGGAAAACAGGGATCAGATCAGCCAAGCCCAACACAGAGCCAGGTAACAGCAGGACCTGTCAGCATTTGGGTATTCCATGAGTCTTGTGCACAGAGACAAACATTTTCCTGTGTATTTTTTCATTCTCACTGCCCATCTATTGCCATGTCCCAAGGGAGAAGAGGTCCCCAGCTGTGCCTGACTTTATCCAGGTGTCAGGAGGAGACGAGGAATACTCAGAAAGATCTCCCTGTCTAAAAGGTTTAGGGAAAAGAAGGAAACCAATGGCTTTATACTGTCCCACCTTACTGCTAAGGCCCTGAGATATGAGGGACATCCAAAGGCCACGTGGCAGTACTGGGGACTGTCCCCTTGACTCCAAGCTCAGTATTTAATCACCTTCCTTCCTAAGTAGTCTCTTAAGTATCAAAAAACCCACACAACTTTTTGATGCAATCATAACAAGCACAAATGCCAGGGCCAGAAGTACCAGTGGGTGGCTTTTCTACACAGTTTCCATGATTGGGGATGGGGGATGGAGAGGAAAGCTGCATCAGCCTCCAGAACCCCTCCCAGCTGCAGCTGGCTTGATCAATATGTATTCAGACATCTTCTATGGGCATGCTGATTAGTGGTTAGTGTGCAAGGAACTCTCAGCTCATCTCCTCTGAAATCCCCTTAGCCAAGTGTTAGTGGCAGCTCACAGATCTGCACAGGTTTGGTTTTTGAAGATCCAGAAAAAAAGTAAGTAAGGGGGGAGCTACAGTTCTCTGCAGATAGCACCTTTTCCTTCCATTCTCAATTCACCCAGAAGATTTTAGTAGCAAGTTTTTTGTAGTTTTTAATTTTTTTTCTTATTACATAATCTCAGACTAAAAAGATCCTAAAAGCTGACCAGCTGAGTGGGAACAGGAGGAGCTCACAATTCAGAATGACATGTTCTGACAGCACTGGAAAAGCAGTTTGGTCTCATAAAAAAAAAACTTTCTCACCTGGGCAAGTGTTGCAACTGCGGAAAAGAACAACTGGCTTGGCTCAGCCATAGCCAAAGCACTGGAACATCCCTTCTGTCACTGGGAATGCATGCTGTAGTATCCATGACGCTGTCATTCCATCTCTTCTGGAGCATTTGAGTGTCACCTAACTGAATTCAAGGAAGTATTGGAGCTAACACTGGAGCCACACTGGTAATGAATGGGAAAAAACAATGCCTGCCACTACATTGCTTAAAAATAAACAGTTTATTAAAAATAAACTCCCCTAAACTCAGGATAATCCACTCCCTTCCAAAAGAAAAGAAAACACAAACCCCAAATCCATGTTATATATCTCATTCCAGATCAAAGTTAGAAAAAAAAAAAACAATAAACCCCAAACAAACAAAAAAGAAAAATCCAACAAAAAACAAACAAACAAACCAAAACAGGGCAAAATTTTGTATTTTACCTTGCAAACATGCATTTTCTTACAAAAAAAAAAGGCAAAAAAATTTTGGAATATTAAGAAAGGGATCGTACACATTACAAAATTTTCCAAACGTGCCTTTTGTAAAGATTACCAAAATGAACTGAAATGAAACTTCTCTCACAAATATTGCTGATTTTGAGGAAGTGGCACCTTTTGAGGGAAAAATGTCCTAGAGAAATGTTTGCAGTCCACTGCTGAAAACTCTAGCAGATCATCAAATAACAGAGTAATGTGGCAGTGAATACTCTCTAAAACGTTTCAGAAAGTCATTTCCAAGGACAGACTACAAAGATCAATTGCTTTGTCATAAGCATGAAAGGCCATAGTCTACAGTTCTCAGAGGAATGTGCCAGACAGTGCTATTTCTGACATGCTAAAATATCAGAATAATTCAGAGCCTGAGAACTACACACTGCTAAGGGTCTCTTCCAGTTTGGGCTGTCCCGTAATTCTGTGAGTGAACTGAGATAGAAATAAATGCAACACTGTGTTCACAGTTCAAATCAAACCATCCTGCCAATGCCACTGATAGAGCACAAGTGGTGTCCACATCACATTTGGTGATGTGCATGGATATTCATAACATGTCCATTGCTTGGCTTCTCTTTTTTTCCTCATTGAATCACAGAATATCCTGAGTTGGAAGGGATGCACAAGGGTCATCCAGTCCAACTCCTGGCCCTGCACAGACACCCCAACACTCCCACCCTGTGCCCAAGAGCATTGTCCAAACACTCCTGGAGCTCTGGCAGCCTTGGGGCTGTGCCCATTCCCTGGGGAGCCTGTTCAGTGCCCAACACCCTCTGGGGGAAGAACCTTTCCCTGATATCCACCCTAACCCTGCCCTGACCCAGCTCCAGCCTTTCCCTGGGTCCTGTCTCTGGTCACACAGAGCAGAGATCAGGGCCTTCCCCTCCTCCTCCCCTCATGAGGAAGCTGCAGAACTGCTGTGAGCTCTGACCTCAGTCTGCTCTTCTACAGCTGAACAGACCAAGTGCCCTCAGCTGCTTCTCATGTGGCTTCCCTTTCAGACCCTTCACCAACTTTCTACTCACAGGAGAAAAGCTAAATAGCAGAACTGGTTGGCCAAAATAGAGATGGAAATGTCAAGACCATGGTTTCCTCACTGAAGTGAACAAAGAGCATCAACAAGCAGGAAAGCTCACGGACAAAGTCTAAGCACAGCTCCTTCCTGGCACTTCTGTGACACGGGGCTGGCTGAATGGATGAAGCCCCCACCTCAGTCAATATTTTTTCTGCCTCCTGAGCTTAAGGAGGTCTTCACCTCCGCAAGGGAAAAGTATTTGAGGGAGGTGAGAGACGAAACGTGAAGTTTTGTTCTGTCTATGTCAGAACAGTGTGTGCCATAAGAAATCATTGTGCTCATCTCTTCAGGCCAGAGTGGCCATCGGGATCAACTGCCCTGACCTCGTACCCAACAGTGCTGCTCCCCACAACTGCCTGCCAGGAGGGTGTGGACAGGTGGGGGTCAGCCTCTTCTCCAAGGGAACAAGGGACAGGACAACAGGAAAGGGCCTGAAGTCACATCAGGGAAGGTTCAGGATGGATATTAGGAAAAAAAAATTTACCACAAGAGCAGCTAAGCATGAGAACAGACTGCCCAAGGAAGTGCTGGAGTCACCAGCCCTGGAATTATTCGAATAATGAGTGGACATAGCACTTCATTATATGGTTTTCTGGGCATTGTGATATTCCACTGAAGGCTGGACTTGGTTTTCTTGGAAGTATTTTCCAAACTTAATGATTCCGTGAGCAGTTGTTGAAGACCATGCATCTGTGCTTATTTCTACAACAAACCACAGAATCACAGACTGTTTTGGGTTGGAAAGGATCTTAAAGATCACCTCATTCCAACCCTCCTGCCAGAGGGGCAGGAACACCTTCCACCAGAGCAGGTTGCTCAAATCAGATAATCTAACCGAGCTGCAGCAGAGCTGGTTCAAGGCTTTCCCCAACATTAGATGCAATGTTCCATTCCAATGATTCCAGGGAGCTCATGGCAGTGACGAATGACCACAGACTCCAGGAAGGAGTAAGGTCAGCAAAGAGCTGGAGAGGGAGAAAGGACTGGACAAGGTGAGCAGCCATTCCAGGTTGAGGGAAAGTGCAGTGAACAAAGTTTGGTGGGTTTTTTAAAGGGTGTGAATTTGGTCTCCCTCCCTCCTGGAGATTTATGGTATCCCCTGCGCCATTCTACCCCACTCCTAGGATTTCCTTCTCTCTCCTCAGTCCTACTGAGGAAAAAACCTCCCAAGACTCACAGTTCCTCTCCTAGCTCTTCCTCATACCCACAAACCCCAAGTATTCCATAGTAAAATCACCAGGATTTTGTGCTTTGTAGGTAAGCATGCAGTATGGCAAACAATCTGGAGACACAAGAAATGTCGGAAGGTCTTACAGTTTCTCATATTTTTCCTCTCCTTTGGTTATTTTACCCCCAGTACTTTCCTAACTACAGGTCTTGTCAGTCTTTTGCTGGCCTAGAAAAGTCAGGCCCTTACAGCTTCCACTGGCAAAGCACTTTCCATCCACCATTCTTGACCATTCTTGCTGTTTTTCTGTGCATCCTGCTTGACCAAATTTAGGTCACCAACAACACACACAGCATTCCAGATGAGGCCTTGCAGAATTAACATTTCCCAGGTGTTACTGAATGTGGTTGTCCTGAGATTTTCCAAGACTTGCACCTCGATTTTTATGGCTGCATTACTGTGGTGGCTCAGTTAGTGGCACTGGCACTCTGGCTGAGAGAAGGACAGGGAGCTGCTGGAGCCAGGCCAGAGCAGGGACACCAAGGGATCAGAGGGATGGAGCAGCTCTGCTGGGAGGAAAGGCTCAGGGAATTGGGATTGTTCAGCCTGGAGAGGAGAAGGCTTTGAGGTGACCTCATTGTGGCCTTCCAGTGCCTGAAGGGAACCCACTGGAAAGGTGGAGAGAGACTCTTGACAAGGGCCTGGAGTGACAAAACAAGGGGCAATGGCTTCACACTGACAGAGAGCAGGGTTAGATTGGATATTGGGAAGAAATTGTTCCCTGTGAAGGTGGTGAGGGCCTGGCACAGGTTGTCCAGAAAAGCTGTGGCTGCCCCATCCCTGGAGATATTCAAGATCAGACTGGATGGGGCTCTGAGCAACCAATGTGTCCCTGCCCATGGCAGGGGGTTGGGATGAGATGGTTTTTAAGGTCTCTTCTAACCCTGGCCATTCCATGATTCCACAACTATTCCTCCTATTCACCCTCATCTGTCCCATCTCCAGTGGTATTTTCCCTTAGAGCAAACTGATGATTTTACACCAAGCTTTCTGTCCAAGTTTCAGGGAAGGCACGGCTGAGATCAGAAGAGTTAGAGCAGGAAAGCCCCATTTTTTCCAACCTAGTAAATGGAGTCTCCCTGTAAATGGAGACTTTGAAACCAGCAGATGTAGAGCCAACCTACCAGGACTGCAATGATTTTCACAGAGCCCTATCAGCAAAAAATGTAGGAGGCGCAGAGCTTGTCTCCACATCTACCTCTGCCACCCTTCTGTTGTTCTATTCCTTAGGAATTGCAGCTACATTTCTTCAGCTTGAAAAACTCTGTCTCCTTGGGAAACATATCCAGGCAAGAGGAAGCTAAGATGGAGAGTGGTCAGGAATCCAGAACCAGCAAGTGCTCCATCCAGCACGAGGAATTTGGTGGCCATGCATGCCCCAGGCCAGCCTGGCTCCTGCTCCAGCCAGACACGTGAGTGGGGGTGTCAAGGACACAAAAATGCTGAGCACAGCACAGCAGACAGGCACTCGCCCTCACCTTATGGTGTGGCAGTGGCACACCTTCCCCAGAGCTCCGGAGCAGAGAGGCAGACAAAGAGACTGTGGTCCAATTCTGCTTTTGCCGGGGATAAATTTGGAGTCACTTCACTGACGTCAGTGGAGTTATTCCAGAATTGCACCAGTGTAAAAGAGGGCAGCATCTGCTTTCTGAAAATGGATACCATCAAGCTAATTGAAAACAACAGATGCATCAAGGAGCAGCAAGAAGGGACAGTAATGTTCCAGTTTTCTTGTAAAACACCATGTAATTTCCCTCCAGAGAATGTAAGAGAATAAACCAATATGTGCTCTAAAAGCTAAACCTTTTGTTGCTGTAAAATTGTATACAACCTTTTAGGTGAATGGACCAATGTGCACCTACAACACCCTAAAGAGATCCAGCCATGTTGTGTGCACTTACAGCCCTCTTCTTTGGGCCTGATTCTTCTCTCACAGTCATTTGAATCAGGAGTCATACCATCCACAATCCTAAGGAAACATTTATTTAACCTTGGGTAGAGAGCAGAATCGAGGCCCCTCATTTTGTTAAACAAATAATGGCTAGATTTGGTAATTAAATGGATAAATTTGTGACTTATGCCACTTTTGGACTAAGGGTGTTCCAAAATTTTATACCACTGAATAAATATCTTTGTATTAATTTAGTGAAAATGAAGTCAAAGAAGGACTTGATGAATGTTCAATGATGTTTTGTGTGAAGATAAAAGTTTCTGCTAATTCTTCTCTCCAGTGAATAGTCAACACAGCTTCAGTATTTATGGTGACCACAGAAATTGATGAGCACTTTCCCTCCTACAAATCCTTTCTTTCCTTTGACTAAGAAGTTTTACACAGCAAAGCACAATTATTTTTTGGGCCCCCTCTTATTAACTGGCACTACAGACAACCTGGATATTTCCAGTGGTGAGGGTTCATCAGTGAATGTTGTAGGATCATAAAACCCTCACTGACCCCAGCTATGAGTATGCAATGATATTCAAACTCTTTGTGCCAGCCAACAAGCCCTAGACAGACTTCCCTGGAGCAAGGGAAAACCCACCCAAAGAGGGAAAAGCATGTGGAATTAACATGTACTAACAGCATATACTGCACTGTTAATTAGCACAGTCCCTGTCTGCTTTCCCCAAAAACATTTTTCTGGATTTATCTCCCTGGGTAGGGTCTTGTGTTATGTAGGACCCCAGCCTGAACAAGAAGAGCTCCTTGAACCTGGCAGGCAATTTCCTCAGCCGCTGTCTTTGGTGGCAGCTAAGGACACACAGCATTCCCTGGTTCCTTTCATCAGGGGATTAAGTCTTTTCATCCTGCCAACACCTGCTCCCCTCCTTATGCCTAAAGCAGGTGCCTGCAATTCAGGCATTCTCCTGCAAACCTGCTGATAACATGGCTGCAAATGTCTTCATAAGGGGATCTGTCTCTAGTGCAAGCTTCAAAGAGCAAGGATGAAGGGCTCAAGGCTGTGTTTGTGGTTACAGCAGCACAAACAGAGCAATCTTGTGCTCACAGGGCTGCTATGGAGGGCAGTATCTTCCAATTCCCTGTGAATCTGTCCACATCTTTCCACCACTGAGAAATAAATGCATAAAATGCTGCTTCTCTTAATTTTTGTCGATAAAAACTTGAAGTTAAGCTTAACTCTGTCGAGTTTGGTAGGACTTACTTGGACATGAGTCAGATGAGAGCTTTTGGGAAAGCTGTGGTTGACTCCTGCTGTAATCTGCAGATCTTTCCCTGATGCAAACAGGACCTCAAGAAAAGAACAAACAAAAAGAAGCAGTTTAACAAACAGTACATATGCTTGGATTTGATGCAGAAGATTGAAGTTGGAGCACAATAATAATCCAAGGTAGTTGTACTAAAAGGAGTTTTGCCAGCTTGAATCAGCAGATGGTGAGGATCTGGCTCATACTACATTTCTGTAGTTTATAATTATCTTTCTTTCTTCACCTAGAACCAGATTCTCCCTTTAGGCTGCAAATCTTAATTAGGAAATCCTTCCTTATTAATTTCAAGAAACTCTTGGTCCTTAATTTCCCAGAACAAAAAGAAACCTTACCTATTTCTGCAATACCAGCAGATGCTGGAGCTGTCTGTTCCTTTGCTTTTAGGGTTGATACTGTTCTTTCCATCACCGTGTGGAAGACACTTCAGTCCTTATCCTGCCTCTTGCTGCCCTGAATTTTCTTTACACTCACTCTTCTTTATCCCATAGGGACTTCTGAATGAGAGAAGCCAAGAGAGAACACCAAGTCCAATCACCTTCACCCCCATGGCTGCTGTGGCAGTGAATTTTTATCCATGAAAGCTGGATCAAAAGGCCCAAACAGAAAATTACTCAAAAATCCCGAATTCCAACATCTTCCAAGAAGGAGCAGAATAGGAATTTTGTCTTGGAAGTAAGAGCAGGAATCCACCAGTAAAACACCACAGAACAGGTCTTCATGCCTTTCATGCTTCTAGTCCTTTGTGTGGATAAAAAATTGGCGTCCTCAATAAAATTCTTCCTTTCCTTCCTTCCTTCCCGACCTCCAAGAAGATGATTTCTGACCTGTCCTGCTTTGGTGCAAAACATCCTGTGGGAAAATTATCAGGGGAACATACCATCACAAACCAGGCACGGGATTTGGAAGGAGCAATAGTCTCTTCCACTGCAAAACTATTTCCTAGTGAGATTGCTGCAAGGGGAAGTTCTGGGTCTTTAATGCAATGCTTTAGCTTGTATTCCTTGTCACCAGGCACATAGATGACTCCACATTCACAGGCTGGTTCCCCTCAGCCCCCTGGCTGAGTGCTCAGATTGTCCTTCACACACTCCCCAACTCTCTGTGTGTGAGGATGGACAAATAAAACCTCTTCCCATCCCCAGGTTTGCACTCCCTGCTTTCAAGGGCTGGAGACTGCCCACCTGCAGTTGGATAGGGCAGCTGTACACAATATCAGGTGATGGGATCAGCTCTAGTAAGCAAACAAAACATCTGTAAAGATAAGGTGCTGATATCTGAACACAAAATATCCAACGAGTGCTTTTGCTTGTAGCCACAGTCACAGCACGGAGAGAAACAGTCCAGGAGGTTGTTATGGAAACAAGTCCCTGGAGGTGCCTGCTTGGCTTCACAGGGATGTGCTCTACCTTCAGAAGAAACAGATTTGCATTTTGAGCAGCCAAGGGGAAGGCTAAGGGCTGAGAAGTTGAGGTAAGGTTTTTGAAAGCATCTCTGGGATTTGGTGGCACAAGACCTCTGGTAAAGTCAATGGCCTGGATGCCACTGTGTCATCTCAGCCACGTGAAAAACAAAAATCTGAAGGCTCCTTAAAAAACCCAAATTCCACAAGTTCTGTAAGCATTACTGATGATCTGGGACTTCACTGCTTTCCAGGAGGTGCTTAGAGAAGGATTTACATGCCCCAAATGAGTCCCCAGGTTACAATTTCCACACTTCTCTTGGCATTCTGTATTTCTCTTAGAGCCAACACAGAAAACCCAGGGAGCAAACACCACTCCTGCTTTACACATTTTCATGTGCACTTTTCTTTTCAGAACTGACAAAAGTGGCTCACAAGAACTGCAAAGAGCTGCCTTGCTCACCACAGAATTCCTTCTCACCTTGGGTATGATCCGCAGGCAGGAGATTCCAAAACCCACCTGGAAACTCACTGCTGGATCCCCCTATGGAAACTCACTGCTGGATCCC
>VWZS01005960.1:759429-789007 GCA_013397075.1 Rhabdornis inornatus
TTTTTTGGTCCACCACCACACAGTCAGCACTAAGTCTCCCCAAAATCAGTATCTGCATTTTACGAGCAATCAGACCACCAGCTCTTTCGGCTTTATAAGCCTGTGGCTTGTCCCTGTCACGCTCAGCATTTGAAAGCGCAGAGAAACTCACGACACTGTACTTTCTCCTGAAACAACCCGAAAATGGGGCTAACAGGTGACTCTGCCTCCATGCTTCCCAGGACAAAAGTCTGTCTTTCCCTTGAAAGCCCTTTGTCGGTGCTAAATGTTATTAACCAGGCTTTTATCATCGCAGCATCTGATGCTTTTGCTGGCTGCAAGCCATGTGCTTAGCCTACACCATCTCTTAGCAGCACGGGTCTAGAAGAAAACATTCCCCTTTTTGCCCCTCCCTCCTCCCAGTCCCTCCTAACTAGCTGGCAATTCCTGGTTCAGGCTCTGAACATTTTGACCAGCTGACTGTGGCTTCTTTCTCTGGCTCTGTTCTCAGGAAGGAGGTGAATATGATTTAAATGTCACTTAATCCCCTTTCATTTCTTACTCATTAGCATTGAAGACGGCTGTTGCAAAAGAAAGCATATATTTTCATTTATGGAGAGATGGCTGTCACACGAGGAAGTGTATTTTTGTTTCATATTATGCATAATTGGGGTATGGCAGCCAGATGAAAAATACTTTCCTGGAGAATATACCTATTCTTTAAAAAAAAGTAAAATCAATGTTTGCCTTTGTAATAGTAAAATGCTTCTTGCTGAAATTTCTTTTTCAATTATTACAATGAATTATTCATTCCCGGGATTATTTGAATCATAATTATGATTTATTCATTCGCAGGGTTAACTGTTGAGAAGTCCTTTCGAAACAGCTTTCAGGCGGGATGGAAAAGCTCCCGAGCTTTCTAAGAGGACGCACAGGGCATGTCTACATGACGGAGCTCACCCTGTGCTGGGTTTGAAGGAGCAAGCTTCAGTCAGCAGAGCAGAGGCAGCGTGGAGCTCCAGCATGCTTTGCAGGACCATTTGCCAGCCCACACTGACATTCCATGCTGCCACAGCTCCAAGCAGCCGAGGCGCTCCCTGCACTGCACCCCACCCCACCCCATCCCTTCCCACCTCATCCCATCCTCCTGCCACAGCCCGGCTCCGAGCGGGCACCCGGGCTGCTCTGCACCACCTGGGCTCGCTCCTGCCAGCCCTTCAGGAGCCGCTGTCGCTGCTTTGGTGCGCTCACAGCGCCCTAAGCTCTGCTAAAGCCGGGAGCCCTTGCGGTGTGCAGCACAGCTCCTGTCAGCGCGCAGCCTGAGCCGTCTGCACCGCCGTGCCTGTGCAGCCACACCCCGCACTGCTATATTAAGAGGCGACGCCAGCTGCCACAAGTCAGCCTCCGTGCAGATCCTGCTGGGCCAGCAGCTCCCGACGGCACACGGTTTGCAGAGCTGGAGGCAAGGGAGAGCCGGAGATGTCGGGAGGGACAAGAACAGTGCTCCCAAAAGCCACACTGCTGCACCATAACGCTCCCTGGAGAGAGATTTGGGTGCTGGCTCTGAAGCCAACACCACAAGGCCAGTGCCACCTCAGGGTGCCACTAAGCTCCTCTTTGAGGCAGTGGCTGTGATCACATCTCCAAGCTCAGGCCTGGCACCTCTCTGTGGTTCAAGAGTTTATGATGACCACATCCTCCTGCCAGCTGTGTTGGCCATTAATGCCAAGGTGCACAAAAATCCCTTCAGAGATTAATGGGGAAAATCGTTCTGACGAGCACAAGACACCCCATTCTGGGCTCTCATTCTACTCCAAAAACTGGAGGGACATTGTCCTTCCAGGCCTGGTTCATACAGGCACTGTCAATCTGCAGCACAAGAGTTCAGTTTCAACCCTTACCTTGGATGCACCCCCATGCATGGCTCAGAATTTTGGGTAACACTGCTACCCTTTGGATTTCCTTTAGCTCCCTTTTGCAGGATTTGATGTGATCAGCACTGCAGCTGCCAGAAAACTGTGTCTGTGTAGCATTTTCTCAGGAAAGCCAAACCCAGAGACCCCCACTCCAAAACTAAGATATCCCAAGTGGGAATCCAAGTTTGAGGCTAGGGCATGCAAAACTTCTTAGCCACTTCCTTGTCTTCCTGCATTTCCCGGTTACCTCATCATCTCCTGAACTTTCCAATTCCCTCCTCGGTGGCTCCTGTGCTACCCCTGTCTTCTGCTTCCCACATTCAGGTACTTTTCCCAGTTATGGAACTTCTCATTCTTATAATCCTACTACAGTTTCTTCGCTTGCTTGCAGCCCAGTAGCAAAATAGTTTTCATATCCCTTTTCCCAAACTCCTTTTAGGGCTGAAGGCTGCCAAGTCAGTGCTGGAGATGCTGGCTGACCACTGGGCCTTCAGCTTGCTCATGTGACATCTTTTAGCACTCTCCCCCATCCAATGAAGAAACAAGACGAACACCTTCCACACGTGCAGTATATTTAGGTGATCAATGCACCTCTAAAATCATCCATCAACACCTTAATTCACAGCCTGGGAGGCACAACAGAATCTCCCACAGGCTGGAGGCCCTGGGGTAGGATTCATTTCCCAGGAGCCAAAATATTCCACACATCAAACAAATCCCCACAGTTTAAAAGAGCAATAGACAGGGAAAAAAATTTAAAAATGCAATAGCTGGCAGAGCATCCCTATTTGAAATGGTAATTTACACTTATGCACAGTACCAATTACAGCCAGCTTCATACTTCCCTTCTTACTCAGAGCCATAAATCTATAAATGAGAGTGCTGAACAGGGGAGGGAAGCAGAATTAGCTTGAGCCCTGGAGCTGTTAGGCATACCACTCGGAAACAGGAGTTCTCCTTGTTTGTTCTCTCACCAGAAAGCAGGAGAAACTTGAAGGATGCTTATTAACATCCTTCCAGGCATCTGAGAATCAACTGCTGCAGCATCAAACGTTCATGGTCAGATCCCTGAGTGCCTTCAGCCTCTTTATTCTAGTCCAAGCGAAGGCCTGGGTTTGAAACATTGCTCTGCATCTCACACTATGCCAGACTCACTTAGGATAGGAAAGAGCACTGATTTCACTGCATATGGGCAATGAAACCTTGGCTTTCCTATTTGTTTTATACTCCAAGAGGGAAGAAAATACACAAAGAATTCTCAATTTGTCTAACTGCAGATCTCAAAGCACCAGGCAGCAACAAGGTGAGGAGGGTTGGGGCACCTAACAATATCCACATATCCATCATAATTTCATCCATCACCACAATGAGCAGGGATAAAAAAAATCCCAGTTTTCTCAAAACAGAAGTAACCCTGATTATTCTCTGATGGGGAACCATCCATCCCAGTCCTAGAATCATAGAATGGCCAGGGTTGGAAGGGATCTCAACGACCATCCTATTCCAAACCCCTGCCATGGGCAGGGGGGACATCTTCCCTTAGCCCAGGTTGCTCAGAGCCCCGTGCAGCCAGGCCTTGAGCAGTTCCTATCCTGCCCTTTGAAAAGGGTGCTTGTGCCACTGCTGACTGATGGAGGAAGAACTGCACTTTTGTGAAGTGAAGGTGACAGTCCCATTCCCTGGATCAACTTGGACTATCCCTGGAATGCTGTCCTTTCTGTGTATTGAATGAGGACAGGTTCTTGTACTGGCAGAAATATATAATGGTATGACTAAAGATTTTGTCACAACACTGGGAGAAATGGAGGAGGGGAAGACTAAACAAGTTGTACCAGAAACTTTCACACAAATATTTCCTAGCTTTCAAGTACTTCTGTTAACCTAAAGTACCTTTGTGTTTGTCTTGGCTTTTCCTCCAAAATTTTATGTACAGATGAGTAACTTTTAAACCTTTCTTTTTAAATCCCTTAAGTATTTCCCACGTAAATATGTTGGGGTTTTTTTCAGATGCGCTTTCCCAGAGAGATGCTCTGGATATATTTCAAGGGCTTCATGTTTCTGTTTATCACAGGAGGAAAAACATTATAGCCTGTCATAGTTTTTAGGTTCACAACACAACCCTGTGGTGTGTGAGCAAATGAATGAGTGTGACAGACAGTGACAGCAGTGTGCAGACCCCTCTTCAGGGAAAGATGGGAGGTTTCACAACTCTTTGCTGGGCAGCTTGAAAGGACTGAGGTGTACAAATATTGTGTCAGGTTTCGCAGCACCAGATGCAACTGCTTTGACAGCTCTGCTCATGCTTAAGGTGGACTTTGTCCTCTTGTGGGTCTGTTCAACCCCTTTTGCTCCTGCAATATAACATTCAATTTCCATTATGTAATTTATTTCCATCCTAGAGGCTCTGAGGTGGTCCCAAGTGTTTATCCTTCCATCCTGTGCTCAGCTCCTGTCCATGTCCCATTCTCCTTCCCATTTTCTTTCTTCTCCCAAGCCTTTTCAGTTTGCTGTTCTACGCTTCCTCATTTCCCAGTTCCTTCTGCTCCTAAACCCTTTATTTAACTTTGGCTTACATCAAAACCCTGCTTCCATGCAAGAGAAAGGTATTATTTCCAAAATGACAAGAGATTCTTGAGAATTCTGCTGTGGCATCTGGTCCCTCTACATCTGGTGCCCCCATCCAGTGCTTCCAAACAGGCTAAAATAATTGTTCTCACTGTACAAGTCCAGAATGCCCTTGCAAGGAGTCCTGGCTAACAGCAGGTTGTACATGCTGCCAGTGCACCTCTGATGTTTTAAGCTGGTGGTGCAATGTTTTCTAAGTGGCTCAGGAAATGATCAGTGCCTTTTATCCTGTGTAAGGATATGTGGGAGGAGAAAGCTTCTGCTTCTTTATGGCAACCCAATCAAGGACCCTTTAAATGCAAAGAGAGACTCTTGATAAGGGGCCTGGAGTGACAGGACAAGGGGCAATGGCTTCACACTGACACAGAGCAGGGTTAGATTGGATATTAGGATGAAATTAGAAATTCTCCCCTGTGAGCGTGCTGAGGCCCTGGCACAGGTTTCCCAGAGCAGCTGTGGCTGCCCCATCCCTGGAAGTGTTCCAGGCCAGGCTGGATGGGGCTCTTGGCAACCTGGGATAGTGGAAGGTGTCCCTGCCCATGGCAGGGGGTAGAACTGAATGATCTTTAAGGCCCCTCCCAACCCAAACCGTTCTGTGAATCTATGGTTCTATGAAAGGTGATAATAAAAGGAAAAATAGAAAAAAAAAAACACACAGAGACAGAAAGAGATAACCAAGACATGACAAACACCAACATTTTTCAGTCACTAATTTCAATGGGTAAGATGAGGGCAATGAGGAACAGGAGTAGTCATGACAATTGAGGGGGGGTCTGTGAAACTATGGAAAACCTGGGGAGAGTTTAGGAGCTGCTGGCCACTTACAGCATTGTTTAACAACCACCCCTGGGAGCTTGGGGTCACCCAGTGAAACTTCCACTGAGGGTATCTCTACAGTCACATGCACTTGCAGCCTGTTTAAACTTTATTAAAAAGATAAACAAAACCAAAACAGAACAGACAAAACCCAGGAGAAAACCAACTAACAGCAGCAAAAGAACGCTCCAGCTGTAAAAATTCGTTGCATTTAAATTTTTTAATCAATACAAGTTCTAACAGGCTGTTAGATATTGCCTGTATTGTAACAAAACTCACTTTATTTTATGCCACCCTCTCTTTTATTGAGAGGGATCAATAAAGAAAGATTTAGTGAGATTTGTACTGCTCTGATGTGAAATCTCTGTTGCAAGGGAAGCCCCCATCCCCAGTATATGTCATGCATTCATCCTGCCCCCTCTGCCTGTCCACAGTCCCAGCCATAAAGAGGAGGGAAAGGATTTGGCCTTTCTGTAACCTCAAACTGCCCTTCACAGGGATTTCTGTTCACCCCTGGAACAGAAGTGATGAGACCTCCAGAGGTCATCTGGCTAAAAAAGGGCCACGTCCCCACCTGTGAGGACACAGCTGGCAGCACTGTGTTCCTTCTCTCACCTCAAGCTGCCTCTCCCTCCATCCCATCTTAGCTCTTTCCAGAGCTAAGAAATCCTCAACGATCTCCATAGTAAAGTTCTGACAAGTCTCTAAAGAAATGCACGTTAAAAAAAAAATGCATTGAGCAAATTTCTTCAAGGATAGCAGAAAGCACCACGACGTTAGAATAGCCTCCCTGCCAAATTTTCTGTCTCTGCCCAAAAAGTAGGAGAGCTTTGTAGCAAAATGAGTGTAATAACTTCTGACAGGCAGAGCAAAACATTTTCCACCAACTTTGTTTCAGAGACAGCCAAATATTTTTTTTCCTCGTGCTTTGTTTTAGCAGAAGCTTTCCAAATAAAAAACAAACAAGTAGCCCAGGGGTAGAGAGGCAACATGAAAAAAAAAAATCTTATTTGAGCAGTCTTAAGATCAACAAGAAATCTTCCAGCTGGGGCAGAAAGGGCTTTACCAGACTCCTCAAATATAACAGTAGTATGATCATTGAACGCAATATTTCTGGATTATTATTACTGAATATAAACCAAATAGACACCAAATTCAATTAAAGCTCAACCTAATGTACAAAACACAGTACCAGACTAAATCCATTCACACAGCATTCCCACCTTCTTGGCTATAAAGAGCAGAAATAACTTTCCCTCTTCTTGACCACTGGAACCTGAAGTCAATCTTCAAGTACACAGCAATAAAAAACAGATGTAAGATCAGCTCTGTAACAAAAGCCATCTCTTCCCCTGCATGAAAATTGCTGGAAAGCAGCGGAGCATTGCAGAGAAGCTGAATAAAAAATGTAAGAGTCAGAGACAAGGTGAGGATGAAAAATATCTAACAGAAATTGCCCATGCAAAGATCATCTGTGTCTGTTACTGGAAACCACTAGAAACCACTGGACAGCCACAGGTTCTGATTCTTTCAGTCTGAATCAGATTTCAGAGCAAGAGGAACTGGGTCCATAAGTGAACAGGCAAAAAAAAAGGAAAGCTAATACATAAATGACCCCATTGCTCAGTGAGGTAGGGAAGGTAGAGAAAAAGGACAAGAAAAAGTCTGAGGTGCTCACTGCTTTTTTGTTTCTTTTTTCCTTTAGTTTTCTCAGCAATGCTGCCTCCCTTGTTTTATCAGGAATACGGTGTTGTCTCATCTTAAATGCCCATTATCCAGAAAATAAAAGCCATTGCACTTCCCTGGCTATGTCCTGTGCTACAGCTTAATGGAATCTGAACAGCATGTTAAACTGCAATGGAAGAGAGCTATACTGCAAATTTGCCTGATATAAGACCTCCAATTTTAGGGGTTTTTTTTCAAGATTTGGCACTCTGCAGAGTCCAGTTTTAAGCACTGCATGCAGTTTAAAGCCTTCTGTGTTAATCCTGAAAGCAGATCTGGGAGAACTTTGCTGTAAAACCCCTTTGAGAGCATGGGTTTCCAAGGAAAGGTTTTCTCCAAGCTCCAGCTGCTGCTTGCAGAACATATCTACAGCAGCAATATATGATTATCTCACTGGGATGTGACCAGCCTGAGGCATGCAGGAAAGGTTCCTCAGAAGGGGAAGAAGGGTTTCAGGATCACCAAGAGCCAAGGAAAAAAGCACTCTGTCCTAGTGCTGGTGTCAAACTACAGACATGTAGCTGGCACCTAACACGAGATTAAACCAAGGATCTGAGCTCTGTGCACAGCCCAAAGCAGTGAATCACGCTCTTTCCATGACATCTGTCCTATTAGATCTGTCTTATCCACTTATATCCAGCAGTTTCCTAATAGCTGCCAAGCCAGCTCTCAGTTCTCGGGAGGAGGAACAACAGCAGCACCACTTTGGTGTTTTTTGGGTTTTTTTAAAACCCACCTTGAATAGGCACAGGCTGCCTGTAAAACAAATCTTCCTGAATCACCCTTTGGAGTTTAATGAGAAATCCATAAAATTAACTTTTTATAGCATTACCAGGTCAAGGCTTGCTGTGAAGATGTCAGCACCCAATGGACCATGATTGTAAGGAACAAATACTACACAATCTTGGACTCAGGAGAAGCCTTGTATAGTAACTTAGGTACTGTTGGAAGGACAGGCATGGGAGCAGTTTTCCTCAGCTGGTGGAATCCCTCTGACCTCTTTTGGAATCACTGGGAGGGAGCCTGGAATGTCAGTAGAGCCAGGCTCTAACACTGCTAACACTGCTGAGGGATTTTCTGATGAACACTTTTGTAAAATACTGTTCCAGCACAAGGGGCAAACAAAATTCCTTAATTATAACATTGATGCTCACTTCTTTAGAAAGAAAGGAGTGGGAACATCTCCCTCAGCCTCAGTTCTATCTCCCAAGACTGACAAAATTTTAACTTTTTACTCTAATAACCAGAACTAAAAAAGCCTTTTTCCTCTCAAAATATCGAACATGTCTTTAATAACATGTAATGAAGAGGATGTGGTTGAATAATGCAATTCTTTTGCCCCAGTTCTAATACTTTTTTTTTATAGTGCTCATCTAAATCACTAAAAGGAATTAATATTTTATTGCTTTCTATGAAAAATGCATCACGTCTTTCCCATAGCAAGGTTTGAAACTCCAGTTGCTTCAGTTCAGATTGGAATTTTTTTCTGACTTTGCTCTCACTGAAGTCAATAATCCTCTGTGGGAAAAATACCTAAATTATTTGTTAAAACATGAAGAGGAGCCTTAAATTTATTGTGGAAGCTGTTTTTGAATTTGAGCCATAAAGCTACCAGTATGTTTTAAATCCACAGCCCTGAAAACCCAGAAATTTCAGTTCCTTCATGTACACATCATGACATACTAACCCTTTCTAGAACTCAGGTTTTCCTAAAAATCAGGGGCTACTCAAAGCATTCTTTATAACATATGTCATCTCCTAACCTTTTCCTGTTATAGATCCCTGCCTGTGTGATAGGCCAGTCAAACCCTTGCAACTAAAATATTTGCAAACAAGGCTTTATCAAACTGTCAATTAAGCAAACATAACTGAACTGACGTGGCTGTGGAATCAAAACTATTGCTGGCATCTTGGTGTTGGAGGAAAAATAAGGAACCTCACTTGAATTTAAGAAGAGCTTAAGCATCCCTAAAGCAGCCAGATTCACTGCCAGACATCTAAAAATAATTAAAGTATTCTGGACTTTTCAAAAGCAAACAAGTCCCCCTTATTTTCCAGCAGCTTCTCTAGGATTTTTCCCAAGGGAACCATTTCACCTAAGGACAGTGATCCAAATCCTGCAGTTTTTTACCCTGCTGAAAAGTATTCTTTCAGCCATTTTAGCATAACTAGCACCTAGCTTCAGGATAGATTGACTATATGATGAGGAAATGTGGAATTCTGAGCTTCGGATCATTTGTGGAGACATTGCTATTAATATTTAAGAATAATAATTAAAAAAAACCTCATAGATCAGCTCGGAACAGAAATAACATTAACTGCACTTCATTTTGTGAGGCATTTTGAGCTGTCATCAGAGCCAGCTATTGGAATGGAGCCTTAAAGATCACATCTATTTTTGTAAGCCCAAAATGACCAATAATTCTGCAAATGCTGAGATAATTCTGTAAATGCTGAGCTCTTTGCAGCACCTGATGCCCAGGCTGTGGAGATCATTGCAGCCCAGTAATACACTCCCTGTGTGCTCCCAAACAATTTATGAGGGAGGTTGCAAAAGAAAAATATTTGCCAAGCCTTCAGAGGAAGGCTCTTGCACAGATTTCTTTCTCTGCAGCCAACCAGTGCTCTCTCCCAGGCACATCCCCCAGGAGCACTGGAACGACCAGGCTGCTTTCCACTCCAGTGGGCCCCTTTGGAAGATGTTTCTGCCAAGGTAATGCAAGAACATGTTCTGAAAAAGGAACTCCAGGCTCCTTGTAGAGGCAACACTGACCTGAGAGTCATTCCTCTGCCTCTGTTAGAAGGACATCAGTGCTACTGAAAACCCACTTAATGGATTTGCTTCCAGCATTCCTTCAATTACATGTAAGCCTACCCAGCTTGCAGGGACAGATTCAGAGGTTTCTGTGGCTGTGCTGTTCCTGCTCTGAGGAGATTCTATCTCCTGTTTATCTCTGACTTATGGGGAGATTGCAGCTGGATCCAGCTGAGCAGAGCACTGTGGCAATAAAGCAACATCAAACTGCTCAGCCCTCCAGCACCTGCAGGGAGCCTACAAAAAAAGATGCGGAGAGACTTTTCACAAGGAGATGTAGTGACAGGACGAGGGGCAATGGCTTCACACTGACACAGAGCAGGGTTAGATTGGATATTGGGAAGAAATTGTTCCCTGTGAAGGTGGGGAGGCCCTGGCACAGGTTTCCCAGAGAAGCTGTGGCTGCCCCATCCCTGGAAGTGTTCCAGGCCAGGCTGGATGGGGCTCTGAGCAACCTGGGCTAGTGGAAGGTGTCCCTGTCCATGTCAGGGGATGGGAACTGGATGATCTTAAAGGTCCCTACAAACCCAAACCATTCCATGATTCTATGTCCACTCCTGCCTTATGCCAGATGAATTCACCTAACCTCTGACAGCCAAGGAAATTACAACCTAAAGGACCACCATGTGCCTGCCTTCCACTTTTTATCAGTTCACTGCACCAGAATTACACCTGTGGAAATTCTAAGTGCTTGTCATTAAGGAGTTTGGTGCCTTATCTATGCATTTTTTTCTTTCCTCCATTTTCCCTGCCTGCTCCTTAGGAGAAAGAGTATTCAACAGTGGTTGTTTATAAGAACCATAAGGCTGAGCAACAGCCTCCTGTGTTTTTCTGCTTTACCCTTTCCCAGTGCCTGGCTTCCAAGGATGCTGCTGAGTGGAACAAGCACAGGAACAGGCTGCTGCTCATCCCCACCTGGCAGCTGCTCTTGAGTTTTCTCTGAGCAGAGAACCAAGGATCACTCCATGTATGCATCCTAGAAAGGGAGAAATAAAAAGCTTTCTTGGCATTAAATCTCAGCTGCTGCTGATGCCTAATAGTATGCACTTTCCATCAGAGAACTGTCCTCACAGAAGATTCTCAGACAGCCTTGGTTAAAAAGTAATTCCCAAATCTTTGCAAGTGGAAAAGGACTACCATCCTCACTGTTCAAAAGGAGGTTTGTCTGATCACCAGTTTTCAATTCACAGGAACACAAGTGAAAGAGCCTCTAGTAAACAATCACTGTTTCTGAGCCCAAAGTGTTATTGATTATCCCTGGGTAAACATGCAGGCATTTGCTGGCAGGCATCAGGATTACATCCAGGGTAACTGAGGTCCATGGGACCCACAGGACACTGGGGATGACTTCTCACTTCCAGGATGGCAAATGAATGCAGAACTTTATCCTGGACCAGAAGAGAAAATAAAAGGACTAGGATGTTCTAACAGACAGAGGTTTAAAATTAAAATATAAACTCAATAGCTATTTAAGCTACAGAGCTGCTGCTTTGAAAGGTATTGAAAAAGGTAGAATTTGTGGCAAGAGGAAAAAAAACCAAAAACTAAATACTTCTGAGGGACAGAATTTGTGCTCCAGAATCTTCTCAGTGGGCGGACTGCACATAAAGTCAGAGGCACAGACTGACACTGCAATTCAGATAATTGGGTGAGGAACAAAAAATTAGGTATCATCATGAAATTGATTTCTCTCTGCTATTCCCAAGTGATTGCCATTACTTGCACCAAGGAATTCCATAATGAGTTCCAAGCACTACACTATGCCAAATCATCTCATATTGATTTCTTAGGAAGCAAACCAATATCTCCACCTCCTTTTTTTCCTTCTGTGCTTATTACAGAGGCACTACATTTGCTCTCAAGCTCAAAGTCTTACCCCAGACTCAAAGAATATTGCTTCCAGAGAAACTTGAACTTACGTGTGAGCTCGTTATTTCCACAAGAAACTACTCTGTTTGTGTGGTTTTGGTACATGTTGGAAAGAGGAAGTTAATTTTCTGAACTAGTCAAGATCACACTCTCTCAGGTGCCTGACTATGGACATTCAAAGTTAATGCACTTCTGAATTATTAATCCATTTTTCAAAGGAACGAGGTGCACAGATCTTCCCCAGCTAACTGACATGAAAAGGAAACATTCTGCTGAATACAAAGATCTTCTGATTTCATCATAAAGGAGGTAAAACACTTCACCAGCAAAGTGACAGGAGGTGAATGCCTCAGGCTTCATGTAAAACAAAAGGTGCATTGAGCCTGAAGGGTTCAGATGAAAGAATCCTTTCATCCCAAGGTAGTTTGGGTACAAATTAAGTGAGTAGGTTCTTTCTCAGAACAGAACCATCTTTTCTTTCTCTGTCACATCCAGTGCTGAAAAGTTTGGTGTCTGCAAGTCCCAACTTTTTAAGGGTCTTCTTAAACAGAATGATTCCATGTGTCAGTAGCACCTTCCACCCAAACTTCTTGACTCACCTTTAGAATTCTTTTTTCAGATTAACCTTTACTCTGCCCAGATATGCGGGGAGTTATTAAGGCCAAATAAGTGCAGGCTTTGTACAAATCCTTAGGTATATTTGGGGATGTTTGCATACATATTTGGTTGTAGGGTTACACTTACAGAATTATCTCCTGGCTGTAGAAATACACTTGTCCTTGTAAATTCATACATGACAATGTTATTGACTCTTTTAGGGAGTTTTTGCATGATGCATCTGAAAATGCACCTTAAAAACTGTTGCATTACTTTTTTTTTTCTCTCATGGATAACATTCCTGATTTACTGGTTTCAGATACTGGAGAACAGATGAACATTGCACAGTAAGAACAGGGAAGGGGCTTACCTTCAAGCAAACAGCTCAGAGGCACCGCAGAGTAACATGAATTTAACATCTGCTTTTCACTGTGAAGTTTCAAATATTTATTTCAAGAGAAATCAGGACTGGATCACTCCAGAGACCAAGGTAAACTTGTTCTATAATTTACTCACAGAGAACAGCTCAGTGAGATTTAAATCAAGGCTTTAGAAGATGAGCAGCTTTATTTTTGTTGCAGGGATGCTCAGCACCCTCCATTAATTAGCCCCATGGAATCTTCTCCAGGCACACTACAAAACCCCAAGCCTTTCGCTAAAAAGGGTGTGGCTTTGGAACAGGCCAACCTTACTGATGGGCGCTGTTTTGTAGATGAGGAAGAGGCACAAACTGAGTGCCCAAGGACACAAAACCCCTCAATGGCAGGGATGAGGTTTTCTTGGAGTTATCTCTGCTCAGTGCAGTGCTTTAACAGGCCCATATCCCTGTGTGGCAATGTGCCACCCCTCTCTTGTCACACAGAGCACATCTCAGCTGGTCATTCCTGGATAGAGACAGAGGTTTATGTCTTCAAAGTGGGCTTGTTTCAGAGGAAATCTTATCCCAAACATGCCTATCACTGATCCTCCCTGCTCTTTCCCCACTCCAAGTGCTTTATTGTCTCCCTGAAGATTGTCACCTTGCATCTGGCTGTCAGGAAGGGAGAATGACAAAAAATTACAAACCTACAAAAAAAAAAAAACAACCGTTCCCATCTCTTAATGCAAAGCAGGGAAAGTGAAGAAATGAGATGTTAGACACGAGGTGCTGCCTTCAGGGGAAGATGCAGGGCTTTTCCCCTATCACAGAGCACTCCTGCTCAGCACCAGGCAGGAGCAGCTCACCTGCAGTGAGCAGAGGAAGTGCTGGACCCACTGGACACAGGGGCAGAGCCTGAGGCTCTCTGGAGGACAAACAAACCCATCCCAAGGCTCAGCTCCCGTTTCACCATGGCCGGATGGGAAGGAAAGCAAAGCCTGAGAGGCTGCCACGCTCCTCAGAGCTTCAGACACACTGGAGGGAGGGTGAGAGCACCAAGGAGAGGTTTGTAATTGAATTTCTGTTTATTTTGGTCCAAGGTTGAGGTCAGTGCACAATGAGGAGGTTATCAGATGACTCATATGATCCCAAGCACTGTGCTGGGATAAAGTTAGTACTGTGCCTACTGGGAAGATGTGAGCTTGTCAGATAGCCAGGGTACAGCCTTATATAATTCATTTCTATTCCTGAAGTAATTTTCTTGACCAAGTCTGAGAAGGGAAGGAACATTCTTTTGTAGTGGCATGAGGGGTTGGGAATCTGGGCTTTATCCATAGTGTGCTCATCTGAATTGCCAGGAAAGCTCAATATTAACAATACGTTACTTGCACTTTTTAACATTTAATATGATAATAAGACACATGCAGTGATATCCAGGGTTTTTGCTACCTGAAAAACTACAGATGTACATTTCTAAGAAGCATTTCCTTGCTGTTTTGCCTAATTAATGACACAAGCAGTAGAAGTAAGACAAAAACTTAGCCTTTTTTTTCTTTTGCTTCATCCAAGTCCAAGGCAAAACCTCTGTATTTTCTCTGTGGCAAGAGTATAGGATTTCCTGGGTGTCATGGGGGAGACACAAAATTAAAGAGATGACCCAGACAGGAAGTCAAGGGAACATAAAACAGATGCTGTGCTCATATATTTGAGCACAGGCCTGTAGGAAAGCCAGACAAAATGTTTTAGCCATGATTATCCATCCTTTTGGATGCATAATAAAACACTCCTAAGGCATGAACAGCTATTCCAGGGAATCTTTTAAAAGTAAACTGGAATTACTCCAGTGGAGTGGCACAAAAGTTGTCCAGCCTTGAGAGTTGGTCCTGTGAGGAGAAGCTGAGGCAATGGAGCTTGATTAGGCTGAAAAGAAAACTCTGGGGACATGTTAAAGCCACCTTCCAATCCCTGACAGGCTTTTGCCAAGGCCAAAGAGCTGGGATCTCACATGCCCAATTACAGAACAGTAGCTAATCGTCCTGAATTGAAGCAGGAGGGGTTCTTACTGGACATAAGGGTGGGGAAAAAAGGCACAGCAGAATATCAAAGCACAGGAACAGGTTGCCCAGAGATGTTGTGGTGATGGGCAGTCTGTGGTGTTAAAGGTTTTCAAGACCCAAGCTGACACATTTCTGCACAACATGACCTCACTTCAGATATGATGCTGCTTTGAGCAGCAGGCTGGACTATGGATATCCAGAAACACTTGATTAATTTGAGTAATTCTGTCATTCTGCCCTGTGGCCCTGAATTGTGCCATAAAGTCGTAGCAGCTCAGAGGCCTGGGCACCTCTGACTTGTTTTGTGCAAACACGTGGAAACTGATAAAAACCAGGATGTGGCTCCCTGTCTTCCAAGGCTTCCCCAAACCATCCCCTGGAAAGGCAAAAGAGGAAAACCAAGGCCATGAGGGTGTTTCTTGAAACTGTGCATCCACAGTGGAAGACAGACTCTTGACAAAGGCTTGGAGTGACAGGACAAAGAGAAATGGCTTCACACTGATACAGAGCAGGGTTAGATTAGATATTGGGAAGGAATTCTTCCCTGTGAGGGTGGTGAGGCCCTGGCACAGGTTGCCCAGAGAAGCTGTGGCTGCCCCATCTCTGGAAGTGTTCCAGGCCAGGTTGGAGCAACCTGGGATAGTGGAAGGTGTCCCTGCCCATGGCAGGGGGTGGGAAATGGGTGATCCTTAGGGCATCTTCCAACCCAAACTATTCCATGACTCTCTGATTCTATGAAAATCCCCTATTTTGGGAAAAAAGTTAGTCTTTAGAGCTTTTGAAAGACAGGAAAAAATCTGAGCCATTCAGTTTCTGAATAATTAACTCCCCGTACCCATTCTGCATGTCCTGATCTCCAATTTGAAGCCTGATTATCCTAAGGATCAGTGGAACAAAAGCTTTTTAATCTTTTCTAGAAGTATAGGTGCTAAATATAGAACCAGCTTAAACTATTAAAATATAGTACGCCAATTCATTTGAAAAGCAACAAACCAATTAATCTTTATTTCTGCAGCTGTGGGCAGATTTTTTCTCCTTTAGCCACAGATTCCTGCAAAGCTTTTGTGAGGGAAGATGAGTTAACAGAAAAGACAAGGTATCATTTTCAAGGGCTCCCATGTCACAGACACTTCATCAGCAAAAGCCTTCAAGACCCAGACAGGCAAAGCCGTGGCTGATATGATCTGGTGGCAATTTGCCCTTGCAGGAGGATTCCCAGATGTGCCCTCCAGACAATACTTCCATGATTTTTTAGATGCTCCTCAGCAGAATTCTGGCAACTCACTGGTCATACAGAAGTGCATATAAAAGTAATACTGAATAGACCTCTTAAAACTCTGCAGCCACTCCACTTATCATCCTAATCATCAAAATCCTATTCTCTACCATGTGAATTTTCCAACAGGAAGGTGGGGAATCAAATCTGCATGGCCAAGGATCAGCTCAGGAGCCAAAGGATTGATACCTCCTCATGTAGTCTCTGTTAAAGAATCAGAGAGATAAATGGCTGTGCATCTCAGCTTGAAAAAAGGTCTTTTTTTTTTCTGCTCAACTTCCTAGCCCTCAATGAAAACCAAAAAAAACTTTTTAAAAAGCTATTTGAAAAGTCTCCTGGGTACATCTGTTTTATACAGATTATGCTTCGCTTTTATTAACTTCAGATCAAAGCTCTTCACTCTAAGTAGGGAACCAAAGGGATCAGGTAAAGTAAATATCCTCTTCTCTTCAATTTCATGTGCAAACACTGAGTTTTCAGGCTGGGAAAACATGATTTAGTGCTTTACTGCAAAAGGAGAATCTGCATTTATACCCTGATCTTCACGTGGACGACTTTACTCTCCCAGTATGTTTTTTTTAATATGATGATTACATCTAACTAGAGAGAGCACAGGGATTAGTTGCTGGATTCAATACAGGAAAAAAAAAAATCAGAAAAAGTCTCTCACCCATCATTATTAGACATATTAGATGAACTATTCTATGCACAAATAAAGTGAGCAGATTTCTTGAGTCTCCATTACAACATTTCCCAAAGGCAACATCCAAGCTATATTATGCTGTACAAACACTGCCAGAGATTTTTCCTGCCCCAGCCAGTCATTCACATTCAAATCCCATGCAGCTGAGCTCTGTCATACACTTACTTTGAAACTTGTTTGCTGATAAGAAGTGCACAACCAGTTTTGCTCCCATCAGTTGTATTAAAAATAAAAGTTTGATCCCAAGGCCAGGCCAACATTTTTGTACCAGTTGCCAGCCTTAAACGAACTTTAAGACCAAAGCTCTATAATAAGAAGTTCATTATGAAATGTTACTCCACCATGACCTGCAGCTCTTCTCACCTGGAATATCTATACAAGTGAATATTGCAGACTCATACCCTCATCAAGAGGTAAATCCAGGGAGATGGATTTATTACTGGGGGTGGGGGAAAAATAATTAATTTCAGACATATTATCTGTTATCCAAGTATCTATTCCTCAACTTTTTACTATTTTGACAATAATCTGCTGAAGAGAGAGAATCTATTTACAAGAGCATGTAGTGATACACAAAAGGGAGTGGCTTCACACCGAAAGGCAATTTAGATGGGACATCAGGAAGAAATTCCTCTCTGTGATGGTGCTGAGGCCCTGGCACAGGTTTCCCAGAGCAGCTGTGGCTGCCCCATCCCTGGCAGTGTCCAAGGCCAGGCTGGATGGGGCTCTGAGCAACCTGGGATAGTGGAAGGTGTCCCTGCCCATGGCAGGCTTGGTTTATGTCAGTATAATTTGTATTTTACAATAATTGAGCCTGTTTATGGTAACAATTTTAGACCAACTTCCCAAACTCAATAGGAGTGTGTGTGAAGTTACCCCAAAGAATCTTGAGGCACCAACCACTGACAGCCGAGCTCCCACAACTTTTCCTGTCTGTGAGATGAAAATGACTCCCCAGGAGCACTGATGCTCCCCCAGAAGACACAAGGGTTCTTCTAAGCCACCATCAGCAGCACCTGAAGCAAATCAGCCTTAGAAATCCTCACTAGCTCATTCCCTGGCAGCTCACACACCAGCACATCTTATAAACCATAAAACACAGCCTCAGAGCAGGACCTGTGCTAAAAGTGTCCGAGAAATGCTCTTTACTCAAGTGCCACCTGATTTCTCTCTGCCCAAGCAGCTGCCCTTGTCTCTCTAGCAGTGCCACCACTGCCTGATTTCAACTAAATGCAACAGAAAGACATAAATCTTTGATATAACAAAGCCTAGAAATTCTCCTTCTAAAGGAAAAAAAAAAAAAACAACAAACTCAACAGTTGTTAACAGAGAAGAATTCTTACACAATTCATCCTTGAATGCCTGTGTGGAAAATAAGATATGATGAGCTCCAGTGCTCAGGTGTCTCCTGATCCTTGCCCTGGGTGTTTGCACACACATTCCTCAGGAAAATGTCGAGTTTGCAGTGGTTACACAAGGGCTGCTGAGCAGGTGGAGCAGCACAGAGCTTGCATCTTGATCTGCATCTGAGAAATCCAGCAAAGGCTCTTCCTACAGGGTGGGCACACTTCAAACCTGCTGGGAGCTTGTGTAAAGCGCTCTGTTAACATTTTGGAAAGCAAGGGAGACACATTTGGGGCTAAATCCTTGCCTGCCTATCTCACTGCATGTTCCTGGCTTTAATCAGGGGGTGAATATAGACAGAAGTAGGAAGTGGGAAGAAATGCAGCTCAACTATTTAGAAAACAGAACTCTTCTCTGACGAATTATGCAGCTTTCCTCCATAATTTTCAGAAAGTATTTACAAGGAACAAGTGGAGTTGCACTTCTCCAACTGCAAAGACCTGAGGCTTTGGGAAGACCTTGTCCCACAGGGGAAAGACAAGGTGAAATTGCCCCCAGACAGGCAGATATTGATTTCAAAGCTGTGGAAATGACTCCTGAAATGCAGGATATCACTTGGAAATTTAATTTTTCTGTAGTAATAGGCTTAGATTCTCATCTGCAGGGTTGTTTAAGAGGGGAGAAAGGGGGAACCTCATTTTATTTTAGAGTGGTACAAATGAAGCGTGGAAAAGTTTAACAAGGAAAAAAAAAGAACAACTACAAAACTTCACAGAAAAACTGGATGGAAAAGGGCACTTTTGCAGGGAAAAAGAAAACAAAGGAATCAGCCCTGCCATCAATTAATTCTGAAGCTCATAATCAAAATTCTTGATTAAGCATCTCTCTTCAGGATCTACAGTAAGCCATCGTGCAGGAGCTAAGGAGATTTGTCTGGAATTTCAGCCAGGTGCCTTAAACCTCCTGGATGAAAAAGCACTTCAACACTGAGCACTCCTAATTCACAGCTCATCCTTCACAAATCTCAAGTCAAGCAGCAGCCGAGGCAGATCGGTCCCAGGGTGGTTTAAAGTGATTAAAAAGAAACACAAACAGCCACAGAGAAAAGAAAATCTCTTAAATTAGAGAGGATGGCTGATCAGCTCCTCCTCTGCATCAAATCTGGTTTTCCTTGGAGAGTGCTGGAGAACCCTTTCAAAAGTTCAGTGCTTGTCCTGGCTTTGAGATGGCACAGCAGGCACAGGAACTCCATCTCCTGGGTGAAATTCAGCTCCCTGTATCCCAAAGCTGTCGAAATTGTGATCTGGAGACATCTCCAGGCTCTGTTTAGACTGGTAACAGCATTGGGTACACACCATCCACACAGAGATGGAGAGGCCACTGTTTGGTTCCCAGTGATCAATCACAGTAACCACAGCTTGGACTTGATGATCTTTAAGGTCCCTGCCAAGCCAAGCCATTCTTGAGATGATTCCATGAAAAATTACCTAGTTTTGAGACTCTCCAGGGATGAAGATGTCACTGTCTCTCGGAGCTTTACCAACAGTGAACAACTCTCAAAATGAAAACCTTTTTCCTTGCATTACATCAGAGAAGATACAGGAGTCCTCACCACAGACCTGAAATTGCAAAACTTTTTACTTCCCACACAATTATATTTAGAGTAGAGCTCTGCACAGCTGCAAGCCTGGACAGAAAGCTAAAATTAGTAATATCTTCTCTAATTTCAAATCTACCTTGAGACCCTCTCCTACTCCAGGTGTCCAAAATAAGTGTCTGCCTGAAGACAGCAGGAGTTTGCAGATTAAAAATGTTTAAAACCCCAAAATAATAAAAACTCCCTGATCATGATCCCTAAGAGAAAAAGTGAATATCCACATGTAATTTTGTTTGCTGACTGCCCCTTAACATCATCTTCTGGTGGGGGACTTCAATTTACCAGATTTTTGCTGCAGAGGGAAAATGGGACAGAAGGTTCCCGGAAGAGAATTTCCTGGCACAGCTGGGAGGGAGCTGACAAGGGAAGGAACCCACAGAAGGACTGGTGGGAGATGTGAGGGTTGGAGGCTGTCTTGGACAGAGTCATGAAGTTTTGATTCTCTGAGAAGTAAGGAGGGGTGCCAGCAGAACTTCCACCCTGGATTTCCTGAGGTCAAACCTTGGCCTCTTTGGGAAGACAGAGTCCCTAGGGAGGCAGTGCTGAAGGGCAAAGGAGACCAGGAAGGCTGGAAATTCTCCATGAACAAAATCCTACAGATGCAGGAACATCCCCATGGGCCAAAAGATGAGATGCTAGGGAAGGAGACCTGCCTGGATGAACAGGGAGCTTTAGCTAGAACTCAGGACAAAGAAAGGTTGTTCATCACCTTTGGAAGAAGGGGCAGCTGTTCCAGAGGACTACAAGGATGTGGTGGGGATCCGCAGGGAGAAAATTAGATGGGTCAAAGCCCAGCAAGAACCCGATCTGGCTGCTGTAAAAGGAAATAAGAACTGTTCTGCTAGCAAATCTTCAGCCAAAGATAGTGTGGGCCACTGGAAAATGTGCAACCTGACTACAGCCTTTTGAGGGGACTTTTATTTCTATTACTTCATAGGGATGATAAAATCATTTTTAAAGGTGTCAGAGAACCACTGAAGGAAGAAAAAGACAAACCTCTAGGTTAGGAAGGAATTTAGGCAATGCAAAACTACCAGAGACACAAAGCAGCAAGGCCTCTGTTTTCTGAACATTTCCTAAAGTCTTGCAAATATTTCAGTGTTTGGCTTTGTGTTTACTACGCTTGCACTGGACTAACCTGGCTGAACCACTGCCTTGCATTCACCTAAACTTGCTGTGACCTCCAAACTTTTGTGTCCCTTTTGGCAGCTGGGGGACTCCTCCACTTGGCTAATGAGAGTCCCCACTGTGGTAGCTCCATGCTAAGGAATGCATTTATCTTCTTTCCCCATGTTTCACCCCTGAGAGCTGGCTTGAGGCTGCTCATTCAGCTGTGCAGCACCCAACTGAGAGCAGCAGCTTCTCACACAGTCCTGAGCCTTACCCAGCTCTGAAGTGCCTCAGGTCCAAGAGCAGCACAGGTTTTCCTTATCCAAAACCTCCCAAGGCTCCTGCTGTGGAGAAAGGAATCAGGAAACCTGCCTTCCCTCTGGACACAAGCCACAAAGCCTGCTCTAGAGCCGTGCTCTGCAGGAGCCGGAGGGCTCCAAGCCTTAGGACTGGGTGGAAGCAAATTTTGCAAAAAATCAATAATTCCTTCTAAAAATTCTCAGTCCTATTGACAATAAAATGAAATGTCCTTTCCTCTGGACTCCCAAGGCACTTCATTTAACCTTGAAACACACTCTCCTTAAACTCCAAAACCGATTCAGGTAGATATCAATTTGTACATTCCCTTAACCTCCCTGTCCCCATAACCTTATTTTCAAAGCTGAGGACCACCCAATATTCCGACCTCAAATGGAGACAAATTTTTTCCTACCCTTTTTATTCTTAGACAGTTACTTATTTTTTTGTTTGTTTTTCCACAGGCAATGTCTTGCACAAAACCCTATTCTTTAAGTGTAGAGGACAAGGAGATCTGGTTGCTTTGTGGTTTGCTGGGTTTTTCATTCTCATTACCAAAAATAGTTGATCATTTCTACTCCAGATATCACTTCTAAAATGCTGCTTATATAGCCATGACAATGAAGAGCCATATCATTAGTTTGTTAAATCAGGCTTTTTCAGAAAGGCTGGGAAATCAATCAAAACAATAGGGTGAACTAAAGGATTATTATTATAGAAATCCCATGAAATAAACCAAGTAAACAGTGTCTGTTCAGAGATTGATCAGCATTTCTCCTGTGTTATGTCTTCAGACTGAAAAACAATGAAGGCTCCATTTGCTGCTTGATTACAGGATGATTACAAGAGATCAATAGGACAAGACTATGAAGGCAGTTAAGAAAATCCTTTGAATGAAAAGAAACTAAGGAGAAAAAATTCTTACTTTGTCTTGCCTAAGAAAATGAAGTTGAAAATGAAATTGCCTAAGTAGTCTATTGCTTCTTTGGTTTCCTAGGAGGGAAAAATACAAAGGAGAGAAATTTCTAAGCTAAAAGACAATCCTGGCTTAAGAAGAACGTATGGACTTGTTTATCTACATTCCCCAAGGAAAGATGCAGGTTGAAAATTGGGAAGAAGTTTCTAAGGATCAGAACTATGGAGTTCTGGAACAGCCTTCCACGTGCAGGGGCAAAGGAGCCCTGTTTTGACACTTGCAGGATTTATAGGCTGTGTGCACTGTGAAATTACCCTAAACAGCATTATGGGAAACTGCTACAGATCAGAGGTATGAAACAATTGCACAGGCCTTATTAGTATTTATATTATACTTTCTGGTCAAAGTTTACTGAATCTTTCCTATTCCTAATGATCTTTTTGAGGTGATGAAATCACCAGAGTTAAAATGCCAAGACAGAAAACTGTCCAGCCTGAAGAGGAGAGTTTTAAACTCAGAATGGTGAAGAAGGGAGAGAGTCACCAGCAGTATGGTAAAGAAATGGTGGATGTGGTTATCAAGCAAAGAGGCTGGGATGGTGTGAACAGAAAGGACCTTACTTGAAGTGAGGGGCCCAAAAATGGGCACAGCACTCAAGGTGTGGCCTCATCAGTGCCAAGGGACACAGAGGGACAATCACTTCCCTAATTAACAGCACAGGCTCCTAAATCCTGGCACTGCTCAATGAAATGCACAATAATCAACTTCACAGTAGCTTAGCAGGGTCTGTGCAAATGCAATCTCCCATAATTGCACCAGCAAGATGTTGTGAAGGACTCCTCCCTTACAGAGGGAGACCCTGGTTTATGTTTCTGAACATTTAAAAGCGCAGACAATCTGACACAGTCCCTGAAATGCTGCACTGTTGCAGTTTCTTGCTTAGGGAAACAGCCCATCTGTGGAGGCTTCAAGCAGTAACACACTCCTAAGGTTTCTATCTTGAAAGGAAGAGGAAGAACAGAGAAATAAAATTTTTATGCCCATTTTTTCATTTCATTTCACAGAGGATGGAAGGATTTCTCTGTGAAGGATCAAATGATGTAATTATAGAATCATAGGATTGCTTGGGTTGGAAGGGTTGAAAGCTCATCCAGTTCCAACTCCCCTGCCATGGGCTTCCACTAGACCAGGTTGCTCAGAGCCCCATGGGTACCTCCATTCCAAAACATTCTATTGTTTTAAATGAATAATGGTAAATTAAGGCTACTTTTTGTTTGCTGACACACACAAGCAGTGCCTATCACAGAGAGCCTTAAGGCAGATTTAACAGGTATAAGGAAGATCCTTTGAAGAGAGATATTGTGTAGATTAACAAGCATGTTTCCCCTGTGTGGAGGTGATTTTCCTCATGAGATATGGACCTCATTGTCCCTTCCAGTGCCTGAAGGGAGCCCACAGGAAAGATGGAGAGAGACTCTTGACAAGGGCCTGGAGTGACAGGACAAGGGGGAATGGCTTCACACTGACACAGAGCAGGGTTAGATTGGATATTGGGAAGAAATTGTTCACTGTGAGGGTGGTGAGGCCCTGGTACAGGTTTCTCAGAGAAGCTGTGGCTTCCCCATCCCTGGCAGTGTCCAAGGCCAGGCTGGATGGGGCTCTGAGCAACCTGGGCTAGTGGAAGGTGTCCCTGCCCATGCAAGTGGGTGGAACAAGATGATCTTTAAAGTTCCTCCCAACCCAGGCCATTCTGTGATGGTGATGTAAGACCTCACAATCACAGCTCCCTCAGAACTCACACACTGAATTTTCCTCTCTGCTTATCCCATAGCTCTGTGTTTGCCATCATCATCTTGTTCTCAGGGCTTTTCTCCTGCAAGCCCAAAGGCCTGTTTTAATTGGGGGGTGTTCACCACCAACATTTAATAAACAGTAATTACTTGAGCTTTAATCTGTTCTGCAGGTTCTTCTAAGAGGAACTCAAACCTTCAGGGAGAAAATCAACTGTTGTGATGCTTTTCTGAGCTATAAGCAGATGAGTTTTTTTGCCCTCCCTAAAGAGCAGCAAGCGCTGTCACAGTGTGACATAGGTAGCAAACTGTGAATCTAATTAAGTGTATAATTATGCAGCAGATTGCAGCTCAGTGTGCTATTACTTAAACCAACTGACTTGCATGGCAGTCCCAGAGACATGGAACTCGATGCAGAGCTGAACACATTAGGGAGCATTTCTAGGGCAGGGTGAAGAAGGAGCCAGGCTCAGTTCATCCACACTAACAGCACCCACACCCCTTCAACAACAACAAAAAAAACCCAGCAGACACACAGATTCAAAGTCTAAAGACAGTGCAAAAACAAACTTGGCAATGCTATGGAGTTGCTCATAGAGGTTTGCAAATATTTGTCTCAGCCTTTTTTGGATGAGGTTGTCAGCATAGAGCTCTAGCACAGCATCACTGCTTGAATTATAGCAAATTGATAACACCTCCTCAAATTGCCTGTGTACAACAAGAATTTCCCCTTTATCAAACTCCCCTTCCCACAGAAGCAGTAGCTGGAAGATGTGTGCCATTGCACCATGGAGCTTCCAGATTTGAGTCCTGAAACTTGCATAAATAACACTTCCAGCGAGAATTCCTGTTAAGTAATCCACACAGAACTGACCTACATTTGCAAATCTCTTTTGAACCAGTGCAACAGGAATGCAAATGGAATTAGAAGCCAGCACTGACTTCAGAGCTCTGTGTGCCCACCACAGCAGGGCACAAGTGAGGTGTGGCTTGGGCTTCAAAGCTGCTGCCATTCCCGTTGTTGCTTTAGGCACTTGGAAACAGATGGCACATTTCTGGGGAATTCTGCAAGCAAACACACACTGCCAGGTACCATTTTGCCTTGTCTGGGAGAACTAGGGACTCCAAGCAGATTCACAGTGAACAGATGGAAAAAGCATGCTCCGAAGTAATGCCGAGTCTCCTGAAAATCAGGAAAAACGTGGTTTGAAATCTAATCTGAGACTACAGCCGTGACTGATAACTGCAGGCAGAAGCTGCAGGTGTCAGGGAAGTATAAAACAATTGCTAAAATCACATTTGCTACAGAAAGTTGAGCTGAACACCCAGGCATTGTCAGTGCTTGGGTTCCAGCAGGCAGCTCCATGCAAAGCCCCAGATTCCAGGCACAGAGGATGGGATGTGACCCTGATCTGCCCTGTGGGACTGATGGACCCTCCCTGTCACTGGCAGTCTTTGGTCTTGCACAGTTTACTGAGGGCTTTTGGGTGGCTGACCATGAGCAGCTCTACCCTTTAGCCCTCTCAGAGCTGGTAATTAATTGCCAAGCTGGTGGATGTCCTCACCTCACCTGGATCTCAGCACAAGGGAAAAAGGCTCCCAGTCTGCTGAATATTTAAAAAAAATCTCAGGTTATGTACCAGAAAATTAATGCAAAATGCACTGCACTGGAAAATGGGTACAGGAAAAGAGATATACAGCAGGCTAAATAGCATCAACAAAGCCCAGAACATCAACAACAAGACAAACATCAAGGAAAAAAAAAATTAAACCAGAGAATGAAGGGACCTACCTGTACTTTGTATGGGAATGGAAAACTTGTGCTGTGATATGGACAGGAATAGTGACAAACAGGTGAAACCAACAGTAAATCATCTAACTTTCTGAAAACTACGATTTTTCTCCTCTTGCTTTTGACACAAGACAGATGAAATTCAAATAATAATTTGGCTCAATGTTGCCCACTGATCCTAACTGGAGCACACTTGGTGGAAACAGGGCTCTATACCCTGTTGATAACAAGCACACTTGATGTTTCAACAGGGCTGCAGTTTCACAAAGAGGGAGGAAAATGAAAAGATAAATCTAAATTTATCTCCTGCCTTTAGTGAAGTCAAGCAAAAAAAGATGTGAATAAAAGCAGTGTGTTTTTTTAAATTATCTTATTATTGATTATCACAATTTCACCACACAAGGTTTGATCAGAACTAATCAAATCCCCCAGCAACAAATTAAATGATTTTGTCTGTTCTCTGATTTCGTTTCCCCTTAAAGAATCTGGCAGGTAATTGTCCCTTAAATAGCTCCTGTCTCCAGACTGGCTCTTCTTTCCATTCCACCAGACACTACAAAATAAAACCTTTTCTTCCTTTTCAAATTCTTCCATCCAAGGTGGGTTCCTGCTGCACATGCAGTAAAGCCAAGCAGGCTTAAGCACACAGCCAAGGAGGGAAGCATTTCCTCTGCATTTCTGAGTTGTCTCCTTTTCAGCAAGAATTTCTTCAAGAAAGGGTTATCAAGCATTGGGATAAGCTACCCAGGGATGATGAGTCTGTGGTTCTAAAATGAAGTCAGCAGCCTGGGTAAGTCAGATTAGGAATTTCAAATAGACTTAAGCCAGTTTTTGAAGACTATTTCAAATATTTACAGTAAAAGTTAATTAATGGGGAAGGGGATTGTTCTTTAATTTATGCTGTACCATAAATAGATCATAGATTTTTATCATAAATAAATCATAGATTTTTCTTGTTTAAAGAAAACACAAGGATGTGAGAGGTTATTCTTCTTTTGTGAAAGATTCATAAATGCAGTGCAGGCTGGGAAAATGCTAAAGGCAGCAAAAAGAAAGGAATAAGGTGGCCTGGGGAACAACAAACACAGAAAAATGAGTGGCTCTTTCTTTCCTACCCAACCCAAACTTAAGGGTATAAAGCATGGGGTGTATGTGGGAGAAACAGGTAAGAAAAATGCTGTCAAAACTGGAAACAAGCAAACATGTTTTGTTTTCATTTTCACTCAGTTGTGTTACTAAATTACTGCTCTGACACATTCTTGGGACACAACCTCTGCTTTGCTCAGGCTGCCCTCAGCCTTCAGAAGCTCAAAAAATGCAGTGGCAGCACCAGCTTCATTTTAATTAACAGCAATATTAGCCAGAGGTGCACTTCCTAAGGAAGCTTGACCTACAGAATGTGTGCATACTCCTATTTTCCACCCTTCCCTCAGTAAGCCCTGTTGGCCAAAGACAGGGGAAAAATTCACAGAGAACAAAACCTGCACTTTATCCACTCATAAAAAGAACATCAATTTAAGCCTTCCACCCCAGTAGTTCCACAGCAGAGAGACAACACAAACACCTTAACAGGGACAAAATGAGGTGCTGATACCATTATAGCCCTGAGAAACAAGACACAAACCCAGAAGAAACCAGATGTCTCCAGGAGAGCATTCTTCAGCTGCTCACTGAAGCCCCAGCTTGCAAAACCATCCATTCTTGAATCTGTAAAGCCCATGACAAATATTTCAGACAGCAAAAAGGCAAAAGAGTCACTTACCACAGGCACTGCTGGGTGAAGCAGCAGTTCCATGAGCAGCTCACCAGAGCTCTCATAACCACAACTGCCAGAGCCAAACTGATTCCTTGCCCTACATCTGCCTCCCTCACCCCCACCTAGGGCTACTTTAAGCAGTTTGTTGTCACCTTTGACACCCCAGTCTTCCCTCCAGCCACACCTGAGCACACTTGAAAGGCTCCTCAGGTGCAGGCAGTTGGACAAATCCCCTACAGCACCTGAGGTGCTCCTCTGGCAGAACCGGGTTTCTGTTTCTTGCTACAGACTGCTTTGACCAGAGACCAGAAGTTGAGAGGCATCTCCTCCATGTAGAGGAGGTTTGCAATAGCAAGGTTCAGGGATAATCCTGAGAAAAGTGAACTCAATGGTTTTAAAGCAAGGAACATGCACCTCTATTGCCAAAATCACAGAATGGTTGGGGTTGGAAGGGTAAAGATCATCCAGTTCCATCCCCCTGCCATGGGCAGGGATACCTTCCACTATCCCAGGTTGCTCAGAGCCCCATCCAACCTGGCCTTGGACACTTCCAGGGATGGGGCAGCCACAGCTTCTCTGGGCAACCTGTGCCAGGTCCTTCTGGATGGCATCCTGTCCTTCAGGTGTGACAACTCTACTTTAGTGCCATCTGTAAACTTCCCGGGGGTGCACTCAATCCCTTTGACTACATAATTTAAAAAGATATTAAATAACACAGGTCCCAGTATTAACTCCTGAGGGACACCACGTCCCCGATGTCCATCAGGACAGTGAGCTGTTGACCACTACCCTTCGGATGTGTATATACAAAAAACTTTGAAGGGGGGTATTTAATGGCTTTTTAATCAGTTGTATCAGCCCAGAGGATGAATGTTGGGCAAGGAGGTTCCGGAAGAAGTGGATGGAAAACCGGGATCAGGATTTGCTAAGCAGCAGCTCCGACTACTGGCGATTCAGTGCAAGCCAGGTCTGTGGCTGTAGGGGTAAAGCAATCTAAACGTGTTGCTATAGATGTTTCTCCAGCTGTGGATTCCATATTCTGCTCCAAACCAGAATCTCGGCAACAAAATCCCTGACCTTCCCTAGTGAGGATGAGAAAGGCAATTTCCATTCCGTAGTTTGCAACATACCCAACTGATGTTAAGTTTTTCCAAGAAGGAGTGGTGTTTAGGGAGTAAGTCCCAGGAAAGAAGCCTGATAGCAGCAGACCATCACTGTTCTCAGTTCTGCCACCAGCTTCCCTTTGCTCTTTTGTCAGTGCCCTTCGTCTTCTGCTCACCTATCTCAAATAAGTTGCAATAATATTCTCATTAATCACTGAGAATTTGGATTGCTTTTTATGTAACAGTCCTCTGATCTCATTTCATAGAATCATATCCATATCCATTTCTTAGGGCAGAGGAAAAAGAAGAAACAACAGCAGGGAGAGAGAGGTATCTACAGAATAATTACTGCCAGCATGAATGGTCCTCTCAGTCATTAAAATCTGTCCTTTAAGCAACTGGAGAAACCTTTTAGGTTTTTCTCAGCCTGGAGAAAAGGAGGCTCAGGGGGAACCTTCTGGCTCTGCACAACTCCCTGACAGGAGGGGGCAGCCGGGGGGGGGTCAGGCTCTGCTCCCAGGTAAGAAGGGACAGGACAATAGGAAACAGCCTCAAGCTGTGCCAGGGGAGGTTCAGGTTGGACATCAGGAAGAATTTCATAGAAAGGGGGCTCAGGCACTGGAAGGGGCTGCCCAGGGATACTGTGGAACCCCTATCCCAGGACGTGTTCAAGAAACCATTGGATGTGCCACTCAGTGCTCTGGTCTAATTGTCAAGGTGGTAACCGAAGATTGGACTCAACAATCTTGGAGGTCTTTTCCAGCCTTAGCAATTGTATGGATTACAGCTATTCTGTACTCAGGGCTGTATTACAAAATAAAGGAATTGCTTTAGAAAGGTAACTAAGGAGAAAGCAGAGTGTAGTTTCTGCAAGGTGGGAAGTGCTGTGTAAGGCAAAGTATTGTGGTGGGATGTTTCACTTTACCCATATTCCTGATGTGGAACAGCTGCTTCAAGTAAATGTCTCATGGATACTCACCCCTTTCTCACTCTCTAATGGCTGCCTGAATTAAGATCCTGTAGGAGAGCTCAGGGGTGCAACTGGAAAAACTGTGCTTTGAATGGGGGGGGGGGGGG
>VWZS01005960.1:789017-823622 GCA_013397075.1 Rhabdornis inornatus
GGGGAGGGTGGAATAAATCACTGCACCATGGTAAACATTTCCAGAACTGGCACCTCACATTCCAACACTGGCTTTGCCAGCTTTTCCTGCAGCACTTTGCCATCTCAAAATGGAAACTGCTTGTTAGCCATGCAGGGCTATGTGATAATTGCATCTCTCTGTACTCTTGTGAAGCAGCTCACTGAAACACGAGTGCTTTCACAGCATGATGTGAGCAACATGCAATAAATCAAGATCAGGGCCACACGTAGCAAATGAGTGCTAATGAGACTACAGAGTTAGGGTCTGATAGAGAAAAGCTGGCAGTCTAAAATAATAAAAGTTGAGGCTCAAATTACTAACAATATGCACTTCCAGTTTTGCCCTAGCTTTTGAACTGACAGATTTATTTTAAAAGTACTGAAATTACGTTATCAAAAGAAAAATAAGCAATCCATGAGAGCCAAATTTAATACTTCCTTCGAAGGCAGGATCAAAAAAACTCACACTATCACAAGAGCCCACCTCTTTCTCACAGAGTAAACATAAGCAGCAGTTTTGATGTGGAAAAACAAAATGTCTAAGCTCTTGAAATTTGAGAAACACTTTGCCCAGGAGTTTCACAGTAGTTTAGCAATACAGAAAGAGTGAGAGACTGTTCTCTGGCTACAGCAATCAGCTGAGGGAGCTGGGGGTGTTTATCCTGGAGAAAAGGAGGCTCAGCAACCTTGTAGTTCTCTGCAACTCCCTGAAAAGGAGGCTGGCACTTTCTTTAAGTGCTGTGTTCAGCACAGAAAGCCAAGTTCAGAAGAGTCAAAAACTTAAAACCAGGGCTTTGTCTGAGATCTCACAATCTGAACAGGTGGCATTCCCAGCCATCCCTACTGGAAAGGGCACATTCTGGGTGATTCAGTCCCAAACTGCAACACTCTTGAAACCATTTGAGCACCTAAAGCTCAGTCATACATTTGCTTTTAAGCCAAGGGAGAAAGGGACTAGTGTTATGGCACATTCCCTCTAGTCCCAACCTACAAAACATTACAATGCTCACCAGCTAAACAACCACGTTATTTGCTTTTGTGGCAGAGAGAAAATCTGCGTTGCAGTGACAGTCCCCCCTTAGCTGAAAAGACAACATTGGTGAAATACAGTTTACATGATTCATACATTTTACTCAGTATGTACACAGTTCTCCAAAGAAGTTGGGTCATCCAAAGGCCAGTTTAAGAAGCTTTAAGTATGCCCCTTGCCAGCTGTTACAGGGGCTGTGTTTTTGGCTTGACTTCCTCCAGCTCAGCGTCCAACCAGCGGAACCTGCGGTGACGGCGCAGGACTTCGATGGCCTTTTGTTCCAGGGGGGTTGGTTCAATCCCCAGCTCTTCAAAACCAGGAAGGTCAGGAAATGTCATGTCTGTTGTGTGAAACTTCAGCAAGAACAGGGAGAGTAAGGAAACAAAAAGATAATTTACTTGAAATGAACAGCATTACGCCCAATGCAATCATTCTCCTGCCAAAAGAAGCAGAGGAAGAGGAAAGATTCAAACACAGGTCTTGAGTACCAAGACCTTCAGTAGGAGGTACAGGTATTCTGCATCCAGCAGAAAGTCCTTCAGGCTTTAATTCAGGAATAAATACCATGCAGGAAGTGCCTTCCTTTCCTCTCCATACATTATCAGGGAGGTTACTGCATCACAACCACAAAATTATGCAGAACTCCAAGGCTATATATGAACTCCAATTATAGATATTCTGGATTTGTCAAGAAAACATTGTGTTGACTTATCACCTCTGGTAGCTTGTTTTGCTCTGTTTATGGTTTAGAACATACACAGGACAAATAGTTAATTCTATTAGCATATATGCAACCCATATGACGTATATCCTAGAAAACAGATTTCTCTTATGCTGGTGTTCCTTGAAAGGTCTTCTAAGTCAAACACATCTAATATTGTACAGATTATTTAAGGAAGAAAAGCTTGGAAAGAAGAACAACCAGACTCAGAAGTGACATGGAGAAACTCCCTCTTATACCACCTATGCTACAGCTGACTTGCAGCAGTTTTAGTGATCTGGTGCAGGCTTATTTTATGAAATGTAACTCAAGAAACTACAAAGGCAACTGGAAGAAAGGTTTTTGGAGATGTTACAATTATATCCTGGGGGACAATCAGGTTAAGTAGGCTATTGATACTGTGCGATAACAAAATATATTGAAATTCTACTGCTGCAAAACAGTTGGGAGAGCCACTCCATAATTCAGAAAGCAGAAAGTTTAGGGAATGTACATGACTGTATTTGCTAGCCTACACATATGCCAAAATTTGACACTAATAATTGCCAATTGCTACTTTTTCCTTGCTTGCAGTTCGTTTTTTGCAACTTATTTCTCCACCTCCAATGAAACACTCTGAGAAGTCAGGAATAAACATGAAGTGACAACATTCTCCCAGGAAATGCACTTGAATGTTAAGCAAGATTTTGGGATGTGTGCAGGGTGTCAGTTCAACTTCAGGTGTTAAAAACACCATTCCCTGGATGATGGAAATTATTTTAGTGCACCTAGAGTACATAAACTGACTAAGAGTGGGGAGCACTGCCCCCCTCACTTTGCTCATCCAACCTCTACTTTTGGCTGTTTTCAATTCCATGTGTTTTTGGGGAATGCAAAACTACAAGTGGGAGTTACAACCACATAATGCAACATTTCCCAAGAGGAATTTTTGGCTGATCGCGCACTTACCCGATCCACCTTGTCCCGCGTCAGCCACGGTTCAAATGGATTCATCTCAAAGAATCTTGCAACTAAACTGTGAACAGAAGAAATATTGCAAAAGTGCAGTCATTTATCCAAATACAAAGAAATCTGGTAAAAATTGTTTCAGACTTAATAGACAGTGAGAAAGAGCTTGTTCTGAAGCTGTTCTTGCAAATTCTGAGTTCATTAAAGCACGAGATGTGCTGGCCACCAAGTTCTTAGTTGTGTTTCTGGTAATTAACTGTTCCTGAATTATTGGATCTTGTATTGTTTTACTTTGGATGGAATGGAAAAGCAGATCTCTAGAAGTTAAAATGAGCTAAATGATTAGTGGGAGGGGAAAGTAAACCCCATATCCAATTCCCCACACAACAGAGGGTTTAGCCTTGCCCCTGCCTTTCATCCAAACTCTGTTCCCTGCCAGTGTAGGCAGCAATCCAATTAGTCACAAAGCTGGACTCAATGCCTCCAGGAGAAAACACACTTGCTGACAACTAAATGAGTTATCAGCAACACAAACAAGCTGGTGGAATCTGGAGCAATCCATAAAAAGGGTGAGGATTGGGGTATCTGCAGTTTTCAGAAATTAAGATTGCCTTGAAAGAAGGAAATCTGACAGGGAAAAGAAAATAACACTACAGCTCTTGCTCAGCATCTCAGGACCAACAGCAGAATCTCTCACAGGCAGAACCTCCTGCTGAAGTCCTTACCTGGCAGATTAGGGTGCTACTGAGTTACTGCACATAAACACAACTCATCTGCCTTTTAGGTGCATTCTTTTCTCAAAAATATGAACTATCACTTAGTTTAGCCCATAAACAAAAAGCATAACATGGACTGCAGCAAATGTGACTAAAACTAAGAAGCAACCACATAGCACCTCTTTAACAAGCTGCTCTGTGTCACCTGAGCCATGTTATAACCTGGTGCCTCTTGCAGCCAATACAGAACAGCCACAACAGTTTAGGATGTCCTAAGCGTTATCCATCAGCACGTCTATGGATCCAATGCTGAGTTCCACTGGCAGAAGGGTTCTAACTCTGGTGACTGATTAAGCTTATTAATTTGCATTCTACTAAAAATGAGGAGGACCATGATGCCAAATAATAACACAGCCCCATCATGCTGAAGGCAACTTCTGAAATGGCATTTATTGTTTGGGGTAGTTCTTCAAAAAGATGTGATTATTCCCTAAGGATCAGGCCCAAGCTCTTAAGCAGATTCTTAAGATTGTGTGCAAAAATCTGTCAGGGCCTACAGTCAGCAACATACACACAGATTTTCCCTGTGGTATTAAAAATCATTTGGTTTGCTACTAATTTTATCAAATTAGGACCTTTTTCTACTTCTTGGCTCAGCAAAGCCATTCAATCACATAATCACTTCGACTGGAGAAGACCTCCAGGATGATCAAGTCCAAACCTTTGCTGATCACCACCTTGCCAACCAGACCAGAGCACTGAGTACCATGTACAGCTGTTTCTTCAACACCTCCCTGGGCAGCCCATCCCAATGTTCAACCACACTTTCTGTGAAGAAATTCTTCCTGATGTCCAATCTGAGCCTCCCCTGGTGCAGCTTGAGGCTATGTCCTCTCATTCTGTCCCTAGATGTCAGGGAGAAATGACTCTGGAATGAACATCTATGTGAAGCTCACTACAAACATCTGTTTCATGTACCAGCTCATCAAATGCAGACCTGTCCCTGAGCTGAAGGCTCAAAACTTGTGAACAAGTACCTCAGGAAAGGCAACTTCTACAACCCCACCACACTAAATAACAACTGGGCAGAGTAAATAACCCATGCAACAGGTACTTATGCTTCTGTGCTGCCAAGAAGTCACTGAATTAGGATCTCACTTACTGGTAGAGAGGCCGTGGCAGCGGGTAGGGAATGAAGGGGCGGTGGGAAACGGTGTAGATGTACTCGACCATGTCATACAGGAGGTACCGGTGAGGGCTGGAAGGGAAAGCAGCAAACACCACAACTCAGTAAGCTACACTTCAATATTTGCAGCAAGAGGAAAAAAAAACAATTTTAAACCCTCAATCTCCAAGGCTACAAAAAGCCCATTTCTTCAATCCAAATAATACGTCAGCAGAGACTCCCCTGTGGCTCACAGGGAGGAGGTTTATCCTGGAGGACTGCAGCCTGTGGAAGGGCCCATCCTGGAGCTGGGGAAAAGCATGGAAAAGAAGTTGCAGAAAGGAACAGTGGGCATTTGGCTGCTGGCCAAGGCCAACCCACCACAAGCACACTGGATGAAATGTATTCTGTGTGCTCTGAAAGTACACCTCAGTGTGCCTCCTTCCATGCTGACTCCAATTCTGAACTCAAGACTTCCAGCACTGTGACAGGAGTTGGTTTGAGCCCACTTGGAAGCCAGAAAGCATATGGAGAATTAAAGACACTTTATTAACAAGACATCCCATCTTTGGTAGGCAATGGCTGCAGGGAAATTGATTCACTTGCCTTTACTTGACTAAGAGTATCTTGTTCTATTTAAAAGCAAGGTGAATTGTCCAAAACATGCATTCCCCTCTCTCAAGATGGAGAGAATGAAGCAGTCTTCCATCCACCTGCCTAAAACTAACATAAACCACTGAGAATTCCCATTCCTTTCTTGTTCAGGTTCTGCCTTGGCATTTTAGGGTCTCTAGATGGCTCAGACTGAGCTGTCAGGTATCTCCCTTGCCTTTCCAGACAATTTGCTGGCATTCCAAAACATTCTGAAAAGCTCCATGACAGCACAAGAGTACAGTGCTGAGCAGTTTGATAAACCCAGGATCTCACAGATGCCAATGTCTGAGGTTATAGGCATGAAAACTGAGCCTTCAACTGACATGTTCTCCAGAAAAGTTCCAAGAGATCAGAGAAGCGTAAAATGGTTTGGGTTGGAAAGGACCTTAAAAACCATCTCATTCCAACCCCTGCCATGGGCAGGGACACCTCCCACTATCCCAGGTTGCTCAGAGCCCCATCCAACCTGGCCTTGAACGCTGCCAGAGATGGGGCAGCCACAGCTGCTCTGGGTGACCTGTAAATCCATTGCCTCTAAGCCATTCTAATTCCAGGCAGTTTCTACACAGCTTTACCAGAATTTTCCCCAAATCCATGCTGTCTAGCATATTTCCCAAGCTGTTTCTTTGTGTGAACATACATCACATGAAATGTAGTGGGGCCCAGATTAGGATTTTTAGAGTACTCACAGTAAGAGCTTGAGCCATTTTTCCTCCCAAAAAGGAGGTGGAATTTATTGCAGCTCAAACTGTGTGCATGGATGGAGAAATTAAATGTACTGTGCAGCATGCCAAAAACTGACACCAAAAAGATCTACTGCAGTTCATTAGAATAAGAAGCGACTTACCCAGCCAAGGCATATGTTTTTCCTTTTGCATCAGGATTCTTAATTGCATTAATAATTGCCTTTGCTACATCAACCACCTGTGAGGAACAAATTCCAACAGTTACCAAGAGAAAATAGGAATGCACACACTCTTCTTTCAGAGATGGTTTACAGACCAACACATCTGCTCACCAAGGATTTGGGATTGGAATTTCATGGAAAACTTACATAGACTGGTTGCTTGACTGTTTTTTTGCCCAGAGAAATAAGAGGCACACCACCAAACCAGCGCATGTCTGACAGAAAAAAAGAGAAAATCTGGGAATCCTTTCAGTACCAGAATGACCAAGATATTTTACACCACACTGAGTGTGGATCTCTTCTGAAAATTGACTTTGCTTTAAAAAAAATAGGATTGGGAAGAATTCCTAGCCAATTGCAGCATCATTTTTTTAAAGACACATTTAGTTTTCATATTAACAGCAACAAAAGGGCTATATTTGCTGTTTCCTTAGAGTGGCTAAGTACACACCCTCCCTCAAAATAAAATTATTACAAAAATAAAAACAAAGAGCAACATCTAACTTGATTGAGAAAGAATTCTGTCAAGAGGTGAGAATTTAGTATGTTGCTACATATCCCACACATTCCTGATAAAAACACACCTGTCTGCAATTGAGAAGAAAATCCAATTTTCTCTCTGTTCTCTACAGGCAGTTACACAAATCATACATGGCTTTATTATTCCAAGAGTACATACTTGCATAATGATTGAGAAATCGGTCCTCTCTCCCAAACATCTCAGAGGGCTTCAAAATTACAGCATCTGGAAATTCTTCCCTCACCATCTTCTCTCCAACAGCCTATCAATTAGAATGAACACATTCATTAGATCCATGCTGAACCAAGCAGAAGTGGATGCCTTTCATAACAGAGGGCATCCTTGACAACAGAACTGAAAGAAATGATGCCATCATCAGCACAAAAATTATTTATATCTAAGCCATTTGATCCTTGAGATGCTGCACTAAGATAAAGGTGTCACAGAAAGCTCAAACACTTCTCAGCTGCAGAAAAAAGCCTTTAGTAAAATCATACACTGATTTCCTTCAAACAGTCCTACCTGGGGGGAAAACCCAAATGAAACACAAAGTATGTTCTAAGCAAATATATTTAAGTGGATTCCAGACTTACTTTGTTCCTGAGGTATTTGGAAGGACTCTTCATGTTAGCATTCAGGTGAGAGATATGAATGAACTTTTCCACACCCGCTTCCTTACTTATCTGTGCAATGCTTTGAGGAATATTTACAAACTCATCTTCAAATCTGAAGTTTCTAAAGCAAGGCAAAACCGAAATGTTACTTTAAGAGCAATAAACAACAGCTGCCAAAAAGCAATTATTACATATTACTTGAATGTATTATCAAAACCTATACTGACACTTTCTGTCAGAAACAAAATCTCCTTTCATGATGGACTCTTCATGCATTAAAATTAGAGGCAAGTGAAATTGCAACTGTAATCTTCAATTTTAGCTTCTCTGCCTTTTTCACCTGGTAAGACTAAATCAGTATGAAATATCCTCTTGCCTACTTGTCTGTGAAATAGAAAACTCCCAGTGAAAGTGAAAACAGGTTATTTTTATTAAAAGAAGCATTCTGGCATCTTGAACTCTGAGCAAGGCTATGTTTTTACAAATCCTGTTCAAAATTTGCCTTGATTTGACACACTTAATTACACTATAAAGAAGCTGAAAATTTCTGAGCTGCACAAGTCAGGGCAGATGCTTGGCAGAGGGGAAGCAGAAAAAAAACAAACCAGAGATCACAGCGGTGCTCATGCAAATAGAAAAATAATTTGTCAGAGCGTTTAGAATCATTTCAGAGCAATCCTCCCCTCACTGTATGACATTCAAGGGGCCTAAATTAGGGGGTTGTACTGTGAATCAGTTTGGTATCTGATAAAGAACAATACAGAAGCTCTGTCTGCATGCAGAACTGACATTATAGGCTGCCAACAACCCCAAAATTCTTTCCAACTATCCCAAGACTGCAAGAAAGAAAACTGGCTTCTCATGTCATTGTACTGTCCCTGTAAGCACCCATGCATCTTGACCACTTGCTCTGGGTAACAACCATTTTATCCAAACAGCTCTCTCTGTGTCCTTATCTCCTCCCACAGCTCTTCAGATTCCACTGGTGTCCAAAGAAAGCCTTAAAAATACGAAGTTATTTTTGAGCCTTCAATAACTAATCTGATCCTGGGAACTATCACTCCTGCTCTGCTCACCAAAATAGATTTAGAAACACATGAGAATGAACAACATCCCTCCTGTAACCATGGAGTTTCAAACAACACAGTACACACAGAGAAGCCTGGACACAAGTACAAGGCAAGGAGGAAAGTATTTTCATGGCAGGCTTTGCTTATTTTGACTGATCTCTCCATCTAATCTTACTTTTCTTCCTGCCCAAGTTTTTCACAGGCTCTGGGATGGTTACAATAGTTACTCTGACCTCGTGTTTAACAAACCAGAGAACTTGATCTCAGGGTTTCAGCACCACCACTGATACCCACATGAATAAAATATGTGATTAAAACATTTGTGCCACACAGTGGTTAAGTTCTGTAATGCCCAAAAGTTTTAAACGTGGACCAAGACTTGTCTGCTTGAATCTACTGAAACTGAACAGAGAACAAGGTTTGGGGATTTTTAAACAGAATGAAGCTTTCTGTTGCTGTCCTCACACTTCCTTTTAATAATAAAAGAAACTGTCTTTTCTATAAATTGTGGTTTTTACACAAGTCCAGAAATTTTGAACCACAAAGGGCTGTTCATGAAAAAAAGTGCAACAAAAGCACCAGGTTTGTAAACATGGTATCTACATTCGTTTATGTCTACTATGGGAGCAAAAATTATGCACCATACAAAGGCAAATCTCACCATTAAATTTTTGTTTGGCAGTTCTGCACAAGGCTTTAAATAAAATAGACATAATTCCATGAACACACACACACAGAAGATGGCTGTTATAGGTATTTTTAACTTAAAAGTATGGGAATTTTTAAATGGATTTAAGAAAGGAACTATTCTTAGAAAGTATTATGAAAGAATGTTTCTGTAGCTAATGTTGTCTGTGCCAAAATTCTATCAAGGAATTATGTTACTAGTCATAATCTTAGGGATTCTCCATCAGTTATTCCTGTTTGGCTTTTCCTAGCAGGCTACAACTCATCACTGTGTCCAAGTGCAGGATGAAATCTTACTTCTGTGATAATGTAAATATAAATACAAAGTAAATATGAGTTAAATATAAATAAAATGTCAATGTTAATATAAATATAAGAAATTGGTAAGGCTCTGTCATCTATAGGAAGGCACCCAGGAAATACCTATGAGGTATGTGAAAGCAGCACATTTCAATTTTATGACAGAACAGAAGTTGTACACTGGAAAATTCTGGAAAGAATGCACTTTTCCAAAGCAGATCACAACCAGGACTGGAGTTAAGCATCGAAAGAAATTTTATATGCAAAATGTTGGGGTTGCCTTTTCACAGAAACCAAGACAATGGCAATGTCACTGCACGTACATGCTGTGATACATGGCTACAATACCTAGTGCAAATCCATCACATATAGGAAAAGAAAAAAAAAGGAAAATTACTTTGTTTCCCATTCCTTTCCAATAAGATTAATGACCACATTGCTGTGTTGCACGGCTCTTTGGATGGAATCTTTGTCCCGACAGTCCCACTCCTGCAAGCAGAGCATCAGATGGGGAAAAGATGAGCAAACATGTACAAACAGGCATCACCAAAGCAAGCTCTATCACACCATTTCCATTTAGAGGCTAAACACCAGCTTAACTATAGTTGTGTCTTTGAGAAGGATTACTTGTACAGCCAGGGGTTTGTGCCTGATCTCAAGCCAGACTCACCATGAAGAGAAGCTGCCCCAGGTCGCCCATGGGCCGCAGATACATCAGGTCATACTGATCACAGCGATAGGGGATGATGACTTGGGAGCCAATGCGACCTAAAGGGCCACAAAAACCCCAAAGTTTCAGACAAATACATCCCTTTAAGTAGATGAACTTCTGAACAAACAAAGCTCCCTTTCTTCCCCTGGTATTAAAGCAAACAGAACTAAGGCTTTTCTTGAACCTATGTAATTCAAATTCTTAAACAGGATTATTTCCTTAATATTCAGGCTTTTAAGACAAAATGCCAAATCTCGTTAACAAACAACAACAAAAATGGCGTGTCCTATAAATATAGCATAATACCTAAAAAATGGAACATATACAAGGATATTTACATTTTTTAGGTTGCATGAAAAGGAGGAAAAAAGCATCATGGGTTATTTTCCAAAATTTAAATTCAAAAGGGCAACTTTAAAGAATTCCAATCAAACTCCTCCAAACCTTTTAGTAAAATGTCCTAATAAGGCTAAAACCAGAAGAATCAAATACATGCTGTAGCTCTTCTCAGACTTGCATTCTACAGAGCAGTAGCACTTCTTTCAATGACCTTAACCCTCAAAAGCTCCAAAACTTCCTTGATTAAAACACTTTCTACTTCTTGTCACATCCTGAAACTTAAGCAGACTGCAAAACATTTTTAAGATCCAAAATGCCAGAGACTTCTCCATCGCCCTGCAACCTAAAGACTGATTAGTTTCATTAAATGTTTCTTTGGGTAGTTTTTTCAATCAGTACTCCTGGTGAGCATTACCTAAGCGGTTGACAACATATCGTCCCAGGAAACCTGTGGCTCCAAAGACAGTGGCCACAATGCCACTGACAGAGGATCTTCCACTTCTCCCATGAGGGATCACAGCGTGATGGACCTGCCGGTGCTGCTGCAACACCGACGGTGCTGCAGTCAGGACAGAAATTCCACGGCCTGCAAAGTGGAACAGGAGAGAGTTTGGGACATTAACTGGGATTCGGCACGGCTAACTCACAGCTTATATCGGTTTTCCCACCACAGATCCTTTCTCTCTAATATCCCATGCTGAGGCTCCTGATGGGTGGTTTCAGAGATATCTGGAGGGGTCAGAAGGGAGCAGGCCTGGGAAGTTATTGGTAAAGTTAAAGACCAAACAGAGACAGGGAAGAAGACAAAGGTTATCAGTTCTTAAAGAGCAAGTAAAGCTTACTGTGAGTTTAAGGTGAAGCAAATAAAGAATACTCAGCAAAAATATAAAATAGAGCAGAAGAAGCAATCCTCCTGTATCACAGCTCTGCAGCGAGGAGATAGGGAGAGATGCAAAGAGCCAGATCCATGATACACAGGATGCTGCCTCAAAGCTGTTCCTTTCCTCAAGGAGCTAGGAAAACCTGGGAGCCATGGAGGCAGGACATGATTAGGATACTGATATACAAGAGCATGTGGTGACAGGACAAAGGGGAATGGCCTCACACTGACAGAGAGGAGGTTAAATGAGTTATCAGGATGAAATTCCTCCCTATAAGGGTGGTGAGGCCTGGCACAGGTTGGCCAGAGAAGCTGTGGCTGCCCCACCCCTGGAAGTGTCCAAGGCCAGGCTGGATGGGACTTGGAGCAACCTGACACTCGCACACTGAGGAAGGTTTTATCCCAAGGTGGTTAGGAATTACCAGCTACATAGGGACACTGACAGTGCAGCCACAATGTTCAGAAGATCAAAAGGATAGGGTATGTTGGGGCATTAATTATATTCTGTTACCTCAGCTGGCAGAACTCAAACCAGAAAGTTCAACCAGATTTCAGCACCTGAAAGAGGTTTCTCGCTACCCAAAAGTCTCCTTTTCTATCTCTGTTCTCTCCATACCCCCCAAACTGGAAAAAGATACTGCATCTCCAATATTGTCCTGACAGGTAGTCTGAAAGCCAGTGAAAGTTAAAAAATCAGCAATAATTTATATCTTTAAACTACTCAGTGTTTTTTTTGCTGTTACTTCTGCAAAAATTATTGGTGGCAGGCTCTTCATAATGCCTCTTTACTGTCATGCCAACAAATAATATCTAATTACTGTTTTGTATCCTCCCACTTTTGTGTATTTCCCTGTTGTGCTTACCTTAAGCTGTAAGGGGTTTAGTGATGAGCACCTTTCCTTGTTCTATAACTCTATGAGGTCTGGCTGCCATAAATTATTACGAGCTATGTTTATATGTCCAACCATTGATTCAAATTCCACTTTCCAGAGAAGATGTGGCTGCCCCATCCCTGGAAGTGTTCCAGGCCAGGTTGGATGGGGCTCTGAGCAACCTGGGATAGTGGAAGGCGTCCCTGCCCAAGGCAGGAGGTCAAAACGGAGATGATCCTTAAGGTCCCTTCCCATCTCAATAATTCTGCCATTCTATGAATTAAACTCTACCCAAAAGTTTGCTTATCCCTGTTCTCTCCCTGTCCCACGAATTGGAAAAAGACACATCTTCCACTTTGTCCTGAAAGGCAGTCTGACAGCCACTTAGGAAAATAAAGAACACACTGCTCCCATTAAAAGGATATTAATTACTTCCTGCCCTTTCCCAACAAAACCCGTCTGGCATCTCAACTTTAAGAGTGTGGGCAGAATCAATTTAAACGGAGACAAAGACCCAAATACACGCTTTAAATATAACATTGGTAGCTGAACTTTACTATAGATCACGGCCCAAAGGTCACAGTCACCTAAGAAACGGCAAAAGGAATCCAAACTTTCAGCTTACAGGGCAGTGACAACCCCAGCGCGTCACCCGCAGCTACATCCCGAGTCCCTTGTGCTCCAAGCCCCAGCTCCCTGAGGAGAAGGAAGGCACAAATACGATCATTTTCCGCGCCCCCGGAAAATTCTCGGCAGCTCCTTTCCAGGGAGCGGAGCGCGTCGCGGGCTGGGGCCGAGCCGCACGAACGGGCCGAGCTCGCTGACGGACGGCGGGAGCGGCGGGGGCTGTGAGAGGACAGAACGGGCCCGTGAGGGGCCGGACCGGGGCCGTGAGGGGCTGACACTCACCTGCCCTTGGCAGCCCCAACCCGCGGGCGCAGCGCGCCGCCGCCGCCGCCATCTTGCGTCTTCCTGGGGCGGGGCGGCGCATGCGCGGGGCCGCGGGCGCAGCGCGGCTGCGCAGGGCGGGGCCCCGGAGATCCCTCACAGGCTGCCGGGTCACTGCGGGGTTCGTCGGGGATGGAGGGGTCACCGGTTCGATTAAAGAGTTACGGAGTTCATTAGCGCGGGAGGGACTGTGGGAGTCGGTGAGGCCAAGCTGTAATCCAACACTGCCGTGTCAGCCGGGCTATGGCACTGAGTGGTGCCTCCAAGCTTTCCTTCAGCACCTCAGGGTGTGATGGTAGCTCTAGGGACGGTAGCTCCACCGCCAGCCTGGGCAGCCGATTCCAATGTCCGAGAAAGAATTCTTCTTTAAGTGAAGAAGTTCTTCGTGGTGTGTAACCCGAGCCGTTCCCTCTTGTTCCCTGGGAGCAGAGCCCGACCCTGCCTGGAAACGCTTCGGATTAGCCGTGGATGTGATGCTGTGCATGAAGGCTGAGAAGGAAAGTGCTAATCACCAGTGTGTTTGGCCTGTAGACTGACGGCAGGGGGAAGATGAAGGCCTGGCTTTTCTCTGAGCACGGTCAGCGCTCGTAAAACCAACCGTACGATGGCGATGTGGGCTTGCAAAAGCAGGAGAAGCTCCTGCCTTGCTGTAAACCACTGCAAGTGCTGAGCCAAGCTGGAAACGTCACTGCTCTCCAATCCACTGTGTCAGGACAAAAAAAATTTCAATTATCTTCCAAGTACTAACTCTTATTTGTGCCACACTCAAATGGCAAAACAAACTCCTCTGTGCTAATGAATGTCTTCATTCTGGCAAAGTCCAGCTACAAACTTGAAACCATCTGGCATCCTGTGTTGGGAGCCACACGGCTCCCGAAAGTGGCAGCTGAGAAAGCTCTTGCTGCTTACAATTTCAATTGCAGCCGAAGAACTACCAGTACACACCCTGCTGTCTGCACTTTCCTTCTCAGCTCTACCAACCATCATAATCCTTCAGTCTCACAGAGCCAGATCCAAATGGAACAGCAGCAGTGACTGCTCATGCACTAAAGGTACCAGGATAGAAAGCTCAACAGCTTGGCTTTTGCATTCCCACCGGAACATTTCAACAGCTCTAAGTGACAGAACTGCCTATTAGGAAAAACCATTGAATGTCACCAAGACCACCCAGTCTGCAGATCCAAAATGGGTTTCTTTGCCAAAGAGAGGAACTATAAGCCCATCTCAAAAGAAATTAGATCCCCTCCTTCGGAATAAACAACATCCAGGAAATGAGCCCCTACGAAGGTGCCAGAACAGTCTTACTGGGTATTACCTGCCTGGGGCACTTTTAGCAGCTGCACACCAGTCCTGAGCATAGCTTCTTACCGTGTCCAAAGTTCTTTGGGTGCAGCTGAAGTTGTAAGGCAGAACCAGCATTCCCAGCTGACACTTTTGTGAGCTTTGCTTTTGCCGGATGGTTTCAAGTTTGTAACGTAAAGGAGTTCGTGTTGCCGTTTGAATGTGGGCTAAATAAGAGTTTGTACTCAGGAGAGCAGCGAAATCCTTTTGTCCTGACAGTTGATTTGAGCGCTGTGGCCATTTCAACCTGGAGCTGCACTTTAGGTACTTTGATAGGCGAGGCGCGTTTTCTTCTTTTGCAAGTCCACACCGCCATCGTGTGGTTCATTTTCTGTCATGCCCACGAAAAAGCCGAGCGCTCTTCTGTCCCGTCACCCACCGTTCGTGTGAGAGCAGGCAGTGTAGGGATTCTGTTGTGGATGCTCTCTTTGAGACTGAAAGCATATGATCCTGCATAGAAGGAAGGGCCGTGTGATTCTGGATGTGAAAGAAGACGAATTGTCTCACTGTTGGCTGTGGAGTTTATAAGGCTGCAAAAGGCAAGTGAATTCCAGCACTGGCTCTTTCTTCTAGAAGAGTTTCTCCTGTGGGACCAGCTGCTGGATGTTCTTACCTTTGTAACTGGACTCTGTGAGACTGATTGCACAGACCTGTGTGTGCTGCACTTTAAAAGCTGCGAGGACAAAGTAAAGGCCAGCGCTTACTTTTTTGTTTTAGGAGCTTTGGATTGGGAGCAGTAGCTGGACATAGTTTTGAAGCTGAGCTCTGCAAGAGTGAAGGAATGTGATGGTTCATGGGCATAAGTCCAGGATGTGTGTTACTTTTTACAGGACGTGAGTTAAATGTGGAGACAGCAACAGCTTCCTGAGTGGGCACCTTTTGTGACCAATAGTTCCACTTGATACAGTTTAGGTTCAGGAACTCTGTATGATGGAAAGAAATAATGGGGTAGTCGATTTTGTTTGAAAGAAAAACTCCTACCCCCTGTTCACAGGCTGTTGTTGATAGCCTTCAAAGGGAATGTGAAACCGAGCAATTGTCTTCTCCTCTTTTGATTCCAGATAAAAATGATGCAGCTGGGCTCAGTGAGAAAGCCACAGTGTCAAGGTACATGCAGCTGAAAAAAACCAAGCATAATATGAATGTGTATTGTGCTGTTTAAAGCTGCACAGGAAAAGAGATGCCCAGCACTGTCTCTTTTGTTCCAGGATCCTTTTCTTTAAGGCAGCTGATGATCCTGAAGGTCTTTAGGCAGAACCGAAAGGATAGGATTCCACATGCAGCTTAGAAGAAATTTAACCTTCCATATGAAACCCCAGTGAGACCCTTAATTAGTACAGCAATCAAGAGGCACTCTGACTTTGTGTGCGAGGGAAATAAACAGTTGCTATCCAACCCCTTCTTCTTGAAGCTTTCCAACTGCACACCTCAGTATTGGTTTACGTGCATTCCTTATCAAGTTTCTTTCACTCTTTTCTAAAACTTTCCTGAATTCTGTATAATAGGTTTCCCCAGAACATTTGCATTTCACCCCTACTCATCTGTATTGGTGTCAAAATCTTTCAGAATCTCTTAGGAAGTTGCAGATCTTAGTGACAACAGAGCTTGCAATACCTTTAGTAAATTCTCCTTTTATTCTTTTCCTTTACAATAGTCCATAAGAATAGTATTAGAATAGAACTAGAATAAAGGCAAATAATTAATAGCATTCTTTTTGCTTTTCTTAGCCCTCTCTGCAGTTGAATACAAAGATGCTAAGGCCATAACTGCCTTTGTTCCTGCTTTTGCTTAGTATGAGATACGTATGTGACATGAAAAGAGAGATAATAAGGATTTTGAAAAGAGAAGATCTAGATTTTCTTTTTTTTTTTTTTTTTTTGGTATCACGAGCTGCATTGCTTTCTCATCTTTTCTGATCAGAAATCTCTTTTTAAAATTCATAAATACCAGCTGGTTTCTGCTCCATCTCATATAGTGATGCTTTGCTTTATCTGGTTTCTTGTGGTGAAGAGGAACTTTCCCATTTGGCTAGTGAAAAAAAAAATCACTATCTTTATCTAGGGAGATATTTAAGTCTTCATCTCTACCTGTCTGTAATGATAGAGAGAGACAGAATAAGCTCAATTCCTTATGGCTTCCTTAGGGTCTGGAACCTTTCCTACAGAGTTCTGTTCTTGATGGAAGACATTTTGTCCCCTTTTTCAACTCCTGTACTGCTGCTGCATAGCTGGGTGTGCTAATAGACTTTGCCTGGATCTTAAAGGGAACTTCAATGCAACATATACAGCAATGAAAAAAGAAGCAGTAGTATAAACTTGGCCAACATGCACCCAAACCCCCTGTTAAGTCACAGTAATTTTGTCTGCCCTGTTAGAAGAAACTTGGTTTCTAACCTTTTACTATGACCTTTCCAACATTACTCTCCAGAATACCAGGAAAAATTGTTGCTAGCTCTTGAGATTGTAATCTTGATTTTAAAAAAGGAGACTTAAAATTGATCTAGATAGCAATATCAGCAAGAGGAGGTTTTGTAGAAAGTCACATCTTTAATTGTGCAAAAGGTAATTTTCTATTTTGCAAGACAAATCAACTCAGTACACTGTGGAAGTATTTTGCCATGCCTGGTTTGCTCTGGAGATTGTTTGGAAATTGTCAAGTCTGGAAAAGATCAGTATAAAAACAAGTAGAATCCTGAGATTTGTGTCTTTTCTTCCAGAAATATTTCTCTCCTGAGTATCTACCTGACAGCTTTGCTTTGAGCACTTCTGCAGGTAGAGGATCCAAGCTACGCTTTTCCACTTCTCCCCCAGAGCCTCCTGTCTTATGGCAGGCATGTCACAGTCAGAAGAATGTTCCTGCATTTCCATAAGGACAGAAATAAAAACTATAGCATTTATGGACTAGCTACTGCCCAAGTTGCTCAGAGTAAATGTTAAAGACAATCCTCCCTGTGTGCTGAAAATCAGGCCCCCTCATGGAAGTGTGTGGTGAGAAGTAATTCACAAGGAACCATGGGTGTCCCCCACATGACAGACTGAGCAGGCAGTCTAAAAAAAGCAGAACAAAATCAAAAGAAATAACCTATGAAGAGAAAATATTCCTATTTCTTCAGCTGTTCACTCTGCCACCCAGGCAAAGATAAGGAAGAAAACAATATTACCTGCTATTTTTACATATACCTTGACCACAGGTATTCTTACTGAGGAGAACTGTTTTCCTAGGGCCAGAGACAAATTGATTGGTTGTAAGAATCTGAAAATACAGGAAAATATCAGGAACTGTTCTTTGTGCTTTAGGCGCCCTCTTTAATTGATTCTTTCTTTGCAGGACTGCAAATATTAACAATAAAATCCTGAGGTTGCTATCTGGTTTTTTGCACTGACAGATACCACCAGCTCTTTAAAGAAGTGTTTACTTAGGTCCATGAAGGCTTCTTAGTGTGATGTGCAACTGTAATGCACAATGAGCACTTCCTCAGCAAGCAATTTAATTGGGTTTTTCCCCTCTTCTTTCAAAGGTAGATACTATGACAGGATGTGAGTAATTAGAAAAAAAAAAGGCATCCTGTTGTCCCAAACTGGCACTCATAGGCACTTTTTAAACATACTTTAGGTGAAAAGGCAGACATTTTAGCATCTTCGTAGGGTTTCAGTGTTTTTGTGCCATTCTTTGCATGAGTACTACAGCTCTTCCATACATTGCAATTTAGGTGGTTGCTCCTTGCAGTTCCAAAAAGCTTCTGAACTTTAATCTCCTCCTCAGAGCTCCCCACAGATGAGGTCAGGGGAAATAGCAGCACTGTGCCATTGAGCGCTGTCAGAAACACTGTACACACACAAAACATAAATTTAAAATATTCCATCTTAGGCTGTAACATTGAAGGCATGTTAAATAGCCAAGACATTCAAGCAGGAAATTAGCTCATTTGTGTTTGATGGAAATATTTATATGTCACTAAGATAATATCCTTAATTGCTTTTCATCTTTGTACAGTTTCACTATTTGCTATCTAGTTAGTTTATTTGACACTAAATTCAGCTGTGAAAGTGAAAGGAGATTATTTAGGTTCAAGTTCTAGCTATACTGCAATAGCAAAATGCTGAAATGTTTACATTGCAAGCAGAGCAGAAAACATGTACATAGGGAAAATATGGTTATAGTTCATATGAGTTACGAATGAATTTCTGTTAAAAATTCCATTTTGGATCCTGAGTTGGAACATAAACTTTCACCATGGCAATCAACAAGATAACCGCACATACATGCTGCTTCTTTTCTGTATTTTTTGGAAAGGAGACCTGAGTAAAAGCAGAATTCTTTCCTTATCCTGAAGTTAGGAAATATAGTTAAGACCAGGTCCTTGACAATGGGCCTTTTACATGGATTTCCTAAGGAGAACCACATCTGGGAAGGGAACTTGGCAAATATTGTATTGTCTTGTGCCAGAAGAAGATGTGATGTTTTGGACTGAAATGTCTACAATTATTTTGTATTTCATTATTTGAAAGGAACTTTTATTTCCATATTTTTCAGTACAGGTACTAATTTTTCGTCTCCACCCACACACATACATAGCCAGATTAATTGTTCTTCTCTAAAAAATTATTTTAAAATTATTTCTTCTCATTCTAAAACACTCGTAGGTTTCAAAAAAAACAATTTTCCAGAAAACATTGCCAATAAACAAAACCTCAGAATATACAGATGAGAAGTAATTTCTTTAGTTGCTTGGTTTTGGTTGTTGGGTTGTTATTTTTTAAGATATGTTTATCTTTTTATTATTTTTTTTTTTTTTACTGCTCAGACTTACCTATAAAATCTGTAAAAAGTGTACAGGAACCTTGTCTTACACTGTTTCTGTAAAGAACCATCTTATAATAAACACTCTCGACTTAAAATTCAGGAATAAAGATTTGTATGTAGCTGTCTTCAGTAATACTGATATTGCCACACATTTAAATTAGCTTGGCAATTATTTTGGGAAGAGCTCAGCTGGGATAATCATCTGAAGGATTTTACTTGCATGCCAATTGTTTCACTGCTTTCTGCCAGCTCTTCTCACCCTACACGAAAGTCATAAATCCTGCTTACAGCACACTGCTGAATATTGCCAGCAGCTTCAAATTGGCTGCTCCAGGCAGACAAGCAGGATTTGGCCTGAATCATGGATGACAAAGTGTTCTTAATTGGCACTCAATTTTCAAAGATAAAAGATCACCCTCCCTACCTTCCTCATGTCCAGGATTGGCACAGAAAACTTTTGTGTTGGTGTGAGTCACCAAATGGTGTATGAACAGGCTTTTGTCCCTTCCAAGGGTGAAACTATTGCTGTAAAAGGAGTTCAGGATTTTCCTTTGGTGTTTATATGGAATCTAAACCCTGTCCCCACCTACTAGGGTAAGATGCCCGGGGACATCTGCAGCTCATATTGATGCCTTAAGATTTTAGCTTTTATATTTTTCAGATCCTGTACTGCATTAGTGTATAACTCTGAACTCCCATGCCTCTTCACGTTTTGGTCAGGCAAAACAATCCTTCCAGGCCTGAGAACCAAGGATACCCTCTGCCTCAGGCTCCAAAAATTATAAACAAAAGTGAATTGGGGGGAAGAGCAAACTGGGGGTCCATGACTTCATTACCTGAAGCTGTAACTGGAGAATTAACCCCTGATATACAAATAGACTAAATTTATATCTGTGTGTAAAACTCATGACCATTGTCCATCTGGGGTGTAGCCTCTGGAAGGCTTTCGGCTGCCCAAAGTATATCTTCTGAAGGCCTTTAATAAATACCCACTTTATTCTCCTAACTCTGCCTGTCCCCTGTTCTAGGTAGCCACTCCAAGGCATCAATAAAACAAACACAGCAGAGAGAAAACCTTGAATTCCAGGTTTTCCCCAGATGCTACCAAGATGTGCCTGCTACCTGGGAACTGAGGACAAAGGTACACATGAAAATTCATAGGCTGCAAAATAATTCCACAAGAGCACAAGGACCATCTCAGTACTTGCTGCCAAAAGCATTCTAAACCCCTGTCCTGGATTCCTGTGTGAAAGATCCATCCCTTGCCTCACAGAGGCTGATTTGAAGGTGATTTTCTGGAATCACAGCACGTTATTCCATCAGCCATCTTGTCAGCTTGGGGGATGAGAAAGCTGCAATGCCATTGCCCCTTAATTGGGTACGTTTTCAGCATGTTGATTCCAGTGCAGCCTCATCATTCACCAGACCTCCTCCAAGGACAGGAGAGGAGGGGCAGAGAGCAGAGAGAGCACTCCTGGCAGTGCTGCTGAGGTGTTCATGAAAAGAGAAACTCATTTTATTGCGAACAGTAACAACATTTTCCTCTAGCCTGATTTGTGCTAGGAAGCAATTGTGTGAAATATGTTCCAAAGAAACAAAAGGAACGCTATGAAAATGAAAAATGCTTAAAATGGAGACATGTAAGAGGAGAAGCCATGAAATTTTTATTAGTTATGTTGTTCATAAAAGTGGAATATCAGAAATTCTTACTTGTTTCAATGATCTAGGTATGGATAATGTAAGTTACATTTCTCACCTAATAATAACTTCTGGCTTATGCTACTTTAAAAACAATTTCCTTAATTTAAATAATAGCCAAATCATTCTTTTATGCCAAAAAGGAATTTGCCCTAATTTTTTCACAATTTTAACTTTTCACACTTATCAGTTAAAATTGAAGTGACAGTATATCAACAGTGCTTTGTGTTCCTAGGCACAAGTAAAAGCTTCCAAAATACAAAAAGAATGTTTATGCAATTAATGAGATATGGACATTTTAAAATTGCCCACATTGCAAGGAGCAACTGTGAAAAGGAGTCGAGGGGAGGAGACGCTGCATTCTGGCACAGATCTGATAATAAAAGGACATCACCAGCTCTGTGTGGGTGGTTGTCTGTGCTCCCACAAGCTTCCCAATACTCTTCCCATTATGTTTTAATTCTTCTGTACTCTATATTTCCTAGATATTCTGATTGATGCAATGGGAGCAGGGTTGCATAGCAGAAATTATCAGTGTACTCAGTATATTGACCATGTCTGAAGCTCCACTTGGCCTGAATTAAGATTTCCTTAGAATCTAACGTAAGATAGCTTTTTAAAATAAATAAATAAAAAAAAAAGAATACCTAAAAACTTAAAAAGAAAGAAAAAGGAATGGGGAAGGGAAGGGAAGGGAAGGGAAGGGAAGGGAAGGGAAGGGAAGGGAAAAGGGAAGGGAAAAAGAGCAGCAAACATTTGCTATTTTACTGTTCTCCTAAGGACAGACTTTTAAAAGGTTTCTCTGGTATCCGTACTCCCAGGTCATGTTTTCCAGTCAGGTACAGTCTGAGTTACTCAAAATTTTGAAGACATTTGCCTTTGACACTTGAGCGCTGGTTTTATTTGGTGACTTTTCACAACCTTTTGGCTTTCTTACTTACTCAAGACTGGCTTTGTGCTGCTTCCCCTCAGAGATGCATCATAAAGGGCTGCAGAACTGAGGTGTGTTTTAAATTACCTTAGAACTGACAAAAGCCACAATGAAAGTATTTTTCCATATTCCATATTCCTCACACAGGTATTAGAAAATCAACAGCCTTTAAATAATAGCAATAATATTAATATTTTATTACTGTTTGGCAATATATTTATACACAATTACACCGTAAGATTTTGTTTAAAAATTATTTTTAACACATTTAATTTCTGTTTTTTAATTAGATTTTCTAATAGAAACAGCTTCAAGAACTTTAGAAATATTGGGGAAAGGCTTGCAATATCATCAAGCATTCTTACTTTATGCAGCTATGTACAGATCTGCAGTCTTCACACAAAAGAGAAGATTCACACTAGAGTTAGAATAGAGATAACTGACACAGCTACAAAACTAGAACCAAGAATAACTGCAGTTACAGCATTTCTACATCTCTGACATGTACTGAAGAGCATTTATGTGAAATTGCTGATTTTTAGGAGCACATCATATTGCACTCACTGCATCTTTCTGTCTCCCAAAGTTGTTACAAAAAGCCAAAAGCTCTGAGTATTTTGTGGAATTATTTCTGAGTTTTTGTTCCTTCATTTGGGTAATTTTGTAATTTTACCTTCTCTTAGTGTTAAGTGGGGGAAGGGAAGATGCTGAGGCTGTAGGGATTGTCTCATTTTTGGACTTGGGTTTTGTTTAAGGCTTTATAAGTCAGTGTGGCTAGATTAATTTCTAGAATTTGACAATATGGATTTTTATCTCAAGATACATATTTTTTATAGTTGAGAAATTATGAAGATTTCAAATATGAGGAACTTAAAATATGTGTAAAAATGCAGGAAAATAAAAATCTCAGCTTTTTCTGAAATAATAAGTGGCAGCAAAATGTTACAGGCCATGCTACTGTGCAATGTGACTCCTCAAAAATAATTGCAAAAAATGTCTCAGCACTCCCTTTTATTTCTAGTTGTGTTTCTCTTATACAGAGCAGCATGTCACATTTCCTGTAATCTGTTTTTGAAAAACTGAAAGCTTGGAAGTTTGCTTTACTCTTTTAAATCTGCTCATTAAGATATAGAGACTTTGCACTCCGCAGAGACCTCTGTTCAGTTATTGAGTGAATTATTTATAACCCACTTAAAGGGAGTATTGCTGTAAAATATTTAAATGTAGTTTAGCCTCTGAATCAAAGTCAATATAAACCAGACTGGTTTTGCCAAAGGGAATTCCATGTTACACAGATTCCCTTTCTACTCTAAAATTTTTCTATTAGGATAATTTTTTTAGCAGGACAGTGTTTATCTCTGAAGAGTGTTCAATACATGTGTATTTTATTTGAAAAAAAAAAACCCACAGCTGTATTAATAAAAATGCAAACACAAATCCCAACAAAACCTGTTTACACCCACACAGCCTTTGGCAGTTTCATAAACAAGTTCCACAAAGAGTTTAAATTTTTGTAGATTTATTTAAAATGGCCTGTCTTCCAGAAAATTATGTTTCATATTCGAAGCTCATTTGGGATAATGACTATGTACCTTATTATTGTATTTATGAGAGAAAAAAATGTCCTGAACCATAAAAATCCAAAATGTTTCATGGAAAATGTGTGTTTTCCTGCTCACCATTTTGATCACTCAAGGTATCAAATTATTTATGCAAATAGTGACAGCAAATTATTAGCAAAAGCAGTTTTTGGAAATGTTCACTTTCCTGATGGCAGCTATGAAGGCTTCAAGGTTGGAACCCAAGGCCTGAGTAATTGAGGGGGGCAGCAAAATTATATTTAACCTATTTCATACATTTGAAAATTTAGTGTTTCTTTTCTTTAAGAATTTAGAATTGCCAACTAGATAGTAAAATCCTGTATTTATTGTGCTTGCAAAAGGTGATTTTTCTAAACCCAAATCCATGCTTACACACAGACACACAGATGGCCAAGTCCACCCTGAGACTGATCAATCCCATCTTGCCACCCAGCCCAGAGCACTGAGTGCCACATCCAGTTGTTCCTTGGACATCTCTAGGGGCTGGAGACTCCACGCATCCCTGGGCAGCCCCTTCCAGTGCCTGGCAGCCCTTTGCAGCCCCTGTGCCCCAGCCTGGAGCTGCAGGGCCTTGGTGTGACCCAGGGGCAGGACCCAGCACTTGGCCCTATTGAGCCTCAGAGGAAATGTGTGACTTTGCACAACCATGCCTGGTTAAAGGGCAAAAAGGAGAAGAGCTGGGCTGGAGCAAGGAGCACATATTCTGATCACCCCTTCTTTTGTCCATTGCTGCAAACACTTCTTTGTCTCTGCTGTGCTCACCACAGAGCCAAGTCCTTTCCTCAAGGGAAAGGCAATTTTTTTCCTTATTTAAAACAAGAACCTGGAAGAGCTCCTGGTGAGTGGACAGCAATAGACACTTGGCCCCTCACTTACAAGCCTTTCCCTGGTGCTCAGTGCACATACTGAGCTAAATTGTACAGTTGTATGCAAATGATTAGCAAATGTAGAAGACAGACTTGCTGATAACGTGCATAAACTCTCACCCAGAGGTGCACAAAGTTTGACAGTGATGTCACTGCTGATAAAAATGTAAGGAAGAAAGGAGGCAAGTGAAACCCTGCCTAGTGAAAAGGGAATGTCACATCATTTTAGCATGACCAGAGACGCTTTGGATACAGGGAATGGAGGTTGAGCAGGGACCACTGACTCTTCTGTGCCAGGATCAAACTGAACAGGAAGTGAGAGCTGAGCACAAAAGAGCTGCTGAGCTAATTTATATTTAATAATTTTAATTATTCCTGGAGCTAATAATTATGTGAACAAATGCAGTTTTAACTTACAACATACAGTCCCACCTTCCCCTTTTCCCTCTGTCAGCATAGCTGACACCTGTCTAAGGTTTACCAGCATTTATCACAGCAAAATCCTCTGCACTGGGAGAAACACCGTGAGAAACTGCCAGAAGTTTTCCTCCTGAGCTGTTAACCCTGCAGATGAACTTCAGACTTGCATCATTTGTAGTGAGAACACCTGAGAACACCTGTGACAGGCCAAAAGGCAAGGAGTTACTGCTGAAATAGATTTGTTTCAAGAATGTGCATCCCAGCATACTCCATTTGTTCAGCATCTTTGCACTGTTAAGGCACACTGTGTGTTTGCTTTTTTGGGTCGCTTACAGTCTTACACGAAAACAGCATGCTGAATTTAAATTCAAAGGGAGAGAGGTGTGCAGGAAATGGATGGAGACATCAGAATTTGCAGCTGCGAGAGAAAGAAAGGGGTGTCTGTCATGCCCAGTCCAAATTCTTCCAGCTGCAAGAGACAAGCAATTGATTTTATAGGAAATCTGCGTTTCCTCATTTGCAGAGAAAATTGTTCAAGAAGTTGACATCAATTTAAATATCTGGCACAAAGAGATACATACTTACATGATGCCTTTTGCCATAAAATATCTCATAAATATATCTCTCAACAGCTAGAACAGACAACTCTATTGCTTGCCAGCATTATTTTAGTCATGCAGAATATACTGCACATTTTCTTGGTGAGATTATTTGGTGAAATTAAACCAAGACCAGAAATCTTGAGAATTTGTGTATGAATATTAACTTAGCAAACAGCAACATCCATAGCAATGGCCAAAGCCAAATACTTAGGGCTTCATTAAGTAAAATTTGTACCACATAGGACTTGAGCAGTAGAAAACAATCCTGGTACTGGATACTAAAAAAAAAGGTAAGTATAAGATTTTAAAATATGCTCGCATTACATAGAATTACTCATTTATACTTCAGAAAGTAGCAGGATGTATTCCTGAACAGGATGAAGTCAATTTCAAGCAGAGTAATTAGGGATAAACAGCTGCAAGAGATGGAGTGGAATCTCTTCACAGGAAAAATTATACAGCTTGAGAGGCTGGTTGGCTGCCAGAAACACAGTTGTCACCCCTTGCCATTTGTCTTTGTGGGCAATGCTGCAAGAATAACAAGTGAAATTTAGAAGCAGAATAAAGACGGGTGTGACAGCCCTGGAGGATGAAAGTCCCAGATGTGGAGGGGAACAAGCTGGATACAGAGCTCACCTTGTTTAACCATGCATCCTCCATATTCCAGCCTGGGTGAGTTAGAAATATGTCAAAGGTTTTAGTAACAAAAACATCAACTCAACATACTAAATGTTTAAGATACACAGAGAAATAAAATTGAATTCTTACAGGATGCTGCTTGTTGGAGTCCAAATCTAGGCTTTGCAATATTAAAAGCCTTGGAAGACAAGACCATCTGAACACAACGGAACTGCTTCTGGAAAAAGAAAGCACACTTTGCTTTTGGGAAAGAACAAAATTCAGGAAAGGACTGAAAGCCTTGATCTATTGACTCATGTGGTTTGCTTTAATTTCTTCAACTGACCAATGTAATCTGGTTATTTATGCTCCTAAACAAGGTGGAGGCTAGGTGGAGCATAGGACATTTAAAACAAATAAAATTTAAACTGGCTCACATGAACGAAGTACAAACCAAATATACCATCTAACCCCCAAGGCAGATGCTGGATTGACCATCCAGATGCTGGTTACTCATCCTGCTCAAATCCCTCTCCTGTGTTTCACACAGCTGGAAGAAAGAAGACAAAAGGGACTGACTGCTCTATTGGTGCATAGTAAGATACACTAGATAAACTCCTTTTCCAAGAGTAGATCTGCTGCAATCATATATTGGGAATATTCTTTGTTTCCTTCACAAAGAACAGTAACTGCTTCTAGAGAGACAAATCCCTGCATCTGGAAGGTGGAGGATTTACCAAGAGCTTCAGACCTTGCCTGTAGTATCTTTACTTACCCAAGCATTTTAAAGACAGATTTAGCAGAAACATTCAGCCTTCTTATTACTGGCCAGCCTTCATTACTTCTGAAACAAGAGAACACACAGGATCAAACAATATGTTGGCTGTAAGATGATTCCAGCTTCTTGATTTTCATGGAAACCCAATTTGTGCTCTGCTCCTTCACTGGCTGAGTTCATACATTTAGAGCGGGCTGTCTCATTTTCACAGACCAGGAGATGGGTTAGGGGTGCTCCAGGCCTGTGGTGTGTTACTGGAGATATTTACCTGCCCAATGTGGAATATGGAATGCAGGAATGTGCATGAAAACAGCAGCTGCCTCGAAAGAACAGTCTCCAGAGTGCTCAGAGAAACCAAAGGCTTACAAATGCACAGCTTGCTTCCAGCAAAGCTGGTAAGGACCAGTCTTCCTTGACTGGGCTGGACCTGGGGTATCCCAGAGATAGGATCTATATCCCAGTTTGGGAAGTACTAGGAAGATTCATAAAGCTGGAACTCTGGGGAGGTCACAGGGCAAGCATTTTTCTCCAAATGCATAGCTACAAATATGTATCAGAGGAACACTTCCAATTCTTTCCAACATTGCTTACAGACCTCACAGATCATATAATTACAGTCATAGCATTTTCAGCATTTATTCTGCTAAATAAATAGTATTTATTCAGCATTATTCTATTAAGCTAGAGCTACATTTCAGACCTAATGCAATTATTACATTTATGGAGATGTGCTTCCCTGTCCTGTGTGATGTATATGAAGTCTGAGAAAAATACTAAACACAGACAAACAAACTGAATCTTGAACTCCTATGGATGTCCGTGGTACTTTGTATAAATGAGAAATGTATCCATCTTAATGTCCTCTCCATCAGCAATGCAAGTGCAGGTTCAACACTGGGAATGAAAATTCAAAGTGTCTCCTGAGATCGCACCTTAGGCAATTGTGGTGATTTGATGGGTGATTTTTATCTAGTGCAAGTCCCATATAGGTTCTGCTTTTGTGTGGGACAAATTGTATACAAATATTTAAGAGTTGTTTAAATTGGTTGTGGTATTATGTGAGAGATTTTAAGTTCAGCATCCTCTGGGGAAGGACCACTGATCTTTATAAGGATTATGGTGCCAAAATAATTCCATGGATGGCATTGGTGCAGGCTGATTCCCTTGCCATATAAAAGCTCATTAGAAACCACAGGGATTCTTTGTTCATGTTCTTGTAGTGCCATCTAGCTTACATAAACTGCTTACAGTTTTCTGATATTTTAATAAAACCTTTTGGCATAGTACTGGTAATTTATTTCATTATAATAAATATTATATAAATGCTAAACACAGGCACAACAAGGAGAACAGAAATTGCCAAACAAAACTTTGCTAAAAACACAGTTATGTTTAGGGAATAAAGATGTGTGTGTAGTGGGCTGAGTTGGCTGCCTATCCTTATTAAACAGCCAAGGAATTGTGCAGTGTCACATGAAGTGCAATAAATAAAATTAAAACGCAAATTACAGTCATTCAAAGAATTCCCAAGGTCTGTATGCAATTTCAAAGTACTTAGTACTTGTTTTCAGGCCCAGCTGCTTCCAGATGTGCTGTAAGCACATAAGTAGTCAGAGTAGGAAGGATGAGAGGGGCTCATTTGTCTGCATGCTTGAAATCTGAGAAGAATTTGCAAGCTCAGACTGTATCTAGCCAGGAAAGCAGGATCAGGGTTTTCAGTGTAGTTGACAAGAGTGGTGTAATCAACCACATAAACTCCATAAATACATAAAGGATCCAAGTTCAGCTCCTGAGTGAAACTCTTTTTGTCCTGGCATTTATGAATATAAACCATCCCCTATGAGTTTTGTATCTCACATGGGGTAATACAGTCTTCTGATGTAATTACACAAAGTGCTTAGAAATACTTACCTAAGTTATATATGATCTGTTACATTAGACAATCAGGTGGGGGCATTAATGGTTTCATGTACATGGCTTGAATCAAGAAAAAATTACCATTTGGTATTAATTACACTTGTGATTGTCTCAGACTATCCCAAACTGTATATGTGTTTATCTACATGGAACAATTCCCTATGTCATTTGGGTAAAACCACATAGTCTCTGTTACTCTTACTCAAGCTTTAGGGTTGTGATCATAGGACAAACATAATGGAAGGGCAATACCAGGCACTGCTTAGAGTGTTTTGCCTTACTTAAAACAATTTAATGCCTTTTCATTTCCTAAATACCTTAAAAAAGCACCCCATGACAAATCATTTTCAGGGAAGTCCTGTACGAGGAACCACTGTTGAATGCAGTAAGAGAAATTCCTGTTAAATCGTGTGGATAGCCCTGATCATCTGGGCTGAGGGAAGATTAATTTCAACTGGACGAGGCACAAATGCTCTTTAGATGCTCAGGGGCTGGACAGCCCCACCACAGCAGGGCACATTGTTTAACAGTGCAGATAGAGAAGCCAAGAATAGGAATATTCCCCCCTGCCCTCAATCCATTATCCATACCCCTCATATGAATGTTGTGCAGTGAGAAGATGATTTAAATTACCAGTGAATGTTGGCACAGAGTGAAAATATAAATAAATATAGATAAGAAAAAAGGAAGATCTGTAACAGAAGAAAAGTATTCCTCTGAAATACTGTCCTGATTCATGCTGAGAAAAACTATGCTGGACTAAGATCTAAGATGTATTTTTTGTAGCAGATAATGTGTCATGTCCATCACAACAAGTAAACTGGACTCACTACACCAAAAGGTCCATCCAACAATTCCCCAAAATAATTGGGCAGCATAAACCTGTTTCCAGTCCTTTACTGTAATTATTTGGAAAGGTTTAAGTCACTGTTTAATAGGGCACAGTGAGGCTCTCACCACCACACTACTGAAAAAAAAACAACAAACCAAATCAAAGCAAGACAACCACTGCTAGGATCTTTAGCAGTTTTTCTGAGGTCTTCCCAATTATCCCAAGTTTTTTCTTACCCTTTGTCTGCAAAACAGAAGAGAGATTGTTCTGTTTCAGTGGGTCACTTCAGAAGGCTTTTATGTTGGGAATGAGGCCCACTGGGAAGTTTGAAAGGGAAGTAGAGCTACTTCAGACATATTTTTCTCCCTTGTCTCCAGACAGCTCCATTGAAATTATATGGGAAATTATATGGGAAATTACAGACTGGTATGACAGAGCCTCTCCTTTGAAACTACTCCTGAGCAGACATTGATTCACAACTAGGGGCATCTCTGTGTTGGAAGCTAAAAATAGAATTGCAGAGATGTGCACTGGTGTAAACATGAGCACTTAATTTTCTGGCATCCTGAGTCCTAGAGAGTGCCCTGTGCATGTTGAAAGGCGTTTTCCTTGCATCCTGATCCGTGTGATGGTATTGGAATCAATTAAGTGGCATGACTGAGTTCAGGAGGGAAATACAAAGTATCCCAAGCTTCTGCAGCTGAAGGATTAACACAGAATGATAGGCAAGTTTCAGAAATGTTTATAGCTTGCATACATTTCAGAAATGTTTATTACTAGTTTCTAGTAATTGTCCCTTTCATCTGCTTCATCCAAACAGCATCAGTCTGCAAACATGGGCTGCATACTCCATGAGGATATTTATTTCCAGGGAGAACCAGGATAGGAGTCTGCAGTGGGTCGTTTGTAAACAGTTTAAGCCTTTATCTGTTCACCAGGAACATAACACCTTTGTATTTATTTACTAGACAGCACCATTCATTTGATAGCTATTTATCTATGGAGATGGTTCTCAAGTGAGTTCATTACATGTGCCTGCTATTTCAAGTGTCAGTTTTACTGGATGTTGTCACTGGATACTAACTCCCTTAGCAATGCTTCTGGCTGAATCAATACTACTACCCTCGATAATCTAGTTTATAGTAGAAATATTTGCATGCAGCAAACTCCAGTCTTGCTTCTGGAAATATCTTTTTCTCAACTTTGAGTGTGAAATTTAACAAGCAGCTCACTGCAGGGAACATTTAGAGGAAATAAGATGAGTCCAAAAAATGCCCCAAAAGACCCATCTTTGCCCTCTTTCCTGATCAAAGAGGATTAAAAATAGTTGCAGCCTGTTTGACCAAGCAATCTTCTGAGGCTTTTGAACATACTGATCTTTGATCCTAGAAAACACAGGTGTCCCTGTTGGTGTTTCTTAGAAGCACAGGTCCCCCTGTTAGATTCCTCTGTCCTAGGTACAGTCAGTCCACAGTGAATAACCAGTTAATTCAGAAATCCAAAGTTCAGAAATCCTTCCTTCACTTTCTATTTGCCCCCTCAGACCCCCCAAGGGGCTTCTCTTTTCCTTTTGGAGGCAGAGGACAGCCCAAAAAAGCAAAGGTGAGAAGCATTTCAGTTCCACTAAAATGGAGCTGAGGAACATGTGAGAGTGATTTAGTTAATCTATTCCTTATCTTAACCAACAGCCTAATGATTTTTTATTAACAGGAAGACATTGGATTCAAGTTCTTTTTATGGAATAGGAATCTGAGAGAAGAAAAATCATCACTCTGGCATCTGTGAAATAATAACTCATGTGCCTGTGAAGTCATTAAGTTACACTAACAATATGCAAAGCTTGGAGAAGCCTTTGTTAACGATCTCTACTGAGGGATTGATGATCACACAAATGCCTGGCACCTGCTGCTGCAGGAATCAGCTGGGGAGCAAATAATACCCACACAAGTATCAGAGTTTCTTGGCATTTCTCTCCTATTTTTCAGGCTTTCTCATTCATCCCAATGACAAGCTGGGCATGCAAACACGAGGCTGTAGGGAAACTTGACAGCCTTTGAAATCAAGGCTTTTAAGATACAGACACACAACACGGAGGAAGGACTGATGCAAAAGTGACACTATATTGGCAAAGAAGAGCAGGCAGAAATGGCAGGAAGAAAAGAGCATTGATCCCTTGGATTTTCACTCCATCTACACTAGAGGACTTTTTGGAAAACCATCACACAATTGTGAAGTGTTTTTACTCTCTGGTTACCCAGCCAATTAGTACATGAGAGCCTAAAGAACACAGCTCACCAGGAAGAGAGTGAAAAGTTGGAATTGTCAACCAGACAGCTCAGTTTCTCTTGTGACCGAAATTAAAGCACTCTTGTCCCCTGTTCAGATGCTCAGCTATCAAATCCTCCACTGGAATCATTAGATAATTACCAGAGGTCATAAGAATAATATTTTCAGGGACACATGCACTTTGCTGTATCCACCTTCAAGTGGGTGATTAGGGAATCACATTAGATTTAATTAATTGTACAATGAGACCTTGAACAGCTCCTTGAAAACTGACTAAAACTCATCTTGCAGGAGGAAGTGGAGGACAACAGTTAATTCTAACATATCACTTGAACCAAATTCTTGTTTGACATAAGAAGCAAAGTGTCACTGAGTGAGGGTATGTTACTTAATCACAGCTAATACTGTTATTTATCTGCACTTAATTATATCTTCTTTTCCTTGAAATAGGGAGGCTTTATTGATTTTTCTCATAAAACCCATATATCCTACCTTATTGCAGGTGTAATCAGGAATGTTAGAGCCACATCCTAAATTTTAGCTTGCTGGTAACTCAGACTGATACCAGTCTGACTTCCACAGTAAGCAAAGATTTTTAGGCAAGTGCTGACAGATGTTGTGGATCTGATGCAGAAAAACAGCCTTTAGTATTTAATGTGGTGATGAGAAATTAAGTTGCCTGAGGCATGAAATATAATTGTTCATTTGCACTGAAAACCCATGGATGCAAAATCAACCATAACAGTCATGGATGAGGAAAGCAGTAAAATAATAGACCGAATCTTCTTTGAACCAGTGTTGAAACGTTAATATTTTCACTAAGTAGTCTCTGGGGAAAATGCTTGCGTCAATGATAGCATTGGTACAGGTCTCTCGGTGCTAGAAATGGTAGAAAAGTTGGTAAATCCACACAGTTGTTCCTCAATGAGTCTTTCTCAGATCAAGTGAGAGAATTCCCTGATAGTTTCCCCTATCCCAAGCAAATAAATAATAATTTAAAAAAAAAATGTGCACCCTATATTAGAAATTTGGTGTAAAATAAGGCTGCAGTCCCAAAGCAATCCCAGAAATTATGTTCTCATTATGAATATTCAGAGTTCATGAAGCAATATATTATGAGGTTTTTTCTATATCATTTTTTCTTGGTGCAATTTGTGCAGCAAAGGTCACAAAGAAAGAACTGATGGAGTTTGGGCAGTTTAATTGCTTTCAGCTTTGATATATTAAGCAGGGTTTATCTGCAATTATTTGACTTGGAGCTGAAGCTATTCATTAGATAGAAAAGAAGTTGTTTGTTTGACTGTGGAGTAATAAAGCTTCCACATCCTTACCAGGGAGTCAACAACATTACCATTTGTCACTGTGATTTTATTCCTCTCCATAGCAGGCAACAACAGATCTTGTTTGCAAAATGATGGGGAATTCTTCACCCCTCAGTGCACTGCTGGCAGGGGACTTAGGGTGGTAACACTGTCCTGATGACTATTCCCCCCCCCTCCATTTCTGGATGCCTCCCATGAATCATGGAATTCTGTTTCCTCTCAGATCCTGGTTGGCACAGTAGACAAGGAGATGCCCCTTCCAGCACACCTCCCTGGCAGCAAGGAGGCAGAGAGAACACCCTAACGCTTGAAATAGCAAGCTCACACTGTCCAGGCTGGCAACTGCAAACCAGCCCATGAAGCAACAATAAAGGGTATTTAGAAATGTATAGGTGAGTTTAGATTAGTTTATTTGTTCCCCAATCTCACACCACCCAGAGAAATCATCTTTCAAAAGCCCCTTTCCATGTATTTTTTCCCCTTGTTTCTTTTCTTGTTGGACAAAAGTCATCAAAAGTCTGACTTTAATGAAAAGAGATTTTGTGTGATTATTTCAGTCTGCTTTGTCTACTTTTTCTTTCCCCTCCTTTTCTACACCGTAATTTAAGGAAAAGGAAGTAAAGCATGAAGAGGGCTCAAGCTGAAGAAAATAATTCTCAGAAGCTGTCAAATGCCAGCAGATGCTTTGAATATTCATTTTGTGAGACGTTCATTTTTCAGGAAATGCTGCAGCTGAAATGTGGCTGCTAGGTGCAAAAAGGGGATTGATTGGACAGCAGAGGTTTGGTGTCACGAGGTGGTGACAGTGAGCTACTGCATTCTCCTGGCTGAGGATTCTGAGAAACCCAAAAAGTGTAATCTGTGAGGATAGAAAATGACTACTCTGTGTGACACAGGGCTACGATGACAAGAGCAACTTGTCAATTTTTTCCCAGGCTTTTGAGGAAGAAAATCTTCATAGCACTATAATAAAGGAATGGGAGAGAGGGAGCACAGAGAGGAGAGATGATGAATGGGAAGCACTGAGTAATGGGGAAGGAAATAAGAGGAAAATACTGTAAAAAAAATGAGCTCATGCCAAATAAATGAGTCAAAAAATATTCTTCCTTCTCTCATGAAATCCTATTTCAGTTTAACTGAAACACTTTGAGTAAAACATTGCAAATTGGAAGAATTCTTTAAATTAATCCAGAAATAAAATGTTTTGCTCTAAAAAAGAAATAATATCCAAATCTGATACAAATATTGAATTAAACTGAGAAGGTAAAACTGGAAGCAGAAGTCAATGCCTTCTTAATTTTTCAGCCAAGAAAAAATGGTTATAGAAAAAAAACTGTATATATATATACCAATCAATTTTCATAATTGGCATAATTTATCACATTCCACCTTTTTTTTTTTTTTTTTTTTTTTTTTTTTTTTTTTTTTTTTTTTTTTTTTTTTTTTTTTTTTTTTTTTTTTTTTTTTTTTTTTTTTTTTTTTTTTTT
>VWZS01005960.1:823675-853377 GCA_013397075.1 Rhabdornis inornatus
TCTTTTTTTTTAGTCTCTTCTTTTGTAGAAACATTTGAGCTGTTAGGGACTGTGCAGCAGTTGTTATTCTCTGCAGTTACACCTCGAGAAGAACCATCCTTCTTCTACATCACAGCACCTCTCAAATAAAGAGCCCCAAACAATAAAATCTTGGCCTGCAATGGCTTTGCCATGCAATCCCCCTGTCTTTGCAGTGGGAGGACAGGTGAAGTGCCAAGTGAAAATATCAAGGTATTAGTTGACAATATTTAATTTTGAAGATAAAAAAAATGTTATTTGCAATATTTTTACTTGGTAAAGTGAACTACTGGGCTATGGCTTAATTTCAGTAGAGAAACATTCCCTCTACAGCAAACCAAAGAAATATTTTGGAGGACTCAATAAGATCAGCACTTGTCCCTTGAGCAGAGGAGATTTCAGATTGATTCTTCACTCCAGCAATTAAATTAGTGGCTTAAAATTGTGCCTGCAGTCACTCTCTGATCTCTTGAGACAGACTGGTTGAGAAGCCTCTTTCTTCTGCTCACTCAGGGCTGGCCAGCTTAGGCCACAGGGGGAGATTTAATTGACTTCATAATCTAATTAACTTCATGGCATCTTGTTCACGGCTAGGCAAACCCTGCTGTCCTCTCCACCTGCTGTTCCATTCTTTTTCTTTCTGAGAGTCAACTAACAAAACTTTCTGACGAGGTGGGGAAAAGTGAATTAAACTACTTTAAAGTATAAAAAAACCTTCCAGGTGGCTTTGTTCATTTGACAGAATGAAGACCTGTCTTCTGCACTTCTTTCACCTCATGTACAGTTCTGAAAAGGGTTATAAAATGACTTGACATTTTGTGACAAGCCTACTGTCATTGCCATAACACAAGGCAACAACACAGGCTTTAGAACAGACACCAGAGCTGGTTCAGGCAGCTTCTCTGTCCTGAGAGCATTTCTGGTGTGCAGCCCTGAGAGCAGGGACTGAAAACCAAGCAACACAATGGATTCTTCAGCTACAGCTGTTCAGGTTCGAGATCAGATAAGACAGTTCTGCTTTAAACTTCACAGGAAGGTGGAAGTTGAAAGGTGAAGAATATTTTCTAAGCATGGAATGATGCAGAAGTGTGTATATTTAAATAGAATCATAGGATTATTTCGGTTGGGAAAGACTGTCAAGATGACCGAGTCCAACCTGTGACCAATCCCCACCTTGTAAACCAGCCCAGAGCACTGAGTGCCATGTCCAGTCACTCCTTGAACACCTCCAGGGATGGGAACTTCACAACCTCCCCGGGCAGTCCCTTCCAGTGCCTGAGCACCCTTTCCATGAAGAAATTCCTCCTGATGTCCAACCTGACCCTTCCCTGGCACAGCTTGAGGCTGTTTCCTATTGTCCTGTCCCTTCTTACCTGGGAGCAGAGCCTGACCCCCCCAGCTGTCCCCTCCTGTCAGGGAGTTGTGCAGAGCCAGAAGGTTCCCCCTGAGCCTCCTTTTCTCCAGGCTGAGCCCCTTTCCCAGCTCCCTCAGCCCCTCCTGCTGCTCCAGCCCCTTCCCCAGCTCCGTTCCCTTCCCTGGACACGCTCCAGCCCCTCAGTGTCTTTCTTGTGCTGAGGTTCCCAGCAGTGCCCCAGGATGTGAGGTGTGGCCCCAGCAGTGCCAGCACAGGGGACAGTCCCTGCCCTGGCCCTGCTGCCACCCCATGGCTGGCACAGCCCAGGGGCCATTGGCCTCTTGCCCCCCTGGGCACACCTGGGCTCATGTCCAGCCGCTGTCCCCAGCACCCCCAGGGCCTTTCCCAGCTTTCCAGCCCCTGTGCCCCAGCCTGGAGCTGCAGGGCTTGCTGTGACCCAAGGCAGGACCTGGCCCTTGGCCTTGTTGACCCTCAGAGCACTGGCCTGGCCATGGGTCCAGCCTGTCCTGATCCCTGTGCAGAGCCTTGCTGCCCTCCAGCAGATCCACACTCCCACCCAGCTGGGTGCTGCCCATGAGCTGACTGGGAGTGCCCTTGACCATTTCATTTAAATCACTTTACATTTTGAGATTGCATAGCCACAATTTAGAGTAAAGAGTCTTTTTTTTCTGCATTTCCAAGCCCCTTTCTAGGAAACTCCCTTTTCAATCAGTCACTGATTTATTATGCAGAGATCCCTGAATGATTGCTTACATTAGTAAAACCCAAAGGCAGCTTTATTAGAGTGCATAAAGGACTAGACAGGCCATACATTTTCGATTCACGATGTTTTTTGGTGGAGGATGGGTACTTCAGTATAATTACTTCCTCAGAAAGTCTCGCTTCTACAGTACAGACATTTTTTGTGGCTTGGAAAAAAAACGGGAGAAACTCTTTCGATAGTAGAGTACACTGACAGAGGGACTCTTATTTTTCACTGCAAACTACAGTAGATTGTAGTTACTGCAGGGATTGTTAAGGATTTATGAGTTGTTTGCCATCTAAATGAAAGAAAAACTAGCATACATGTGGCCTGTGTTCTTGTCTCCTAGTTTTGCCTTGGAAGTTTTGAGTGTGACTTCACCATTGTAGTAGGGCAATAAAAAGAGACAAAACCACACACTTTCAGTAATGTCTTATAACATACATCAAAAGAAGGAAGGCTGCTCCTCATTCCTTATTTATAAAAGGAAGCTAACAAGCAAAGGAAAACAGACAATGCATCTTTCTCCCACATCCAGCTGCCAGAATTGATGTCGTGGAAGGAATGACACTCATCATTTGTTTGTGCATCAGCTGCTTTTCGACCATGCATATAATTCACAGATAAATTAAATTGAAGACAAAAAGCATTTCTTTCTTTAAACATTCAATAAAACACTATGATTAGGATGAAAGTTTTCTATTGAAGTCCCACCTTCACCAAGATGAAATTTTAATGAAAATTCTCTATCTAAATGGTGCAAATGAATTACTGAGGACTTCATTTTTTCAGTGTCCAAGGTGAAAATCTCCAATTTAGACTCAGCAAACCATTATGTTGTACAATTTCCAATACTTAAATCAGATGTGCCTGAGCCCACAAACCATTCATTGTCAATATAAAACGTTACTGTAATTCTGCAGAATATCTTATACTCATTACAAATAAAAACATGCTTATTCACATTTACTATTCTTGAGCTTCTTGGGTCATACGGGTCAGCAACGCAGGGTGAATATACCTAGCTGTAAAATAGTAAAGGGCATGACTGAAGGAGGGAAAAGCAATATGTGGAAATTATGAAGCAGAAAAATCAGTATTGTCTCAGGAAAGAACTGGGGACCATAAACAGGAGGAAGTGTATGTGGAAGGAAAACACAGGTATGATATGCTGTACTGATTTGTGTGTGTGTTTTTTAAATGCCTGACAACTTGTGATTTTACCTCAGCTCTCAGCCTTCAATATTAGTGAATACATTTTTAATTTCTTTTTCATGCAAGATTTAAAATGACTGCACATTGAGCAGGCCACAATGCCCCATGGTCTTCCTGAGCAGTTTTAAATATTTTGCCTCCTTCTACCACCCAGCTGTATCTGTCTCTTATGAGATGCAAGAACCCTTCCCTCTCCTCCAGGTGGATGCTGCTCTGTGAATCGCACTTCTTAATTTCACCTCTTGATCTTAAGCAAAGATCAAGATCAAAAGAGGTTTGCCAGAAAAATTATTTTCTCTCTGGAACTGAGTATACTGAGGGAAAAATACCATCCCTGTCTGTGGATTCAAAGAGACCAAAATCCTTTCATAGGCCCAAGCAGTGATTCTGCAGTTAGCTGAGCAGACCTAGAAGTGAGAGGTTTGGAGGAAAATAGCTGGAGCGGGTCAACAACCCCAAAGCTTTCCAGAGAACTCTAAGTTCTCTGCAAAGAGGCAAAATTGTGTATAAGATTAATGCTTAAAATCACTAGAAAATACAATTAAAATCAGAATAAGAAGTTTCAGATGGCCCACTAGACAGTAGAAGTTGAGGGGTTTTGGAGAATATATTGAATCTAATTGGATTTTCTACCCGGTCCATTTCCAGATCTCATTCAGGTTAAGTTCTTATGTGGGTAATAAATGACTGGTGTGGTAGGATAGTGCCATACCAATGGAAAGATGGGAATTTTCAGGCTGGGTCAGATCTTCTCACCTAGCACCCTGTCCCTGTGCAAAGCTTAAGTGTGTTGAAAATCAGCATAGAGAAGAGTAACTACTGAGTTACTTGTGCTACAAACACAGGCAGAACAAGTGTGTGAGTGCTGATCTTCTTCCATCAGAAGCAAGGGCAGAGAGCAGAACTGCTCCTCCTTAAATCCGCCAGTGAGCATTCCCAAGCTCCTGGCTGGAATTTCCTCAGGCCCAGGCAGGAGAACACCCTTAGCTCACTCTCCTCCTGTGGCCTGGCTCTGCTACCAAGCACCCAATGCAAACTTTTGTTCCCTCAGGGATGGTTCAGGTGATTGCTACTCTTGCCCAAGATTGTGGGTGCTTTCCACAGAATGGAATAATAAATCCTATGGATTTCTGGATTTTTTCTTCATGCTGATCACAGATTGCCCTGCTGCCCCCAGCAGTGCTGGTGCTTTTTATGGAGGGGCTTTTCAGCAGAGCAGGTGCCCATGGCCATTCTCTTCTGTTCATCCTCAGATACCTTTCGAGTTCCCAAGTCTCAGGTACCACTGCAGCGTTGTGCCCACCTTTGAAGTCATGAGCTACCCCTGTGCAGATTGCCCCAGAATGACAGACCTTGTATTTACGCATTTAACACATTTACTGAATGTCTTAGGTTGCAATACAGGATGTGACCAAAAGTGTATATTCTATCACCATCTGCTGGAACCAGGTGGGGCAGTGATGCTTATCTGTGTGGGAGATATTATCTGCTAATGGGCCATCTGATAAAACCATGTGGGGCAGTGTTCTTTATCTTTTCCACAACCCATTGTTCCTCCAAGGAGATATCTCCTGTTAATGGGCCATTGAGTCCCACTGCATGACTGATAAAACTACATTGTCCCATTGGGAGATGCNCTGGGAAGGGTTTACATTTTCCATTTCGTAGCAGGCATCTGTCTTCCAAACCAAGACACTGAATTAGCAGATGAGCAGAAAATCTATGCCACAGGACACTCATGCCTTTTTAAAGACAGGTCACAAGTCTCTTCTCACTAAGAAACTCTTTAATATTAAAGACTTTTTTAGGGATGTGCTTTCCAGTGATCCAGAAAACTTCCAGCACTGGGAATCCCTGGGACCTGATGATGCCAGAGCACTGCGACAAAAAATATGCTGTAAAAGCATTGCTAAATCTGTGCCATCACCAGGAAAAAAATACACAGTGCAGCCACAAAGCAGTGAAAATGAAAGAATAAATGTAAGTATTTCCAGTGTTCAGTGCCAGTTGAAAAATTCAGGGAAGGTCAATTGCACATTATCCCACCTAACGGCCAGAGGATACATTTGCCCTATAAGAACTCTGTATTTTATAGCAATAAGTGTATTAAGAATATGATTTTTCTATAGTAAGAACAGCAAACTATAAGAGCAAAGCAAAATTTTGCTTTTTCATTTCTCTGAATAAAAAGGCCAGGACAGTAAGTGTGACTTCGGGAAGAAATGAAAAGGGAAAATCAGGAAAAAGCCCCCACCAAACCATCAAAATGAAGTGTCTACTGAGAAGAATTGTATATGATTAAAAAAAGAGAATGTATAATCACTGATAGACTGTCCCTATTCTATGTGCACTGTACAATTACATTCTTTGCTTTTCATAACATTATTATTATAGTTATAAAAAACAACTGTCCCTTACAGTATGTTCCTGTGCCTTTCTAATACCAGACTTACACAAACATCAAGGGATGATAGCAAAGCACAAAAGCAGCTATTAAAATATCACAGAATATCCATTAGGTAGATAGGAGAGTAAGTTCATAAGGCAGAGAATGGAAGAGACTATCTCCAATTTCAAAATCAGAGGAATTTTCTTCAAGAACATCTGTGCTTGTCAGATAGCACTGAGGCTCAGAAAAACACCTGCAGGCTGAGGAAAACACTATGAAACACTCATTTATAACTAGAGTTTAACTGACTGTGCTCATTATTTGTACATGGGTTGCTGGATATCATTGTTGAAGATTTTACGTTTAGACCAGACCATTTATCAAGTGTAATTAGTGTGTCAGACTTCAGTTTGAAAACCTTGTACTGATAATACTAATTTCTCTACTCTAAGTTGGATTATCCACATGAAGTTTTTAGCTAAAGAACTGTCAGTGATAAGACTAAAAATATAATAGCTTTGTTCTTTTTCTCAGTCTCCATATTTTGCAGGTAGTACATGGCAAAATAAAACAAAATAGTCCTAGTACCATTTCACTTGACATGAACTTAAAGAAGCTGTAGAATCAAGTAAAAATCTCACAGAGGTGAGATTTTAAAAGGCAATTATCTCAGAGGATTGATGAAGCACTGCAGAAATCTGTACTTGCTTCAGTTTTCATCCTTATTCCTAAGACCCTGGTTCAGACAGATGTGACACAGCTAAAATTTGGAAAAACTCTTAAATGCTTTTACCATTATGACTCAATTCCCATATGGCATGAATTTGCCTTGAGGTTGGCACACCAAACCAAGGTTTTAAGTCTTTAAGCAATGGGAAAAAACCTCATGTCATTGGAAGGTTCAGCATTCAAGCTGAGCTCAACAAAAGCTTGCAGACAAAAGCGTTACTTCATAAATGTCAATTTGTAAAAAGAAGAAAAATCCCTCGAACTTCTTTTCCTTTCAGAAGCAGGGTCCCCAGTAGCACGACTGAAATGCCAGGAGTGAACATTTTCCCTGAGGAGAAGGTGATGATTTGCAGCTCTTTGTCACACTCCTCAGCAGCCGCAGCCCATTTTGCTCTGGAAGCAGCATGATCCTTCAGTGGAGCAGGGCTGCACCAGCAGGCCTCACACAGAAGAAATTATTGCTGTTGTACTTAGAAGGGCACCCTAGTGCAGAATGACCCTAAGGAAGCCAGCTCTGTGGTCAGCACCATGTTTTGAAGGTCAGAGGTTGGTGTCCCAAATGTGGGAAGCTGAGGCAAAGCTGTCAGGCAGCATTTGCCTGACAGGGTGGCACAGAATCATTCCACAGCTCTTTGTAGCATCAGTGCTCACACCTGGATAAATCCTCTTCACATTTAAACTCTCTCCTGCTTTGTTTGTGGACTCAGTATTTTTCTATCATAAGAAATAACAGAGTGGTTAGATGAAAGAAAAGTTCTGTGAAACCATTGAACTTAACTTTAAGAAAAATTATTGCAATACATTCTTTCCAACAATAGCTTGCAGTACTGCCTGAAGTGGCAATAAAAGACTAGCAGACTTGGCCAAATACTTCCAGTTCATAATCTTAGCTCTGAAAACAGGCAAAATGCTAACTCAAGGTCAGCTCCAGTAAACAGAAATCTGAATTTTTACAAATGAAGTTCACATTCAAAGTGTGTATATCAGGGTAATATTTTATGGTATGTGAAGTGTCATATCACTACTTGTCTCAGTGATTGAAGGATTTTTGCATTTGTATAATAAGTACTGGGATATGTTCAGGAAATGTTTAAGGAGGTTTTCACATAATTATAATTATTTATCTAATTTAAAATCTCAGTTGGTTAGTATCAAATCATATATCCTCTTTCATTTGCAAAATTAACTGCAGATTAAACATATTAGGCAGGATTTTATTTCCCGTGTAACATAAACAAGACTTGTTCTCTATCCTGTCTTGGTGAAGTCACTTCATAATTGAGTTTCTTTGTAAAGCACAATAGCATCAGAGTGTAGCCTAAAGACTCTCACTTCCTATCACCCCCATCATTAAAAACCTCAGTTATTTATCCAGAGCTCCTGAATGCCTGTGCTTGACTGGTAATTGAGTCTCTCTCCCTGCACAGGTACTGGCTGAGGGAACTGCAGCAGTACGGAAATGCATCATTTATTCTTTCCAACTCTTTTACTATTTACAGTGTGACACACCTAAAATCATCACAGATGAAAGCCTCTCATGTTGGGAAAGCTCAAAGTTTAAGCTTTTATCCAAGAGACAAATTCATGTAAAGAGACAAAGGTAACCTTACCTCTGAACAAAGAAAAATAGAGGGAGATGGGAAAAAAATGTGGTGGCTCTCAGGTCCCCATGAAACCCCAGCAAACCTCCACAGCATCCCTGCACTCTGTGCTTTATGCAAAAATTCTCTAAACTTTCCATTCCTACTGCAGTCAGCTGGAGGGTTGCCATCCACCTTCAGAGGGGATGCTGTTCCAATCCCACCCTGTTTCTTCACCTCCTGTTAAAATTCACTCAAAACTCACAAGGATGGCACAGAATCAGAGAGGAGATGGAGTCCTCTGAGTGTTCACAGCTGTCACAAAATCATAGCATGAGATTGAGCTTTGAAAGTTGTGTAACTTGAAGTATTCTTTTTTTTAATTTCATTTCATAGATTGCTCAAAGGCAAATGTGAACATCTGGGATTTGGCTGTACCAGTATTTGCTGTACTCTTAAAACACTCAATGCTACATGCCTACAAAAGCCACTGTATTTTAAAGTGAAGAAAACCTGTAAAGGTTTTTATTTTTAAGACTGACAGAGATTATTGCATTTCAGTTAATTCAGGTAAATACTGGAGCATAACAGCTGCAATTATTTCGTAGAGGTTACGTCCCTCTTCATTCCTTATGGACAGGGAGAATATCGGTATGAGTGAACTGTTTCCACTAAAGGCTGGAAAATTATATGGACTTAAAAATCTATAGGTTTCTGCTGAAAATGGACATCAGCAATTACTCTGTTTTAGAGTGTAAGTGAAGGCCATCAACATCAGCCACAATTTCCTCCTTTTAATTCCTTAACAGCTAAAATCACCTCAAGATTCATTTTTCTGAGTAGGTGTTATAGAGAACTTCTGATTCATTGTTACTGTGCTGGCTTAGAATAAATCTTCTGCACTCACATCACAGAAAATACCAATTTGTAATTAGTGCATAATTACTGGAGGAAGAAACACCTGCCTTTAAAAACCACCTCTTACCCTGGACACCTGGGAGCTTTTTCTAAGTAAAGCATCCCACAACATTCTTGTTTCTGTTACAAACCCAAGCACAATTCTTTCAGAGGCTTGGGACTTCAAGATATTTTTTTTCCACCAAAAGTTTTACTGCAAACTACAGCAGCTATAATTTTTTAAAACCTGATTTTAAATGTATTCTACAAGCAAACTGAAGAAAACTGTGAAATTATCTGTGTGACTTTTCCACCATACACCTTTGCAAACTGTTTCAGAAGATTAAAGCCTCAAATACCAGCAGTGAATTTGATATGACCTGCGGTAACAAAAATGTTCATTTAGAGATTGTGGATTGCAAATACAAGAAGTAGCTGTGTAGACCAAGATTTTTCAAAAGATGGTAGAGACAGGGACAATTGAAAGGCTTTAATTTTCTAGGAAATAAAACCTGCTCTGCAAATGTTATTACTTCTTTGTAAAACAAGTCCCAGTAGCATGGCATAGGCTGCCAGTTGCTGCCACATTTAAGAAAAAAAAATCTTGATTGCTTTCTGAGCCCCCAGCATATGAATTTTTTAATTTCACTTTTCAGAAAGTCAAATGATAAAGAAGCCAAACAACTCTTCCAAGTCACACACTGAAGCAATGCCAGAGCTGAATGTGGACCTGGCTGCTCTTAAACGCTCATTATGCCCAAGCAGCAATACAGAATTTTCCTCAACACATTTTTTGATAAGGAGTGATTTTTCCCATAGAAAAATCAATTTAAAATGCAAAATTGTCTTGTGCAGAATCCTTCTGCATTACCAAGGTGATGTAATTACAAGTAGAATTCAGTTCACTCACTGATTGAGCATTAATTGTAGTTTTGCTCTACTACGGTTTGGGAAAAAAAAAATCAAACTGCATTAGACTGAAGATAAATATCAAAGTGAGTGATTGCAACTCATTTATTGCCTTTCCAAATGCTTTTAAAGGAGAGTGGTTTACCAAACCTGGAATGTTCCTGTATTTTCACATTTGGTGTACATAGTTTTAGATATTCCATATATTATTTCTTTTAATGTTTAAAATCAGTTTTTGATGAATGCAACTTTCTAAACATAACATACACCCTCTCCCCAAAACTGCACAAAATTTGTCCATAAAATTGTTTCATGGGAATGTCAAAACATGAACTTACTTCATGCCTCCCCCCCTTTTTTTTTTTCTGAGCAAGCTGGGCTTCACTTTGGACAGCATCTCCATTGTTTCATATTTTCCATTAAGGTTGTTTGGTTGGTGAAGGTTTCATGGACAGTAATGTTTTTGTTTTATTTTTAATGCATAAGGAAGTTGCAACTCTCCTTGCCTATGGCTTGACTTCTACCAAGCTCAAGTTCCTTAAACTTCACACAACTTTACTTTCCAGTGTGGGAAGTCCCACAGAAATTCAAGATCCTGACAAAGAAGTTTGGGGTTTTTTTAATAATGGAATTAAGATTACATAACCTGTCACATGGACCTAAAGTACAGATTGTTGCATCGTGTTATTCTGCTTCTGTTTTCCATTTGTTAAATGGTTTGTTCCTGTGTTAAAACCCCCTATTGATTATAGTAGTGGTTGCCTTAATCCCCACCCTTACCCTATCAGTCAGCCCCAATCCCCTCCCATTCCTCTAGAATGTTCCCCATCCATCAGCCTTATCCACTCCCCTACAATTGTCAATCCCCACTGGCCCCTCCCAAACTTCCAGTGTGTTCTGTGTCAGTTATCCCCTCCTCGGTTGCTCATTTGATGCCTCTGTGTATTCCCCGCCTATGTTTTCCCCATTGGTTAATTATGTATTCAGTCCCGCCTTATGTTACGCCCCTAAGCTGTTGCGATTGGTTGCTGTAATGTCCCCTCCCCTGGGGGAGGGCCCGTATTTAAGTTGCTGCAAGTTCTTTCTCTGTGCCTTTTGTGGTATCCTCCCCTCCCCTTCGGTTACCTCCTGTTCGCCCCGTCCCTCCAATAAACCTATCCTGGACCCACAAAAGGACTCCCCCTGATCCTTTATTCTTCCCCGGACGCGCTGTCAGCCAAGAGGGCTCTCAGCCCCAGCCGCACTCCTGGTTCTCTGCCATCCGGGAGGCGGCCCACTCTCGGCGCCGGTCTCGCCTGGAGAGCTAGCTGGGCGAGCCGCGTCACAGATAATGTAGGATGGCTGCACAAATACCATTTCTATTTCTAGTTTTGGATGTTTTAAAATTCTCACTAAAGTGTGGTAAAACAAAACAGAACCAAAGCAATCTACATTTTAACAATTTTATAATTAAGTAACCATTGAAAATTCAAAACCAGGGAAATATTGGTGCTTTGTTCTCTTGGTACTTTTGGGCACCTGAGGAGTCAGTTTAAGGCTATATACAGTAAACAGGTTTTTATTAATACATGATATGAAGCTGTAAAATAACTTCTGGATCTAACTGCAGCACAGCAGCAAGTACATTTAGAGCAGGATGTGCTATGAGTAACAACAGCAAGATGGACTCATGTCTACATCTCTCTTAATATTTCTAATATAGTAGTTTTTGCTACAATGGAGAGCACTGAAGAAATTGTTCTTTTCTAGTTAAGTAGCAAAGAAACAAAATTAGACCTTCTCAGCTCATCTTGGCACTCAGCGTATGCAAGTACGGTGGCCTCAAACAGAAACAATTTCTTGTCATTAAGGTTGTAATTAAAGCCTTGTTCTTGCCACTCTGCTCAGCTGATGTGAGTTGCATTTTCTTTGTATTTATAAAAGCCATCACAATGTCCTCATCCCTTCCTTTTCAACAGAAAAACCAAAACCCACTTCCATTTTGACTGGGACATTTGTTGCTCTGATCCCAAAACTAGAAAGGAACAAAGACCTTTTTTTAGTAAGGTTGTGTGACAAGTTTCAGTGGAATTAAGAGCACTGATTCAAAACAAATTCAGAGTAAGCCAGGACCCTGAATAACCTGGGGTTTTCTTCACCTTTTTCTTATGCCACATGTTAAGGGTTAAAATTAAAATTCATGTTGATTAAACATCATATTTCATATTTTATATTTACATATACAAGTCCAACTACCAATAGTATTTTTTTTACAAGTAGACTCCTTTATTTCATGGTAAATCTCATCTAAATATGAGTCTTGTTGTAAGAAAAAACAAATTATAAAGAAGGCATCTTAACCTTTCAAAATATATCTGATGTTTCCATTTATTAAATTCCTGAAACTCCAGCTTTTTTTCATGAGCTTGAGTAGAATATATTTTCTCACTCCAAGAAATTATTATTATAAATATGACTGTGAATATAATAAATTAGTAACAGAAACTCTGTGTTTCCCCATAGAAATCTATGGCTAAAGACAAAGGAGATTAGAAATTAATCCTAAAAGAGCTGCTGTGCTAAGTTTATTTATGCAGTATCACTAGTTTCAACCTTAGATGAATAAATTGAGGCTAGACAGGACCACAGTAAGGGAATGCCTTCTCCCAAGAACCCAAAACTAAAGCAAAGCAGGTCCCACCTGTGAGCAGCAAGGCTGAGGTCCACATCCAGCCCAAACCAAGCCTCTGAGTCATGAGAGATTTGTCTCACATCACTGTGAGACAAACTTTGTGCCCACATTTCCCTAGCTCAATGTAACAAATGCCTTCTGAATTATTGAGAGCAGCTCCTCTCCAAGGGATTTCTGTCCTGCAGATCACAAGTGCTTTTCCTTCAGCTCTAAAGCCAACTTTGCTGCCAGGCACAGCAGTTCTATAAAAACTTTCAGCCCTGTGTAAAAGTTATGTAAAAGGGATATTGTGCTTTGCTTGGGTTCTGAGCAGAAACAACAGCATTTTCTCGTTGACAAACTGTCTGCAACTTGCACCAACTCCTGAGAACACCCAACACTATCAGACTTCAGGAAGTGAAAAGAAAACTTTTAATGGGCAAGGAGGTAATGCAGGCTGTGGACTGAACCCAGGCAGAGCCACAGAAACCTTCCAGTGTCTCACTGCTTTGCCTGTCCTTTGGCAAAGGTTATTGACTGTTGTGCAGAACCTCATGTAGATACTATTTACTCTGGGAAACAATTTCCACAGGGAAATTTTGACTAGAGTTGAAGAATTCTTTGTTTTCTCTCATCTGCAAATTTTGAAGAAGAAAACACAAGGCCCTGTCTTACATCTGTACATTCATCTGTGTATACACAAAAAACTGATCTTACATACACAGAGCTGTCTGTACTGAGCTCATTACTAGGATTTTAATTGTCTAAGTGTAATTACTTGCACAAGAGTACGTGAGACCCTTTTCAGAGTTAAGTATCTGCTATGTGAACGAATTCCAATTCCCGCCTTCCTTTTCCAACAAGTTATTGTGAGAACTATAGCAAAACGTTCACACTATGTATTAGAGCGATTCAGTTTATTGTTCAGCTTGTTGACTTTAATCTGAGTTTGATTTTAATCCAGTTTTCCCCTCCTGAATGAAGAAAATACAGGTCATTAGAAGCACTAAATCCCAAAACTGGCCCAATGGAAACAGAGTCAGTCTTTGAAAAAATAGAGATGAGCTTTCTGTTAGAATCATAGAATCATTTTGGTTGTAAAGACTTTCAAGATCATCAAGTCCAACTGCTCTCTCATCACTGTCAAGTCCACCACTAAACCATGTCCCTAAGCACAACACCTACACAGCTTTCAAATCTGTCCAGGGATGATGACTCAAACACTGCCCTGGTCAGCCTGTTCCATGGTCTAACAACCGTTTTGCTGAAGAAATTGTCCCTAATATTCCATCTAAACCTCTCCTGGCACAGCTTGAGGCTGTTTCCTCTCATTCTGTCGCTTGTTCCCTGGGAGCAGAGCCTGACCCCCCCAGCTGTCCCCTCCTGTCAGGGAGTTGTGCAGAGCCAGAAGGTTCCCCCTGAGCCTCCTTTTCTCCAGGCTGAGCCCCTTTCCCAGCTCCCTCAGCCCCTCCTGCTGCTCCAGCCCCTTCCCCAGCTCCGTTCCCTTCCCTGGACACACTCCAGCCCCTCAGTGTCTTTCTTGTGCTGAGGTTCCCAGCAGTGCCCCAGGATGTGAGGTGTGGCCCCAGCAGTGCCAGCACAGGGGACAGTCCCTGCCCTGGCCCTGCTGCCACCCCATGGCTGGCACAGCCCAGGGGCCATTGGCCTCTTGCCCCCCTGGGCACACCTGGGCTCATGTCCAGCCGCTGTCCCCAGCACCCCCAGGGCCTTTCCCAGCTTTCCAGCCCCTGTGCCCCAGCCTGGAGCTGCAGGGCTTGCTGTGACCCAAGGCAGGACCTGGCCCTTGGCCTTGTTGACCCTCAGAGCACTGGCCTGGCCATGGGTCCAGCCTGTCCTGATCCCTGTGCAGAGCCTTGCTGCCCTCCAGCAGATCCACACTCTAGCACAGCATGCTGTTATCTGCTGCCACCACAAATGCTGAACCTTGTTGAGCCTCCTGTCACTGCAAGTGAATGCCATATGAATTGTGCCACCTGCAGCACATCAGGGAACAGCCCAGCAGCAGAATCCCATGCGCTGGCAATTACCTGGGACAGGCAGCACCCACTGCTTTACCAGTCTCTTTTCTGGTGCCTCTGTTTGTCTGAGCATTGATACAATGCAAAAAAAATTACCAGAAATGGAGTAAACCTCAATGGAAAGAGAAATTGCATAGAACACTGCTACCTAAACCATGCTACTGTGCATGCTTTAGATATAGCTCTCATTTTCTTCATGCAGCACCCAGAAATCAAAGTGGGGCAGAATGCCACCTTTGTGCTTCATTGATGAAGGATATCTGTTTAGATATCTATTTAAATATGTCAGTAAATACGGAAGTGTTGATCTAAACAGCCTCAACAGGCTGAGCACTCACCAGTTCTTATCACCAAAATCATTATGCAGCAAATAAGCAGAGCATGAAAGTATTAACAGGAAGCTGAAATAGCACCACATAAACCTGTTCTTGAGAACTGGAATTAGTACACTGCTACTAATACACACACTGGGGTGGCATGAAAAACAAACAAGGGGCAGATTCCTCTATTTGATGCCCTTTCCAAAAAATTCCTGCAATGTCATCTAACAGTTTACAGCAAGGGTTGCACTCATCTGCCAGCAAACTTTGGTTTTGCCAGTGGAACAGATTGCAATTGACAGGTGAGAAAAATGATGATTGTAATCATTATACATCTGAATAATTCGATTTTCTACTGATTTTTAATTTAGTACTTCAATGGTTACCAGGCCAACACAGCACCTGCTAATTAGATACCTGAAATTTCCTCTGTGGTAATGAATCAAGTCTTGGCCTTTAGGCTTGCAAAGGCAGCTGGCACCAAGGCACCAAGTGAGTCAGGACAATGTCAAAGTGACATTGCTTCTGTAATGACCCAACCTGCCATTAACTACTGTCCATCCCCCAGGCAGTTCCCACTTTAGATGTCTGTGGTGCCAGGTGTTCCTTGGGGATTCTGCGTTTAAAACAGTTTCCATGCCAAACTGGAATCAAGATATATGTAAACTCTGGAGTTTGTTTGTTATTTGGCCTAAAATCTGATGCAAACAGATAAAAACTGGATAATATCTTCAGAGGAACTTACACACAACAGTGGCTTCTCTTAGTTCTTCAACAGACACCATATTTTGGAAGGTCTGTTGGGTCAAGTGAGTTCTAAAGGCTCATGTACAAAATAAATAAAATCAGCCTGGCTTTTGTGAAATAATTTACCTGTAAAAACTATTAAGGTGTAAAGCATCCTTCTTTAGGTTTCCCTTTGACTTTTGGTTTTCCTGCTCCCTTACACATGTGGTAAAGCTGACACTGGTGTGTTTAGGGTGAAGCCTGATAAGTGTTTACAGGGTTGGTGGGTAGCTTTCCCCTCTGAATGCTCATCAACTGATTCTCAAATCCATCAAATTTGCATTCAGGGTCGGCTGGGACTCGGTGCATTACAGGGGAAACAATTCAGAATCCTGAGAAGCCTTTTTGCAGCTTGGTCACGTCCTCTTAATGTGAAATCACAACTCCATCCAAGCTGGGTGTCACTAAAAGAAGAACAGGCACAAAAGGGACACTGACTTTTACTCAGTCACTTCTACATTTGTGCTGCCTCAGAGTGCATTGCTTAGCAATTATTCAGGGGTGATAAAACTATTCCAAAAAGGTTATATATTCCCTTTTTGTCCTTCCTTAGCATTAGGTTCTTTAAAAGGTTATTTCAAACCACAAAGGCTTCCATCATTGCATTTTATTATATTATAATAGTTGCACTGGTGGGGGGGCTGGAATAAAAAGTGGTTTAGAATCAAATAAACATTACAAATAAAAGTACTGGCAGAAAGAAGTAACTCCATATAACTGACATGATTCCCATTACTGCTCATGAAAAAAAAGTCTAGATGTTTTTAGAAGCAGTCGGAATGACAAGAGTGATGTATCTGAAAGCAAGCTCTGTGTTTATGGCCAATATGAAAAATGTGAGGTGTAATGCAACCTTGTTACCTACATACATTTTCCAATTATTCCTGAAGCAGATTTACATTGCTGTTTAATCATGGGTGACAGGCTTCCCATGATTTTAAGCTTCAGGCACTTTATGAAAGAAATTCAGCCTTTCTACTTTACCATGTACTGGAGATTAGGAGGAAGAGGTCAGAGTATTTCTTCCCTCAGTGGGGTTATATTGCTACAGATCATTAAACCTGGCAGCTTTCTTCGTCTTTACCCACTGACATTAAGGTTTGCATCCAAACTTTCAAGCAAGGATGCTCAGCACAAGGCTGGAATTCAAATATAAGTACTCTGACTCTCCAAGCCATTGAGCACTTGTGACTTTGAAGGGTTTCCTGGCTCAAAAAGTTCAACTGAGAGTTTTAAGCTTCAAGAAAGATTTTCCAGGAGAAGGCTCTGTACAGCCTTCCAAGAAAGGACAGAGTTGCAGATCTGGTGAAGCCTTAAGTCAGTAGCTATTATACAGAAAGGAAAGCACTTCTTTCTTTATTAACAGAAAGGAAAGCCCCTGAGCTGCTGACTGTTGGAAGGCCAAAGAGCAAAGTACTTTGTGATCCTACTTTGTCTGTGGTGATCAACAAGATTTATTGTTGTATCTAATGATTGGTGAGTCGTAACATTTAAGGTTCCTTAACTGCTGTGGTTTTTCAACAAAATGATCCTCTCCCATATGGTTTTAGGCAGCTGCCTTATTAGATTTAAAACTTGCCTGCAATGCCCATGAGGCTGCTGCCTGAGAAGATAACTGGTAGAGTTTATTCACTTTTTTTCACTGGTACAATTATTTCACTGAAATTTTTACATTTGGAATTTGGTAGTTAGAGCCTTTGTTTGGTCTAATATTGTGAGTGATTCACACCCTTAAGGTTTGGCTGCCTGCTCAGGAATTAACATGCACATTACTGAGATGTTTTCTTGTAAAGTGTAATAGCAGCTACTTTTAAACTCCTTTTTTAATACAGCATGTAAAGTGTTCCAGAAATATACACTAATATACTACAGTCATGACCTTTGAATTGAGAACAGGCAAAAAAAGTTGGTTCTCTGAGGAAAAAACAAAACCATATGAAAAAAATATTTAATTAGGTGCAGAAACATGAAGGGCACCATTTTTTGGAAAACATAATTAAAAAGACACAACAGCCCTTCTAGTCATATTTAGGGAACAATTCTTTAGAATACCGTCTGTGATTCTGTCAGTGTTCATGTGAAAAATAAAGTCTTGAGCTTCACCTGACACCAGAAGTGCTAGAGAAGCAGCAGAGCTTGTGGTGAAACTACTCAGTGCCTGTAACAAGAAATCTTGAGTGATAGCACAGAAAACTGATGAGTAAATATCATATGTTTAATGTCTGGTAGTACAGACGCAGCTGAGCTGCTTTTAAACCTTGGACCAAGCACAGTGGGCAACAAATTTCCATGCCTGTAAACCTACTCTTGGATTGTCTGTCACTTCCTACCCACGAGTCTGCTCCTGACAGTGCTAATATTCCTGCCTTGATCCTGTGTAAGGTCCTTCACTGGAGCAGCTTTCTACTGCCACCCTCCTCTCCCAGAAAACAGGAATAAATGTATTAGACAAAAAGGCCCCATCTGCCAAGAAAGATCCCAGGAAAACACCCTGATAGATCATTTCCTCCTTTCAAAATTAGATAAGTAGTTAAAAGTTGCTTTTATCCTGGAAGAAGAGTTCCCTAAGCTCAATGCAGAGACTGGCACCTCTCTTGGCTGCCCTTTGGGACATTCCTGCCCAGGAGTTCCCTGATAATTCTGACTCTTATCCCCAAAAGATCCAGGAGCTCTCTAGGCAGAACCCTGGTCATACCTAAATATTATTTTCATTTCTGGGCTCCCCAGTGCAGGAGGAATATGGAATTACTGGAGAGAATCACACCACTCATAATGAAGGGACTGGAGCATCTTTTGTGTGAGGGAGGGCTAAGAGAAGTGGGGCTGTTTAGTCTGGAGAAGAGTCAAGTGGAATCTTGTCAGTGGACATAAATACCTGAAGGGAGGATGCAAAAAAGGTGGAGTCAGGTCTTTTTCACTGGTGACAGAAGAAAGGGGCACAAAGTAAGTCAGATGGTTTGTCTGACCATCAGGAAACAATTTTGTTTTGTTTTGTGGGTGACTTGAGCCCTGGAGCAGATTGCCCAGAGATGCTGGGGAGTCTCCATCCTTGGAGATAGCCCAAGGCAATGGGATCCAGGTATCCCTGCTTGAGCAGGGGGCTTGGACCAGAGGACCTGTAGAGGTCCCTTCCAGCCTCGGATACTCTGTGACTCTGTGGTTCCATGAGTCAGTGGTGTGGTCCTGAGCACCTTTTCTTCACTACCCTGTACAAACTGGTGGCATGGCACTGAAAATGTCATTTGTTAGCAGGAATATGAGCTGGTCACCACAGCTCATCTCTTTTTAATATAAAATCTTGTACTATGCCAAGGCTTGAACCTCACCAATCTCAAAATTTAAGAGGAGATGAACTACAGACAAGTGCCAGTGATGAATGCTTAAGAATTCATCATTGAATCACCGAATAGTTTGGGGTGGAAGGGACCTTTCAAGGTCATCTAGTCCAACCTCCCTGCAATGAGCAGAGACATCTTCCACTAGATCATGTTGCTCAAACCCCTGTCTGACGTGACTTTCAATATTTCCATGGATGGGGCATCCACCACCTTGGCAGTGCAACCTGTTCCTGTGCCTCACCACCCTCATCATAGAAGATTTCTTCCTTAAACCCAGTCTACATCTATCACTTTTTAGTCTAAAACCATTACTCCTTGCCTTATCACCACAGGCCCTGCTAAAAAAGTTCTCATCTTTCTTACACCCTCTTTAAATACTGGAAAGCCACCATAAGGTTTCCCTGGATTCTCAATCTTCTCCAGGCTGACCAACTCCAGCTCTCAGCCTGTCTGCATAACAGAGGTGCCCCAGCCCTCTGATCATTTCTCCATCTGAGAGAAAGCCCTCAAATTTTCATATAACCTCATATCATGATAGAACTTTTGCCTAGTGCTGTACAGATACAGAGTGCTTGCTAAAACCCCTCATTTACTGGGATCTTCTGCAAACAGCATCACTGACATGGGAAATCTCCTCAGAAAACAGTTGCTTACTGTCTGGATGGCAACAATATCTTCATATGGCTTGTGTGAGCTGTCTTAATTGACAATTTTGCCAAATTCTTATATACAGCTCATATATATTCCTATGTACAGCTGCTCCCTGGCCCTCCCAAGGTCGGTAGTCCACACTGAAGCATACAAATAATAGCTGTGGAGGCATCAGTCCATTTCTGTGACTGTCATTTCCACCTCATACTCAGCTGAAAATAGTAACTTTCAGGTCATGGTATAAAGGTTAGGCCTCATTGGGAATTTGGACATCTCATTTTCAGAGGAAGGATCTGCTCTGTCTAAACCTAATTATCACACGTTAATAAATGTCAATACCTTCATACACCAAGAATGTCTCATTGGACCCAAACAGCTTTATCTGTCTTTGGACAGAGATGAGATTTTGTGTCTGACTTTTTTGGAATTAAATATACTATTAGGTGAGAGATGATAACTTTATCAGCTGAGAAGCATCAGCTTCTTTTGCAAAAGTCTCTATCTTAGATTGGAAATATGAGAGAAGAAAATATGTATTTAAGGTCCTTGTAGTTCCAATCATGGAAAAAATATGGTTTTCACTACCAGATACAAGTTAAAATAAATCAAGAAGTTTCCTTTGGGCAAAATATGCTATCTGTTTTCTGTTTCTGAATCTAACTGAAATTATGTGGGTTATCTGAACATTTCTACTTTTAAACTAAGGAATTGGATCATCATGAATTGGATTATTCATTTAATATTCTGATAAGCACTTTCTTATCCTTACGATGCCAATTCAGTGTGAATTCTTATCAATATACTATTTGGTTTATATGGAGTACACACTCTCAGGAATATTGCATTCTGTGCCAAAACACCCCAACAGCCACCAGCAATAACTTCAGTATCCACACAGCTTTATGGGGCTGTCAGCAGAACTGGTTGAACTGGAGTAAAATTGTTCAAAGCAGTGGAAATCGCAGTTTATCGGGGTGTTTATGATTTTGGTGGAGAGAATACATTTATTTAAAGTGAGCAGAAATGGAATAGCTCTTTGAACTTTGTGTCTGGGCTAACTCTAACTGTCAGGCTGTAGCTGTGCAGCTTCAAGGTGGAAATCACAGCATTTCATCCCACTTTAAAATATACCAGCACTGCTTTCTGAAATGCACAAGGGTTATTGCACATTACATGACCCTCAGTGAAAGGCAGGAGACTTAAGCTGTTGGCATAAATTTGCAGTGATTTTTTTTATAAAGATGCTTCAACAGAGCACTTCCCCACATGAAGGCAGTTTCCTAGGATTCCTATGAGCCTCCAAGCAAATCTGTGGAAACATAATAAAAGACCAGAAAGAAAAACCACTAATTATGAAAGAAGGGTAACAAAGGAAAAATAAATAAGCAGTGAAGGAGATGGAGAAGCAACAACCTATGAAACAGATACCCAAATTAATTATGGTTCAGGAGAGCCTCGCTGCAGCACAGGTCTGTTTGCTCATGATTACAGTTCTGAAGCTTCTAGCCCAAGTATGACAGCAGTGTTTAAATAAAGCTAAGCAAAGAAACATGTTTTATCACCAAGATGACACACCGTGCTCAAGGAATTATCTCCTTTTGCAGTCAAAGAAATTTTTATCTATTTCCTGTGGCTTTGGATCCAGCCTGAAATGATTGATTTCCAGCAGAATGTTGCCAAGTCCTATTCTTCTCCTGCAAACAATGGAAGAAAGCTTGAAAAATAGAGAGACCTTTTTCAGATATGTGTTTAGCTACAGAGAACCCCCTATGACAAGTAAACACCTCCTGGTCTGTCATTATTAATTTTTTCTTACCATTCCTTTGATCTGAAGACAACAATGGATCTTTTAATATATTTTTACAGCTCTGTAACATTCCAAAGCATCTGATTACTCCATAAAGCTTCCTTATCCTACAACTAAAACCCCATAATCTTGCTCACATGCAAATTAGTTATACTACTAGTTAATGCAACATTGAGTGCAAATAAATCAGCTTAATTTGACAATAATTCAGTATTGTAGTCAAAACTGAGCAAACCTATTGGTTCAGCTTATGAACCTGAAAGAAAATATACCAGAAAAGTGCTGGATACTTAAATAATTATGGCCAAAAGGCCTACAAGAAATGCCAGGATGAAAGGATAGGATGTAAGAGAATAGGGTAAAGTGCCTGGATTTTAAATGCTTGTGTTACCAGAAGATCATAATAAAAAGTATAATGCGAAACATAGTTGGCAATGCTACAGCTGGAAGAACAGAGCCAGATATAAATGCAAATAAATGCATTCCAATTATCTTATTAAATTTTACTGGTTTAAATAGCTCCATTGCTTTAATAAATATTTTGACTATCCTCAGGATTTAATTTTCTGTTCTTAAACTTTCAGTTGCATTATCCATCAAAGTCAATTCAGGCTCTAAGCTTTAAAAAGGAAAAAAGGAGGTATTAGGTCTGCCTGGTTGGTTCCCAACTAATGAATTTAATTAAGTAACCAAAACTGAAGAACCAACATAGATGGTAGAGAACAGAGCAAGTTATTACACTGCTATCTCTTTTATCAGCCATTACTAAGCATATTTTCAGATCCAAAAAGCAAAGTGAGAGGTCTGTCCCATATCTCCACCCCTCTCTTTCTTCTTCTACCTTCACTATGGCTGGAAACAATTTAATTTTCATAACTAATTGTAATTAGTTCTTTTAATTAATTGTAAGAAGTGACCACTTTTATCCTGCACTGGTTAAGTTTCTTCATAAAATCTTTTTGTTATTTGATCATTAAATCACCAAAACATCAAGTTTGCTAAAACTAACCCTGACAATCTTCAATGAACAGAGCCAGACAGAACTGAAGATTGGACATCTGGGATCTTAAATTTATGACCCTTCACGGACAGTGGAGGAACCAGAAGGTATGGAGGAGCTTAAGGCCTGGAAACTTGGAGACTCCCTGTCTGAGGAGAAAAATCTGAATCTGCTCAAGAGGATGTGGTCTGAAGAAGGAAAGTGGTGGAAGCATAGAGTCAAGAGGAAGGAGCACCAAACATGGGTAAAGGATTAGGTCAGAAACAGAGGAACTCTTCTTTCTGAAGCTGTTACCTGCTGCAGGAAACAGGAGGAAAGAAAAAAAAAAAAGAACTTTGAACTTGTATTGTTCTCATTTCAAATAAGGAATGGAAATACAAGTGATAAAAATCAGTTAATCAGAACTGGCGTAAACTGATTTTTTCCTGAATCTAGAAGCACCTAATGTAGCATTTTAAATAAGTAAATTTCCATGAGTCAACAAGGCCTTCACCAAAACAAGGCTTGCAAAATTCAAACAAAACACATCCAACATAAGCCTGTCCAATATTCAGGTGTCTGCACAGAGCTCTGCTTAGAGAAGAGACTGAGTGAAACCTCAGTGCTCTTGAATTTTAAGCATTTAATTCTCAATCAAGCCATACATCTAACCTCATTCAAGCATTGCCTCTTAAATGAACTGGGATTTAACATGTGCAGTGGTATTTGTCCCACAGCAGTTTGCAGGGGTAGGATCTCTGACCTTCAAGGGAGGATGCAAGCACCAGACTGTCCTGCCAAACAGATTTCTAGTGCAAATCCAGTCTCTACACATGGCTACAGTGGGAAAAGTACAAGAAAATAAAGATTCAGTACTGCAGCAGTCATTGCACTCAGTTTATCAGTGATGCCTGATTTGCTTGCAAATGGGGTAAGAGAGGTCAAAGGAAAGAGATGAATATTGAAATACCTGGGGCTGGATTCTGTACACAGAAGAACCTTCATCCTAATTTGAAAGAAGAAAGCAAAAACAAGCTGAAATAAGAAAATCACATATAAAATTAAGTCAAGTTCTTTTATACTTAGATATGCTGTACAGTTGCTGTAAAATTACACTGTATTAAATGGGTGAAAAACATCATAGGTTGTACAGGTGAAGGCTCATGCAGTTTTAAACCCCTGAATTGAATTTAATTTCTGGGCATCACTTCAGAACAGAAACAGTTTAGGTTTTATTTTTTCTTCTTCATTGTTTTTTTCTGTCTTTAAATCTTTTCTTTAAATGCATATCACACACCAGTAAATTAAATTCCTCATTACACTTTTTTTTTTTGCTTGAGAGAGTAATTGATTTCAATAAAGGCTGTGAAAATGGAGCTATCCATGCTGCACAGAAAATCTTCCATGCAGAATTTAACTCAGGTTTGTGGAGTTTTCTTATCCTCCAGGCAGTCATTTGCTGAGGTTCATTTAATCAGCTCAGGTGCTATTATGTGAACAACCAGCTGGAGAAAGTTTATTTCTAATAATCTTCTACAGATCTCTCAGAGAATATTCCCTCACATATCTGTACTAGAAGCAGTATAATAGAGAATAATAATTTTATCCTTCAATGAATTCCTATACTTAGTCCTGAAATTCTAGGATTAAGAATTAAAGAAATCCAGATGGGGATGTGGTTCTTTAAGCATTAGAGTGTGAATCAGCCTGTAATCTAGCAAATTAAAATTGTGCTTAAGAAAACATCTAACAAGAATCCTACTGTGTATATGAATCTGGTGCAGTATGTAGTAGAAAATAGCATTACTGGCCATATTAAATGGCAAGTCCTGCATTTTACTGCACAATGCACAGCATGACCTGAAGGATGAAACCTTTTTTTGGCCCAGTTTTGAAGTTTCCTTCTGTTGTGTTTAGGCCAAACTTTGCTTATCTAGACCACATTTGAGACTGTCCCGTCCTGGCCCTACCTGTTACATTTGGGCCTTTGGTTATAGCTGAATTATCAAGCTCCCTCTGTGCAAAACACAGAGTGAATTCTGTACTGGGGCATACCACGCCTACACCAGCCTGGTACAACTATGACTGCAAACTACTTCTTTACATCTGTTATACTTTGCTTGCCTTTCTTGCAATCTATTCAGCACCAGATTCTCATTTAAAAAATCAAAGCGCTGCGGGGTCTAATTACCAAGGCTCAGATTGGTATTTATTATGCAGTTATTCATCTTTGTAATTGCTAGTCCCAAGCTTCCAGGTTTTTCTCCCACTGAAAAAAAAATAAATCAAACAATCAAACAAACAAAAAAAAAACCCTAAAAAAACCAAAACCACCAAATAACTAAAATTCAGATTTTAGACTGTTTTGGGTATTATTAAATTTGAAAATCATTCCTTTCTCTTGCAGTTGCTCTTTTATTTGAGAACACCTTTTAAGTAAACTAAAATCTTTCTTACCCCAGTCATGATTGCAATCACTGACAATCTTCTACTCTAACAAAGACTGGGAGACTCTCAAGGCAGAGACTGGAGAGAAGTGACCTCAAAGCTCTCCCATGAGCCGAGCTGCACACAGAAATCCGGGTCACAGAGAAAATGAGAAGTGAAACAGTGAAACAATTCTGCAGTACTGGCCCTGAATTTCTTTTAAATCCTGATTTCAAATAAAATTCTGATTTCAAAGAAAATTCTGACAGTTTGTCTATGCAATGCAGCTGAGCATGCACCAGGCCCTTAATATTCAACACACCCAAAGAGTCCTTCTGCCATGTCAAGCAACACTAGCACAGATTCTGTCTAAAATATACTTTCCCAACAACTTAAAGAAGGATGGGGAAAGCAGATATATCTCTTTGCACTGGACTTGCAGTGGTGGAAAGAAAAAATGGAAAAAAGAGCCTCTAGCCAAAATTTTTGAAATATTGTAGAATTAGATAAATTAGAGGTTCCTTCACATAAACTTGTCAGTTTATCTTTAGTATAAATATTCACCAGAGGGCTGAGCCCACAGATGGCACCGGAGCAGCTCTATTTTGGCATCTCTGCTTCTGCCTGACATCAGAACAGGCCAAATCAATTTCTGTAAAATACCCAGATAGTACTGATAACCAGAGGTAAACTTTTTTAAACCTTAAAAGCTTCACTTGAGATGACGTTAGTTCAGTTTGCAACTGCAGGAGAGGTTTGCCTTGCAAAATCCAGGAGAGCAGTGGTTTAGCTGCTCTTTGGGGCTGCTGGGGTGGGATGGGCACTGGTCTGCTCAGAGCCACCCTGCCCAAACCATGCTCTGGGTGTTCATGGGTAGCAACAAAAGTATCATTAAATAACTTCAATGATAACAGGAAACAGGGCTGGGTTCCCCCTGTTGGGATCTGTTGGTCCCCACAGGCCACCAGGGCCAGGGTCATTCCTCTCTCAGGGCAGTGTCCTGTCCCTTCCCTGCCCTCTCCCTGAGCTGCTCACACACTTTTCCTACAGCCATGGGGTTAACCCCTCTTCACCCCTCCAAGAGCTCCTTGGAGCTGTCCCAAAAGTCCTGGGGCCAAGCACTGAGAGGAACCTCAATGTACTCTGTGGTGAAGCAACGAGGAGGTTACAGGCAGGGAAAGGTCAGGCTCTTCTCCCAGGTGACAGGACACAAGGAAACAGCACTGACCTGTGCCAGGGGAGGTTCAGGTTGGACATCAGCAAGAATTGCTCCATGAAAATGGTTTTTAAGCATTGCAAGGGGTTGGTCAGGGAGGTGGTGGAGTCCCCATCCCTGGAGGTGTCCATGGAAGAACTGGATGTGGCACTCAGTGACAGTGTGGGGATCAGGCACAAGTTGGACTCAATGATCTCGGAGTTCCTTTCCAATCTAAGTGGTTTTGTGTTTAAGAATAAAGATCTAAACTGCATCAGGACGTGCCTTAAATTAGATTTGATGGTGATACGGAGGAATAAAGATGTAGATATGGATTCAGGCAGGTAAATGAAAAGCAGGATAGGCTTTTGCAGTCTTAGATACACTGCAGTCTTAAAGCTTGCCACTAAATTTGACATCATCAAAGACAAAGTTATCAGCAAAAACACAGCAAGTTATTGGAGCAACAAATTGCTGGAATAATTCTTTTGAGGTGTTATCTCTGTTGTATAAAATGTCAAAATAACTTGGGTCTGTTACTTAACACTGCAGGAATCTTAGGTGTTATTTTCTTGTGTTTCTCCTGCATTAAAACCAAAGAAAAATTAAGATTAAATGGACTGGAATGTGACTGTGTCAATTTAGAGGCAACAGCTCTATGAAGAGCTGAGGATACAATGCTTCAGTTGTGACAACATAACCTGGCATGCAGAAAAATTAATCATTTCTCCTTAAATAATTGCCAATTTTCTTTACACAGCTCTTATGAACTTGCAGTGTTTTCCTGCACTCTGAGCACTGAGTGCTCTGGACTAACTCTGTCTGGGACATATGCCCACTCTATAACCATGACCTTGCTTGAAGAAGACATCATTTCCTGTAATCACTCTCTCAGAATTACAAATCCATAACCTTCCCTTCCACTGACACTTATAAAAAGCATCATTAAAATGGATATATTCGTGGTGCATGTACATATTCATTTTAATACATTGAAACATTTTATTCATGCTTCCTCTTTATGGACTTTGTTCCCAGTGGTGTCTTGCACTTCCCAGAAATATCCTTGCATGTTATACCAATCTTCTTAAAAAACAGTAAGTGGAGAGGAAAAATAGCCTCCACTGAAGTTCCTGCTCAGTCTGGGGCAGAGCCAGAGCGGCCTTATATAGCAATTTTGACTATATTGATTTGGTAGATGAGTCCCATCCAGAAAATGTGTCTTTTTTTTTGTTTTAAAAGATACAAAACCCCAGGAGTCTGCAGTGTGGGCTGTAGAAGAGGGCTTCTTTTGCCTCAGAACTGGCATGTTAATTAGAATGAGGCTAGCACAGCAGAAAGTTGATTCTCTTTACAATATGTTTTTGCCTCTGTGGTTAGGATCTGTTTTCACAGAAGAAGCTATTTATGAACCAAGCTGTCATGTTCTGTCAAGCAATTGATGACTATTCCTATTTTCTGACAGCTGCTCCTTCTGATTACACCAATGACAGTTTGCCTCGGGAGGGTTTTATCAATCTTTTTCACTAAAAAAATTTCCTGACTTTGATTCCCTTTTCATCTTGTGGCACAAAACTCATCTCATCTTCAGGGGGAGTCCTATTTGTTAGCTGTGCTACTCATATCATTGAAGAATTCCCTCTGCTTCCTGCTTACTTTCTACTCTGACAAAACATGAGCAGACCTGAGGGAGCAGTGGTATCAGCAACTCTTCTTTCCTGCACAGTGCTTCTCAAAAGGAGATGTAATAGATCCAGGCACCCCATAAACCTTTTGTACAGATGACAGGGCTTGGAAACATGGGCAAGGAACTCCTGCTTTGGGTTGTCCATTTCAATGAAGTTCAGGAAGTTGTACACAAATGTTTTTGTTTTTTAATAGGAGAGATTTACTTTCCTTTTCCCCTTGAAATTTTTGGATCAGACTACAGTGGAGGTACTCAACTTTAGACAAAGAGGTAAAGATGATGAAAGGCAGCACCTGAAGAAAAGCATTTGCATGAGCCACTCACTGTGCCTGCCTTCTCATGGCTTCCTGCTCATTCCTCTTGTCACCTTTCTTTCTGCGACAGAGAATCCTTAAAGAGTAGCATGTGGAAATCAGTTCCTCGATGTGCCTTTGGTAAGCTGACTGATAGAAAATGGGAGGTAAAAATCACTCAAGAGCCCCTCTATTGAGGTGAGATGGTCAGAATGTAAATATGTAAATTTACATATTTAAATTTACAATATTTTCTCCTGCAAATATGTCTTTCCAGTGTTACCTGAGTTCAAAGCTCCTTTTTCTAAGAGGGAGCAGAAGAAGGTGGAGTGACCTTTGAGATAAGCTATGAAAAGCTGCATTCCTGCTCCAAAGCAAGGAAAAGCTGCAGTGCTCACCTGCCTAAACTCTGTGTGAAGGGAGAAAGTTCATGATCATTAGGCTGAGCACTGGAGAGCTGAGCTGGGAAAGCAACTTTAGGGCAGTCAGAGGAAAGGAAGATGTAAACATGTACTGAGGAGTGGGCCAATGCGTCTCACTTCTTCCACAGAGAAAGGGAAAGGACTTGAGTTAGATCACGAAGCATCCCTGCAGCATTTGGCTTGATTTTATTGTACATAAGCGAAATCTTACTCTTAAAATTGGATTTTTCCACATCCAGTTCTAAACATAACTTACTGCAGTCATGCAAGCAGGCTTCTCCTACTTCTTTAATCTTTTTTTTTCCTTTGCAAATCTACAGATGGTCTTTTAGAGCTTGTTTATCAACGGAGTTGTCAATTAAGCTGTAGCAAGATAGACAGTGCTCAATTCTATCTTAAAGCAAGAATGAGAGTTATTAATTAACAGAACTTGCATTGCTGCAAATGCATTGTTGGTGAGACAAGAGATGCTGGCAGAGGGGGGCCCAGTTGGTTTTCAAATCTCAACTTATTTTCCTGGAGGCGCAGTTAGTGAAGTATAAATATGTTTAGACTTATAAATTATTAGCAGAGTTATGAAGTTAGTGAGGATCTTCAAATATCTCAGCAATACACTTATTTTTCAGTCAGCTAAAATTTCCAATTATAGGCTTCACAGGCTAAAATCCTTGGCTCCAGCACAATTAAAATGGGTTTTATCATTGACTTTGATAGATTCTGGATTTCAATTTTTGAGGTGTATACTATTTCTATAAATGCCTGTGCATTTTATTTTTGCATTTTTAAACAACACTCATATTTTGGCTTCATCAAGGGACTCCCAAAGACTGAATCTGCTCCAAAAGTCATGTAACCCGTCTGGCTAGGACTTAACTCAAGCACTAGGTATGATTCTTTCTAGGTTTTCCTTATGATTCCACTAGTAAGGCAGAGACACAGGTGTCATTTTGGAGTCAGCACAGGGTGGGAGCAAGAAATCACACTGTGTTCTTCAGAGATGCAGACCAGAAGGCAGAAAAGGTAATTTTGGTGATACTTGTCCCAGTGTTAAAGACTCTGAACAAAAAGCAATATCCAGAAGTACCCTAGTGAGTGAAGTATTAGAAAACAATGAGCTCCTCATGTGCTGGCTATTTAATCCACACCGATAAGTTCACTTTGATAAGATTCCTTTGATAAGATTTCCCTCTTAATCTGTTTAATATAGCTCAAAACTTTGTACAGGAAAATGGGTCTCTCCCACCCCATGAAGTG
>VWZS01005962.1:6630-17575 GCA_013397075.1 Rhabdornis inornatus
GGGGGTGCGGCGGGAAGAGAGGGGGGAAGGGAGGCAGGGAAGAGGCATGGACTTTATCCTGATCCCAGCTCAGCCACACAAATAAATTTACTTTGCGCAGCACAGCACGCCTACTGGAGTCCATCGCTCCCTTCAAGTAGGGTAACCTCCACTCCCTATCTCATGCCTCTAACTCCTCCCGCGGTAGCGGGTCCGCCTCTCCAGATTTCACTGCCGCATAGGGCGCACTCTCCTGGCTTAGGCAGTGGTACAGCGGCGTGCCTGGCCTCCCTTCCGGCCGCCATCTCGCGTGTTCTGCTCGGTCCTCATCCCGCTCCCACAACCCTCATCTCCCTCCGCTCTGGCACCGCTGCTTCCGCTCTAAGAAGGTACAAAGGAAACGGTGGGGAGGGATTAGGGTGGAATTTGTTGCGCGACCAAGGGCTGCAGGTTAGCGAGCGGCTGTGGTTGGAGCAAGGCAAGGCAGTTACGGGCAGGTCCTCAGGAGAGCTGAGCTTCGGCGGCTCTGTGTGGCAGACCGACCGCCGCCCCCTGCCCCGTTAGGGCTTGGACGTCTTCCCGTCGGGTGTGCGAGTGTAGTGAGGGGTAGCTGCGGAGCCCCTTGTGCCCACCTACCTTACTACCAGGCCCAGGTTGTGGCCTGGGCCGCTGAGTGCTTCCTGACCTGTTTTGCATGGGTGCTCTTGTTGTTTCCACAGATGAAAGAAACGATCATGAACCAAGAAAAGCTTGCCAAGCTCCAGGCCCAAGTGCGCATTGGTGGCAAGGTAGGAATTGTCTCCCATCCCTGCCTTCAGGATTGTGTGTCACGGTCCATACACTGGGCCTCTGATGTGGGATCCTGAAAACTCGGGTGGGGAGCAGCCTTAAAGACTGGTGCCTTGGCTGGACTGTCCTTGGGTAAGCTGCACTGCTGCAGGGATCTCTAGTCAGTTCAGTAGAAGCAGAATGTAGGAGTTGAACCTCCAGCCTTTTCTGTTTGGATTTGTTATATTATAGCTGACTCGTATCCTATATTCTTATATAGGCTATATTAAAAGGCATCTGGGATGGGGCAACCCTGGATGTATGTACAAACTAGGGAATGAAACATAGAGCAGCACCGCAGAAAGGGACCTTGGGGTCCTGGTCAATGGTAAGTTGGATATGAGTCAGCAGTGCCCTGGCACCCAGGAAGGCCAACCGTGTCCTGGGGTTGCATCAGGCACAGTATTGCCAGCCAGTCAAGGGGGGCGATTGTCCTGCTTTGCTCTGCACTGGTGCAGCATCACCTCGACTATTGTGTGCGGTTTTGGGCACCACAATATAAGAAAGTGTTACGAACAACTGTTTGAGATCGCTTAAAAATCAGCAGCAAGGGTATCGGTAAAAAACAGATTTAATATTAAGCAACAGCATGACAAAGTTTGTTGGCAAGATTCACTCTACTACTTACTAGACAGTTAAGGCACACCAAGGAAAACAAGCAACAACAAAACCAAACAAAATCCAGGCGGTCAAAACAGAAATGAGCTGAGAACTATCTAGGGGAGGTGCGGGGGTGTGCGTGTGTGTGTGCGTGCGTGCATGCGTGTGACAAAAGGATAGCGAGGGCAAGAATAAAAAGCCTAAAAACTTAACAGCACTCAACAGTACTTTAACTTAACTCAAACCTAAGAATTTAACAAAGGAACAACACTTAGCAGCATTTAACTTAGTTTATAACTTATGAATTAACCTTACTTACAGGCCTAACCTACTTAGATATCTAAGGTACTTAAACATCTAAGAAAGCAGCATTTCTCCCAGATTTCCATAGCATATGTGCACATGTATGAACACAGACATAAAGAGTCAGTGCAAGTTACCTGTGAAAAATTCCCCTCAAGGGTAAGTGAAATATTAATTTCAGATGGTTTTGCATCTCCCCAGCGGGTAAAGGGTCAGGCCTTGAGGAGTGGGGGTATTGTCCCAGGACTCGTCATTGTTCGGCAATCCTCTGAGTACAGCAAACATGGGAGTTTGCTGGCTCTGAGAGGCCCCACTCAGAGGGAGGTTGCTGGTCATAGCCTGCTGCAGTCCAGAAGAGCTCAAAGGGTCTCGTTTTGGAGTGCTGTTTATAGGGTCACTAGAGAGTGGGAATTAGTCATAATATAACAGTGTTTCATTCTGGCCACAGTTTGGGTTGGCACTTTCCTTGAAAGTGTGAGAACGGGGATATTATGCCATTCAGGCAAGGAAAACAGCTTCCAAGGCTGTTCATAAAGAAAACAGGAGCTTGTTAGACAGCAGCAGTTCCTGGGAGCAGACAGTGTTTCTGATAAGCTCAAGAAGAGCTGAGCCCATGTGCTGTTTGTTAAGGCCGAGGCCTAACAAGTGTTTCTCAGATCGCGGTGCGGCCTGCAAAAAGGGGGGGATGCAATGTGGCTGCGGTCCTAGAGAGAGGGAAAAAGAGCAACAACACACATGGACCTTTTTAGGGAAAAAAGGCCAATTTTATTGAGCGGAGANCATGGGAGTTTGCTGGCTCTGAGAGGCCCCACTCAGAGGGAGGTTGCTGGTCATAGCCTGCTGCAGTCCAGAAGAGCTCAAAGGGTCTCGTTTTGGAGTGCTGTTTATAGGGTCACTAGAGAGTGGGAATTAGTCATAATATAACAGTGTTTCATTCTGGCCACAGTTTGGGTTGGCACTTTCCTTGAAAGTGTGAGAACGGGGATATTATGCCATTCAGGCAAGGAAAACAGCTTCCAAGGCTGTTCATAAAGAAAACAGGAGCTTGTTAGACAGCAGCAGTTCCTGGGAGCAGACAGTGTTTCTGATAAGCTCAAGAAGAGCTGAGCCCATGTGCTGTTTGTTAAGGCCGAGGCCTAACAAGTGTTTCTCAGATCGCGGTGCGGCCTGCAAAAAGGGGGGGATGCAATGTGGCTGCGGTCCTAGAGAGAGGGAAAAAGAGCAACAACACACATGGACCTTTTTAGGGAAAAAAGGCCAATTTTATTGAGCGGAGAGCTTGTATTTAAAGCATGTTACGAGAGACTAGAACAGGACAGTAGCTCATTGGCTAATTGGGATAAACATCCAGGAGACCAGGCCTCAGGATGTATCCCATGGGAAAAACAACAGGTGTTAATCTTTATTATGACTAGCACTCTTTTTTTAACCAGATTCTAAGCATGTTAATTACAGTTTCAGTTTTAAGGCAAGAATTTGTTAGCAATTTTTTGTTTTTTATGCCTGAGAAATGTGCACACAGTATTTAGAATACAAGCTATTCTAAAATAAGACAATGAGAGCAGTGGTAAGGGACGCTGGAGTGCAGGTAGTTTTTCATCAGTCTTCCTGATCAAAAGGAAGGAGTTTGAAAGTGTTAGTCAAATTTGGCAAATCAACAAATAGTTATAGTACTGGTGCCACAGCTGGGGATTTGGCTACCTAGACTATAGGACTTGGTTTGAGAAACCTGGTCTGCTAGGGGCTGATGGGTCCGTCTGTCAGAGAAGGGGAAGAGCATCTTCAGTCATAGGCTTGCCAAGCTGGTGAAGAGGGGTTTAAACCAAAATTGCAGAGAGAGGAGAAACTCAATCTATCCCACTCCTACTAGTTAGATGCCAGGGCCAGGGAGAGATGCGCAAAGCCTGGAGAGGGATCGCAGGTCAGCAGGAGAGCATCTGAAGAGAGCACTGAGGAACTCCAGCCAGTAAATCAGCTTCACCAGGGGCCCAAATTAAATGCCTCTATGCAAACACATGCAGCATGGGGAATAAACAGGATGCGCACATGCCTGCAGGGCTATGATCTTATTGGCAACACAGAGACATGGTGGGAGGCTCCTGTGATGAGTGTTTAAATAGGACACAGGCCCTTTAGGAAGGACAGGCAGGGGAGACAAGGAGGTGGTGTTGCCCTTTATGTCAATGAGCAGTTGGAGTGCATGGAGCTCCACCTGGAGATGGATGAGGAATCGATGGAGTTTATGGGTCAGGATTAAAGGGAGGGCAGGGACAGGTGACAGACATAGTGGGAGTCTGCTACAGGCCACCTGATCAGGAAGACTGAGTAGGTGAGGCCCTCTACAGACAGATAGGAACAGCCTCATATTCAGAAGCTTTGGTCCTCATGGGGGACTTCAACCACCCTGATACCTGTTGGAGGGACAACACAGCAAAGCACAAGCAATCCAGGAGGTTCCTGGAATGGGTTGATGACTTCCTTCTCCAAGTGATAGAGGGGCTATGCTGGACCTTATTCTCACCAACAAGGAAGGGCTGGTGGGGAATGTGAAGCTCAAGGGCAGCCTGGGCTGCCCTGACCATGAAATGGTGGAGTTCGAGATCCTCGGAGCAGCAAGGAGTGCACACAGTAATCTCACTGCCCTGGCCTTCAGGAGAGCAGACTTTGGTCAGTTCAAGGATCTGCTTGGTAGAGTGCCATGGGATAGGGCCCTGGAGGGAAGAGGGGCCCAAGAAAGTTGGTTGATATTCAAGGATCACCTCCTCCAAACTCAGGAGCAATGCATTCCAACAGAGGAAGTCATGCAAAAATGCCAGGAGACCTGTGTGGATGAACAAGGAGGTCCTGGACAAGCTCAAACAGAAAAAGGAAGCCCACAGAGGATGTAAGCAAGGACAGGTAGCCTGGAAGTAATACAGAGAGATTGAGCAGCCAGAGAACAGGTTGGGAAAGCTAAAGCACTGATAGAATTAAATCTGGCCAGGGATGTCAAGGGTAGCAAGAAAATCTTCTATAGGTATGTCAGTGATAAAAGGAAAACTAGGGAAAATGTGTGTCCTTTCTGGAAGGATATGGGAGACCTGGTTACTCAGGACATGGAGAAGGCTGAAGTATTCAATGACTTTTTTGCCTCAGTTTTCACCAGCACACCACCTGAGTTGTAGAAGGTGAATGCAGGGATTGGGAGAATGAAGAATCACCCACTCTAGGAGAAAACCAAGTTTGAGACCATTTACGGAACCTGAGGGTGCATAAGTCCCTGTGACCTGATGAAATGCATCCACAGGTCCTGAGGGACCTGGCAGAGGAAGTGGCTAAGCCAGTATCCATAATATTTGAGAAGTTGTGGCAGTCCACTGAAGTTCCCACTGACTGCAAAAGGGGAAATATAACCCATGTTTTTAGAAAGGAAAATGAGGAAGACAGAATTACAGGCCCATCGGTCTCACCTATCTGGTGCCCAGCAATATCATGGAACAGATCCTCCTGGTAACTATGCTAAAGCACATGGAAAATAAGGACATGATTTGTGACAGGCAACATGACTTCACTAAAGGCAAATTGTGCCTGACAAATTTGATGGCCTTCTATGATGGAGTTACGGTGTTGATGGATGAGGGAAGAGCGACTGATATCATCTACTTGGACTTGTGCAAAGCATTTGACACTGTCCCATGTGACATCCTTGTCTCTAAACTGGAGAGACATGGATTTGACAGATGGACCACTCAGTGGATAAGGAATCAGCTGGATGGTCATAGTTGTGGTCAATGGCTCATTGTCCAAGGAGACAGCAGTGACTAGTGGCATCCTCAGGGGTCAGTATTTGAACCAGCACTGTTTAACATCTTTCTTGGCGACATGATCAGTGGGATTGAGTGCACCCTCAGCAAGTTTGTTGGCAACACTAAGCTGTGTGGTGCAGTGGACACACTGGGGGGAAGGGAGGCCATCCAAAGGGACCTGGACAAACTTGAAAAATGGGCCCCTGAGAACCTCATGAGGTTCAGCAAGGCCAAGTGTGAGGTTCTGCCCCTGAGTCAGGGCAATCCCAAGCATAAGTATAGGCTGGGCGGAGAATGGATTGAGAGCAGCCCTGGGGAGAAAGACTTGGGGGTGATGGTTGATGAGAAGGTCAACATGACTTGGCAATGTGTGCTTGGTGCCCAGAAAGCCAACGTTATCCTGGGCTGCATAAAAAATGTGTGACAAGCAGGTCAAGGGAGGCGATTCTGCTCCACTCTTGTGAGATCCCACCTGGAGTACTGCATCCAGCTCTGGCATCCCCAACATAAGAAGGACATGGACCTGTTGGAGTGAGTCCAGAAGAAGCCATGAAGATGCTCTGAGGGCTGGAGCACCTCTGCTATGATGACAGGCTGAGAGAGTTGGAGCTGTTAAACCTGGAGAAGAGAAGGCTTCAGGGAGACCTCAGAGCTCCTTCCAGTGACCAAAGGGGCTCCAGGAGAGTTGGAGAGGGACTTTTTACAGAGGCATGGAGTGATGAGACATAGGGCAAGTTTTAAACAGAAAAAAGGTAGATTTAGATTGGACATAAGAAACTTTACACATTGAGGGTGTTATGATCCGGTTTTAAAGTTATTTAGGAATTCCTCTGGCTGAATTAAGGTGCAAATGAGACCATATACCAAAGTCAATAGTATGAGTTTTATTTAATAGTAAATATAACAGAGAGAGAGAGAGAGACAAAGGAAGACAAAGAAATAGAAAATAGGTGGGGGGACAGAAAAAGAGTGCCAGAGACAGAATAAGGAAAATATCACCATCTGTGGATCCCAGTGATGTTTCGTTGATCCTCTCCAGTTGGTCTTCTTGGTGGTGAAGGTCCCCCCAAAATCATAGAATCCGATGGGTTAATATAGGCTCAGGCNTATAGGCTCAGGCCAGGTGGGAATGTCCAGGTACCTCCCCCCGGGGGAGCAGTTTGACACAGTCTCTTGCAGCAGACTTAGGATCTGTTGCATCATTTTGCATCACATGCAGTTCAGTGGTGCAAGGCCTCTGGGGAGCGCTTTGGGGGGTCTGTGATGGCTTATGACATGGTCTCAGCTGCCTCTCACATGAATGTCCCATGGATGTGGCCTGTGGGGTTGGGGGTTTTACAGCTGAGCCAGTTTGTGTAAAGGAGGATGGGTGTTCAGTGTCTCTGACCAGAGGTTATGCCACACACCTGAAACCTCCTTCCCCCGGCCCTTGTTTCAGGGGGAGTCTGTGTAAACCTGACTTCTGTGGGCTGTAGTCTCCCCCACCCCAAACCCAGACAGATGATTCTCAGCACAGCTGCTGGGTTTGGCTTTCTTGTGAATGCATTCCTTTCCCTCAGCCTTGTTTGTTTCTCCTTAGACCTGAGATGATTGAACTATAGTCTCCCCTTTATCTTATCTAGGTGGCTTAACTCACAGTGCAAAGTTCTTCAAGGAGGTTTCTGCGGTTGTAGCTTCTTTATACAGTTTTCACTATAATGGGCAAAACTCCTTCATAACAATGTTTAAGGCCTGAATCATTTCAGTCCCTGACAGAGGGTGGTGAGGCACTGGCACAGGTTGCCCCAAGAAGTTGTGTTTTCCCCATCTCTGGAAGTGTTCAAGGTCAGGTTGGATGGGGCTTGGAGCAACCTGGTCTAGTGGAAAGTGTCCCTGCCCACAGCAGGAGGTTGGAACTAAATGATATTTGAGATCTCTTCCAACCCAAACTACTCTGTGATTCTATTCAGCAGAACTCTTGTTGACAGTTTCCAATAGCATTTATTCACATGTTGAAGCTTTTTGCCTTTAAATAGATATTTAGGCAGCCTTAAATCAGGATTAATCCAGTAATTAACTGGCTTGGTGAGTTTGTGTATTCTTTATATGGATTACTAGCTAAGTGGAGGACTGCTGTATTATATTGATGATTATGTGCATGTTACTAGCATGTGTGTATTGCCTATAGATGGCTTTAACCTTTATCACTACTGTTTTGGTTTTTTTTTTTCTTCTTTCTTGTGAGGAAAGGTTGCACATTGCCTCTGACGGAAGATTTTCATAGCATTGCAGGCCTGCAGATCTTAAAAAGAAGATAAATATTATATTTAGGTGGAGGGCTATTGTAGTACTTCATTATGTGGAATTTGACATTTTTGTGTAGGGTGTTGATACAGCTAAATGTCATGTTGATTCTTACAAACCTTTTTCCTGGAGAAATCTAGAGCTCTGTGTCTAGGGGAACTTAACCTTTGTTTGTTTTGCTTTCTAAAAAGGAGTGGTCTGGAATATTATGTAGAAGTATTTTTTAAAAAATATATTTAATAAAATAATTTGTTTGAAAATACCTCTTAAGATAATGTCCATAAAATATTTTGGGGAAATATATGTTCTTCAAATTTTATACAAATGTGTAAGTCCATCAGATGGAGATGTCTATTTGGAATAAAAAAATAGTGTTTTGAGTTTTCTCATTTTCATTTGTTAATTATATTTTTGATAGCTTTGTGGTCTCTGACTCTTTATTGTCAAAATTTGACTACAATTTAAGATTGTCTAAGGAAAAATTAATGGGCTTCAGAAATTACTGAAAACTGCTCAGAAGTGTTTCCCTTGTGGCACCAGAGGCAAACTCTGACTTTTCAGTATCAGAATCAGCTGTTCAACTTGATTCTTATTTGGCCGAGAAACGACGTTGTCCAAACTTCTACTCATGTCATGCACTGATTTTGGATTTTCAAAGCTATCTTACATTGTTCCAGTAACCTTTAAGCAATACTGAATCTCATTTCTTTAGACCCTGATGATGCTATGTAAGTTGCAGCCTGAAGAGACAACTGTAAACTGTGGCCAGAACTGCTACTTATTTTTCACAACTATTTCATAACTTCTTGGAACAAAAATGTCAGAAGTAGAGCAACAATGAAAGTTCATCCTAATTCTGGGTAACTTGTTCCACCTAAACAGTTAGCATTCATAGTTCTTGGTAATCCTTAACATAAACCAGATGCAACTCCATATTGTGTGACACTGTAAAGAATAAGGGATAGAAAAAAAGAGACATCATTTGTATTTGCTGGGATGGTAGACTAAAATCTGTTGTGCATTCTTTAATAAGAAGCTGATGGTTAGGGGCATTCCAGCAAAGGTTTTCCTGACCATTGTGGACCTGATTTCCCCCCCTTTACAACAATGGTATAAGTTACTGGACTGCAGACATGGCCTGTCACTACACTGATCATCATTAGTATTGCTATAGTACTTACGCTTGCACACACCTGCTGTGCAGTACATATACTTTCAGGAATTACACTGCTCTGTCTGGCAATGAATGTATAACCAGGTGAATTAAGAATTCAGTTACTCAGAACTTTAAAGATCAAAGATATTGTTAGGGGTTAGTCCTAGGAATTATGTCTGAATAGATCTTTCTGTAGAGGTTGATTTGTCACTAAATTAAGCTAGCAACTCTTTAGGCATACAGGACTGTAGAGTATGTCAGTCTTCAGGAGATGATCAGTTTTCAATTTTATGCCTATGGTAACAGACAAGGATACACTTGAAGTTTTTCTTTCCTAAGTAGGATGTTGCAGAATCCCCATGAGACTTAGGAAATAAAGCTTCTGTGGTGCATTGCATCCTAAAATCTCACACTTCTCATAAACGTGCAAAGCTTGCTTTAACAAGGAAAAGACTGCTGCAGTGCAGTTGGAGTGGGGTTGTGTGTGCTGTAACACAGAAATAGAACTTTGCATACAAAGTTGATTTGTAGATGGCTGAAGAGTAGTTATATGGCCGCAAGAATTAGAGTTTGCAAAGAACTAATTAAATATTAATTAATAACTCTTTTTTTTTTTTTTTGCAAAGGGTACTGCCCGCAGAAAGAAGAAAGTTGTCCATAGAACAGCTACAGCAGATGACAAGAAACTTCAGTTTTCTTTGAAGAAACTGGGTGTCAACAATATTTCTGGAATTGAAGAGGTAATTGCTTGAAAGGGGAAAATGCTTTTCTATATAGAACTTAATTTCCTTGTAAGTAACATCTTAAAATTGCCTGTAAATTATCTATAGGTGCTTAATTGAGCTTTAGGAACTTCAACTAGTTCCTGTTAAATTGAAAAATCATGCTAAACTGCTTGAAATACTGGTTTTGTTCTTTTCCCTTGCAGGTAAATATGTTCACCAACCAAGGAACAGTCATTCACTTCAATAACCCAAAAGTTCAGGCATCTCTGGCTGCTAACACCTTCACTATCACTGGCCATGCTGAGACAAAGCAGCTGACAGAAATGCTTCCTAGCATCTTAAATCAGCTTGGAGCTGACAGTTTGACTAGCCTGAGGAGATTGGCAGAAGCCCTACCCAAGCAATGTAAGTTAAAACTTGAATGCATTTCCTGCTGGCAGCTATGGGGCTTATTTGTATAGCTGCAGTGAAATTCAGTGCACTCTTTCTGTCTGCAAGCATATTATAAAATGCTAAAGAAATGAGACACTTAAATCTTATTTATAACTCAAATCCAACAATGAATGTAACAGAATAAAGCAGAGGCACCTGTTTCTCAGCATATCTTGCAGCTGGTCTAGGACTAGAAAGTTGTAGCCAGATTTGATTTCATGTTAGTTTACTACTTGTTATGGCTACCATATTTTGGCATACCTAGTTCATTAAAGCTAGATAGAGTTACTCTGAGAAAGTTAGGTTTTAAAAGAAGGTATGTCTGTTTTGACACTTGTAATGGAAACAAACAATAGGGAGAGGGACTTGAGGACAGACATCTTGCTACTGCTTTGTTCCCTCACAGGTGTGGTGAAGGTATTATTTGTTGCATGGGCTTTTTGATAGCTGAGGCATTTATACAGCATTTGTAAGGAAATATAATTTCTGTGTGTGTAGAACAGTGTAGCAAACAGTACTGGCCTGATCAGTAAGCTAGATACACCAATTTCGTATTCTATGCTTAAATCAGTAAAAGAACCTGAACACTTTTTATCCCTAAAGCTATGTGAGAAAAGTAGAGGAGGGACCTAAGTATCTGGTGTTTGGAAAAGGTGCTGCTGCCACAGGGTAAGAATTGGGAGCAGAAGACAGGCTTGTTGATACTGGGACTGATGCCTTAAGATTTAGAGTATATTTTTCAGATCCTGTACTGCATTAGTGTATAACTCTGAACTCCATATAGAGTGTTAGTAAGCTCTCTTCACATTTTTGTCAGACAAAACAGTCCTTCCAGGCCTGAGAACCAAGGACAC
>VWZS01005967.1:273-16906 GCA_013397075.1 Rhabdornis inornatus
GTCCTAATTAAGGACCCAGAAACTTGGGAGACCAAGGGCCCTTATGAACTCGTTACCTCGGGGCATGGTTTCGCATGTGTATTTACCCCCACAGGCCCATGTTGGATACCCCAAAAGTGGGTAAAACCTTTCATCCCCAAAAATCCAGCTCCAGCAGAACGGGATAAAAACAAGTAACTGTTGCTTCAAAAAGAAGACGCTGCTGGAAAGAGGAGAGAAAACCTTCCTAAGATCTGGTTACATTCAGGCAGACACACTAACTTTTAATATGCTTTAAAAATGTTTGGTTTTCCTTTTATAAAAAAAAGCTACCTCCCACTAAACCTTGCAATGAGCCCTATCCAAGTTGTCATCCAGTTTGTGCTAAACCGTCTAACAGCCACGTGGATCATCCCTCAGCCATGCCAAAACATCTGGGTGACCTTGGCACAGACGCTCCAACAAGAAAATATATGCCTGTCCACTGCAGCAGCAAGAGATCCTATGTCTACCTGCCTGGTAGGGATTCCAGTGCAGGCTGGAGAATATCCAGTCAGCTTTGACACACCTATGCCTAACCCAGGTCCCGAATCACACAACATCTGACAATGCCAAAATTGTCGTCAGCAGGCTGTAATGATTAAGAACCTTGTAGAGGAGTGGGGTACCAAATTTGCCCAAGGCAGCTCAGGAACCCCAAGAATTAGAGCTATTGGATTCCTCCCTGGCACCATACTGCGTTCACTTTACCTTCAGCCCATTATCTAGCACCAAAGCCTTTCACAACATACTGCAATATTGAGAGGATTTTACTGGCAAAAAGTGATGCAATATTCTGAGCCATATTATAGCAGACAATCCCTACCATTCATGTCCCAAAAACTTCCCTAAGGATCTGTTCCTGATTTGCAGAGATTGGGCATGGGCAGGAATCTCATCTCGGCCTTTAGGAGGGCCATGTACCATCGGATGGTTGTCCCTGTTAGCACCCAACCAAACCTTAATCATTGAATGGATTCACAAAAACAATTTGGCCAACAAAATTCAAAAGAGAAGTGCTGACAATTTGGACCCGAATTGTAATTCCAAAATTTTTCATTGGTCCAAGTCAAAAAGAATTGCTGCTTCCAAAGCTCTAGGTGAATTGGGCCACCTAGAGTGNAAGCCCGACGCCCTTCTTTTAACTTTATTTAACAAAAAAGGGGGAGGTGTTGTATTGCACTAAGTATTTTGTCTTGTATCACAGGGTTCATGATTGTTCTATTGCACTAAATGGTTTGTTCTGTACTCCCCCAAGTTATGGTGATGGTTTCATCCTCCCCTTGCCCTTCCCCATTCGTTGTGTCCCATTGGCTAGGGTCCTGTTCCTCCCCTCCCCTTCCCCTGAGCTTAAAAACTCCTGCCATCTCTGCTCCCCCTCTCTTCTTCCCTTGGAAGTGTTCTACAATAAAGTGGGGCTGTGGTCCTGGGAAGAAGGAGCCTGCTTGTCATTTGCCTTTGTCCTTGTTGGTATTCTTCATCTCCCGCGGTCCAGAGCTAGCCAAGAGGACCCGGGGAGAAGCCAAACCAACAAGGGCTAACTTCTAGTTCTATTTTGAGTGTCTTTCTGTCTGAACATATTTGGTGCTCCAATAGATCTCATATGGTTCAAGATATATAAGGAGAAAAAAATGCATACAAGATTTAGAGGACCTGACATAATATTTGAATATTGGCATCAGGAGGACATGGTACAGATGGAAAGGGACTCTGGATTAAGGGACCCCATGTCTTGAGTCTCTGTGTGAAACTGGAGTAGATGGCATTAAAAAGGATTACCTTTTAATCTGGGCCCCAAACAATCATAGCAGTCACAACAACTATTCCTACATGTAATGACCTTAACAGCTTTTTTTCACCTGTGTTCTCAAGTGCTTTGCTAAACATTGACTAACATAAACTTGCAATATTCATGCAATATCCCTTGTTTGTCAAAACAGACCAGTTTTAATGTATGTTATTAAACAGGTGTTACCTGAGAAGATAATCTCAGTTTGACGAGTGCAGTCCTGTTAATTGAGGTGGATTATAAATGAGAATGAGGACTGGAGCATAACCATCTGCTTTTGGGTGTCCAGTTTTGGTGAGCTATCAAATCCAAACTTTCCTCATACAAACATTAATCAAAGCTCCAGTACCCTCTGGTTTTTTGTTTTGTTTGTTTTGTTTTCTTGCTTCTTTGTGTTTTGATCAAAAATTTAGCACCAAAAGTTGTGTTGTTTTAGAGAAAATTCTACTTATCCCAGCATGACAGATCCACTAAGAAGTACATCTTTCCTGGGAGGATAAACTCAGTGATTCCCATTTTAGGACCTTCTGGGAACTGCCACCCCCATCTTTCCCTCCCTGAAGCAGCCAGCACAGAGGCAGTTGAGATGGCATACCTGTGAAGGAAATTTTCTGCTACATCAGTGGCAGGAGGGGAAAGTAAAGCTAAAGTAAACATCCTTTTTGTTATAAGAAAGTTAAAGCAGAAGAGAGACTATTTTTAGCAGGCAAACATTTGCACGCTGACATAAGAATCTGTTGTTAGGAGATATACACTAATATTCATAGTAAAATGTTCCTTATCAGGGTTCTCATTGTTTATCATCTGCATTTTAAAATAGCATTTTCCAGCTTGTTTATTGAGCTCTTTCCTTCCCAACTATATCTGTTATCAATTACAGCTGGAAGCAACAAATGCCCAACAGCACAAAGAACACTTTCTAGTAGTCAACCACCCTCCTGGTAACAACATTCACCCTATATTGCATGTCTGTTAGTGATGTCCAGCAGATTGCTGCTACACAGAAATAAGAGATAAAACAGGCTTAAATATGAACAATATCTTATCACTGAAGACTACAGCTTACTTTCTTAAGAAAGAGAGGACATTCATACCTTTCTGATGAAATTTGCAGTAAGAAAAGTCAGTTTAGATGATGCTTCAGAAGTAAAATATGTACAACACAGCTAATCTCAGTTGTCTCTATACAGGCTCACAGAAGGGGCAAGGTTGGAAGGGACTGCTGCAGGTCATTTGGTCCAACCTCCCTTCTCAAATGGGGTCCCCTAGAGTACATGGCCCTGAAATGCATCCAGATGGCTTTTGAATATCTGCAGGGAAGGAAACTCCACAGCCTCTTGGGGCAATCTGTCCCAGTACTCAGTCACCCTCACAGTAAAGAAGGGCACCCTCAAGATCGGGTGGACTATTCCTGACCACCCTCTTGTCTTCCCTGTGCTTAGAGATGGCTGCTAGGATGAACCATTCCATTACTTTCCAGAGACTGAGGTGAGACTGAATGGCCAGTAGTACCCTGGGTCCTCTGTATTGCCATTTTTTAAGACTGAGCTGACATATTCTTTCTTGTAGTCTTCAGGCACCTGTCCTGACTACAATGAGCTTTCAATGATGATTGAGAGTGATCTAGCAATGACACCCCTGAATGAAGTCCATTAGGGCCCGTGGACTTGCAGATGTCAAGTTTGACTAAATAGTGTCTAACCCTATCCTCCTCAACCAAACTAGGTTTCCTCCTTGTGCTCCAAACCTTCTCCCTGATCTTCTGAGGCACAGATTATCAAGGGCTGGCCTTGGCAATGAAGACTGAAAGAAAGAATATATTCAATATCTCGGCCGTCTTTGCAACCTCTGTTGAGAGGGATCATGTTTCATTCAATTTCCAGTCTGCATATTCCCTGGTATTCCATATGTTGTTGTTGGATTGGTAAGGGAATCTGGAACACCAGTTATATTCTCTCCTGTATTTCCATTTGAAGGTGGCTACACAGAAAGAAACAGATGGGCTGAATCTATTAATAGATGGCTTTGTGGCTGGTGTCACTGGAAAAATTTTGGGTTTTTCAGCAATGGAATGGGCTATGCAGCACCATGCATGCTGCTTTTCAGACTGAACTCACTTTCCTCACTAAGAGAGGAGAGTCTTTGCTCAGGAACTAGCAGGGCTCGCTGTCAGAGCTTTAAACCAGGTGTGATGGGGAAGTGGGAAAATATCAGACTTGTGCCTGGTAATCTGTGGGATGATATGCAACGGTTAGAGAGACAGGGTGCTAGTGAGGTTCCTCTGTCAATGACTCTGGCCACACTGGAACACAGTTATGGAGATGAGCCAAGGACTCCCAAGGTAACAGAAGCCAACAGGGAAAGATCAGGGAGACATATCGAAGGGATTAAGAGATGTTCCTCTAGGAAGGTGACATGGTTGACAGCCCATCTGAAGCTGAGAAGCCCATCTGAAGTGCAGTTGGCAATGCAAGCTGGAAGATACCATGTTCATAGAGAGCTATGATCTTCTTGCCATTACTGAAGCTTGGTGTCCCATGACTGGAGTGTGGCTATCAATGGGTACAGGCTGTTCAGAAGAGATAGGAGAGGAAGGAGAGTTTTAGAGGCTGAAATAGTTCATGCCTCTAACATTGATATAAAGCTTTGTTCATTATAACAAAAACTGTATAAAGGAGCTGCATCCAAAGAAGCCTCCTTGAAGATATCTGACTGGGACTTTAGAATGAAAGTCAAACTGCTGAGATTAGGTAAAGGGAAATCCCATTCTTCAATCACCTGAAACAAACAACTAAACAAGGAAAAGAATGTGAGCCAAACCCAGCAGCTGTGCTAAGAATCATCTTCTGCTTGCTTCGAGGTGGGGTAGGCTGTAGCCCACAAACCCATTTGCTGGGAGCAGGTTTGCACAGATTTCCCCCCCCAGTCGAGGTGGGGGAAGGAAATTTGAGTGTGTTGTAACCTCTGCTCAGGATGGGTTGTGAACCCAATCCTCCCTTACACAAACTGGCTATGGACCCCCGATCCCTAGGAATGCCACAGCCACAGGACATTCATGGGAGAGGCAGCTTAAGGGGGTGCCTTAATTCATCAAAGGCCCCCCAAAGTGCCCCCAGAGTCATTCCTGAGGCCTTGCACCACAGGACTGCACATGATGCAACAAACCCAGTCTGTTGTAGAGGCAATGGCAAACTGCCCTGACCCCCAGGGAGATGCCTGGGTTTTCCTACCTGGCCTGAGTGTATTAGCCCACCAGATCCTATGCTTTTTGGGGGGTAATCTTCACCACCAAGAAGACCAGCTGGAGAGGATTAACGGAGCATCATTGGGATTCATGGAGCAGTGATATTTTCCTTATTCTGTCTCTGTCAACCCCCTCTGCCCCCCCACTCCCCCTATTTTCTATTTCTTTCTTTCTTTCTCTCTCTCTCTCATATTTACTATCAAATTAAGCCCATACTATTGTCCCTGGCATGTGGTTTCATTTGCACCCTAATTCAGGCAGAGGCATTTCTAAGAACTTTAATAGCAGATCCTGACAGGGAGGCAGAAGTGTTGCCCTCTACCTCGAGAGTGGGATTGAGTGTGGAAAGTTGTGTCTGGAGAACAGCCACGAGCAGATTGAAAGCCTGTGGTAAGAGACCAAGGTAAAAATGGGAATCTTGTGGTCAGCATCCACTATGGGCTGCCTGTCCATGCGGAGCCTATGGATGGAACCTTCCTGCTCCAGTGGCAGAAGGCATCACATTCACAGGCCCTTGTCCTGCTGGGGGACTTCAACCACCCCAACATCTGCTAACAAAGAAGCACTGTGGGCTGTAGACAATCCAGGGGACTGCTGGAATGCATGGAACACAACTTCTTGACCCAGGTAATAGACAGCTCTGCTGGAGGGGTTGCATTTCTGGACCTGATGGCCACCAGTGCCAGTGAGCTAACTGGGGACATCAAGATTGGAGGCAGCCTGGGCTGCAGTGATCGTGCACTGGTGGAGTCTGCAGTACTGAGGGATATGGGTCAGGTAAGGTGTCAAATTAGGTCCCTGAACCTTAGGAAAGCAGGCTTCCAGCTTTCCAGGGAGATAGTCAGTGGCATCTCCTGGGAGACTGTCCTCAGATACAAGGGAGTGGAACAGAGCTGGCAAATCTTTAAGGAAATCTTCCACAGAGTGCAAGAGCTAACAGTCCCCAGGAGCAAATCAGGCCAGGAAAGAAAGAGACCAGCATGGCTGAGTAGGGACCTGCTGGAGAAACTGAAAGGAAAGAAGCAAATGCACAGGTAGTTGGAGCTAGGACAGGTGTCCTGGGAACAATATACACATGAAGTACAGTTGTGTAGGGATGAGGTCAGAAAGACCAAGGCAAAGCTGGAGCTGAACTTGGAAAAGAACAAAAAGAACACCAAGAAGGGCTTCTATGGGTATATAAACCAGAAAAGGAATGTCAAAGAAGGAGTAATGGCCCCTGTTGAACAAGGCTGTAAAACTGGTAAAAGGGTGAGGAAAAGGCTGAGATACTCAACAATATTTTTGCCTCAGGCTTCAGTGATAGCCTCTCTGCACGTTTCTCAAGTGAATGGACAGTAGGATGGGGACTGGGGGAGCACAGTCCCTCCCACTGTAAGTAAAGATCAGGTTTGTGACCACCTGGAGAACCTGAATGTGCATAAGTCAATGGGACCCAGTGAGATGCATCCCAGAGTCCTGAGGGAAATGGCAGCTGTAGGTGCCAAGCCACTCTCCATGATATTTTAAATGTTATGGCAGTGAAGTGAAGTCCTAGGAGACTAGAAAAGGAGAAACGTTGCACCCATATTTAAAAAGGGTTCCATCCAAACCAATGTGGTCAGCAGGGAGGGAATTCTGTCTCTCTGCTCTGGTGAAACACCATCTGCAGTGCTGCATCCAGCTCTGGGGTCCCCAGCAGAGGAAGGACATGGAACTGATGGAGCAAGTCCAGAGGAGGGTCTGAAAAAAAAAATCAAGAGGGATGGAACAACTCTCCTATGAGGAAAGACTGAGAGTTTTAATTGTTCAGCCTGGAAAAGACAAAGCTTCAGTGTGATTCAATTGTAACCTTCCAGTACCTGAAGGGAACCTACAACGAAGATGGAGTGTAGTGTTTTACAAGGGCATGTAGTGACAGGACAAGGGGGAATGACTTTAAACTGAAAGAGATCAGTTTACATTGAGTATTAGAAAGACATTTTTTACTGCAAGGGTGGTGAGGGACTGCAACAGGTTGCTGAGAGAAGTTCTGGATATCGCATCCTTGGGAGTGTTCAGGCAAGGATGGATGGGACTTCCACCAACATCATCTAGTGGAAGAGATCTCTGCCCATAGCAGGAGGGTTGGAACTAGATGCTCCTTAAAATCCCTTTTAGCTCATACCACACTATAATTCTATTTGAAGAAACCCTACTTCTGATCCTTGATATTATTCACCAGATGTAATTCCAGACAGGTCTTGGTCTTCTTCATTGCATTTCTGCATACTCTATATGGGACCAATATCCCTATATTCATCCCTGGTGGCCTGTCCCTGCTTTCCCTTCATATATATCCCATGCTTATGTCTGAGCTTTGGCAGGAGCTCCTTTTTCATCCATGAAAGCCTCCTGCCCCTTTTAGTCTCTTAAGTGCAGTACATAATTTAAGTCAAGGAATTCTCTGTGCAAGCATTAAAGATTTAAATGCAAGCATGCCTGGTCAGTTGCCACGTGAAACTGGCCTTAGGAGGCGGCTCAGACAGGTGCTATTCCTGGGCTTCCTAAGCTCACTTGTGTTTTTTTCTACTGATTGCCTGCTGAAACATACAGACCTGCCTTTTGCAACTGCAGCTTTTAATAAAATAAGCTTATTTAATAAGGAATAAATATTCTTGATTAAGTATAGAGCTGATATAACGTTTAACAATAACATAGACTTACTCACCAGCATGCCTCAAATATAATAATTCTATTTGGAACCTATTAAGGGCATTTTATGTGTTTGTCAATTAGCACAATTAATGTTTTTCAATTAGCAATTAAATAATTATTACATGCTTGCAAAGTAGGCATATAGAGAAAGAGAACTGGTGAGCAGGTAAGTTGAAGGTGATGTCTGCTATAGAAAGAGGGTGGGGGGATTTTTTGTGGGGGGATGTTTTTAGCAATGTGTTGTTGTGCACTCCCAGGTAGATTGGGTTACATCTATGATAAGAACTTTGAAGAAGAAAAGAAGGATTGTAATATTTTCCTCAGGCAAGTGAACCTTGGAGAAAAAATACTTCTGGTTACATCTAAATCCTAATCTAACAATTTCTAAAGTGCTTTGTTTCTCAGAATGTGCTAATACATGGGTTTTTTTCTTCTTTTGACGCAGAAGTGACTCATAATCTTTAAGACGAGATGATGTTTGCGTTCACAGTATTAGTTTGTACCCTGCATGAGAATAAACATGGTAAAATAAGCTTTCTGTTTGTTTTCTGTGTAGACTATGTGTAATGAAGGAAGCAGAGAGAAAGATACATGCTGTATCAGTGACTGTTCCAGAATAGCTTGATTGTTTTTACTGTTGCAGCCGAAGTACGTAAGTTGATTATCTTGATAATACTGAGAAAAATCGAAGATACGATGAGACTGTATTTACCATACTTCAAAGCAACTGGGTATTAGACTTGCTAGCATCTAAATGAGATTGTGGGAAGTGGGAAGCAGATTTTTTAAACTACCAGCAGAACCTAGCAGGATGGTTATATGTCTCAAAACTGGTTTATCTGTTGTCTTCTTCCGAAGCCTAGTTGCCAGAAGCCAAAACCTTAGCAGCAGTCTGTGTGGTACTTATAACCAACAGCACTTTCTGTTACCAAGGATGAGCCTAGAGGTTTGAAATCGATGAATCTTGCTGTGAGGAAAATACAAAACTAGCTTTGAGCTTAAACAATGCTGGTTCATTCTTGCATCAATATTGCCACGTTGGCTGTTGTGGAATACCTCTAACGCAGGTAGCTCAGTGTGCAGCTGCAGATTGAGCTCTGGGTTGCAGGAGCCTGAGGCAAGAGGCAGTGAACCAGTACTGACCCTTTGCAGAGCAAAGGGCATGGGGACTTGTGACACCAGCCCTGTGACTGGACACTTAGAGCACAGCAGGAGCCTGTGATCCCAGATTGTCACACACTTAGACTGTGAGGGCGTAAAAGCTTAGGATCTCATTTGTTCAGGGCTCCTCCTTGGAAATACCAGCTTGGGATGTTATGCTGTTGTTGCACCATGGTTAAATTACTTTAAGGATCTAGACATGAGAATCTGCTTTGGGAAAGCTGGGGTTGAGTGACAAAACTTTGTCTGATGGTGTGAGAGCAGGGTGTGTAGGGAGCTAAAGTGGCTCTTGGATGGTCAGACAGGAAAGTTTCCTTAATATGGCAATAGCATTCAGAGAGTTTTCCCAGATTGTCTGGGAGTTGCAAAAGCAGCATCTCTTTTTTACACTGTGCAGCATCATGATTTATTGTCTCTGCATGATGATGTTGAATCCAAGAGTATTTTTTAAAATGGTGTCTTATGGCAGGGTAATAATTGGGCACAGAATCATAAAGCAATTTGAGTTGCAAAGGACTTTTAAAGATTGTCTAGTCCAACCCCCCTGGAGCAGGGACATCTACACATAGATCAGTTACTCAGAGCCTAGTCCAACCTGACCTTTAACACTTCCAGGCATCTAACACCTTTCTGGGCAATGTACCATTGAGGGTGTTTCATCACCCTCATAATGAAAAATGTCTACCTGATATCCTATTTTGAATCTACCCTCCTTAATTCAAGACTATTACCCTCTATCCTATCACAACAGGCTTTGCTGAAACTTGAGTCTACATCTTTCTTAGCAGCCTCCTGTAAGTAATGAGAGACTTAATAAGTTTTCCCTCCAGCCTTCTCTTTTCCAGGCTGAATAATCCCAGCACCCTCAGCCTTTCTTCATAGGAGACATGCTTCTTCCCTCTAATCATCTTTATGCGCTTCTCTGGACTCCCTCCAGCAGGTCCATGTCCTTCCTGTGCTGTGACCCCAGAGCTGGATGCAGCACTGCAGGTGGGGTCTCATAGAGCAGAGCTGTCCTAGGGTGACGTTGTGGTGCTTGTATCCCCAATCGTGTGTTCTGTTTGTGCTTCGTGTTGTGTTCTGTGCTTTTGGGACTGGCTCTGAGGGTGAGNTGAACCCGGTGGTGGAGGGAGGAGTCGTGGGGGTTTGCTTTCTGGGGGCTCCTTCCGGAGGTTTTCCCCCAAATTTGCCCTAAACCAGGACAAGAGCAGAGGGGCAGAATCCCCTCCCTGGCCTTGCTGGCCACACTGCTTTGGATGCAATCTAAGATACAGTTTCTGTGCTGTGAGCACACATTGTCAGGTCATATGCAGTTTTTTTTCTACCAGTGTCCTTCAAGTCCTTTTCTGCAGGGCTGCTCTCAATCCCTTCTTCCCCAGTCTGTATTGATAGCCGGGATTGCCCTGACCCTGGTGCAGCACGTTGCACTTGATCTTGCTCAGTGTAAGTTGATTCACATGGGCCGATTTCTCAAGCTTGCTCATGTCTCTCTGGATGGCAGGAACAGCTGACTTAACACAAATGACAAAAGACAGCTTTCACTCACGTGAGGAGTCTTGATTTGCTCAATGCTTCAGAAGATATCTCTGTGGTACAGACATTGATTCACTGCCTTTGCACCAGCTCGTCTTTTCAGGGAAGAAACAGCATTACATTGAGGTTTCTGTTTCAACTGGAGTGCTCGCATTTCTGTTCAGGGCTCCTTCACTCTATTGTTGCAGGTTGTTTTCTCTAAGATGGTAGTCATGGTGTGAACTTTCAGTGCTCTCATAGCATGGTAACAGAGGAAGATCATATTTCTACTATATGGATTATGAATTAAAGCATGAATATTGATACTTCTAGGCTGCAGGCACTAAATTTATGTTTTGAATTGCATATTCTGCTGTCCTGAGCAGTTTGTGCGTTTTGTTGTATTTAATATTTAAAAAACCCAACCCCCAAAACCCAATAACCAACACCAAAGGTAGAGACATAATGTTAATTATTTTTTCTTTTTGATGCAAGGGCAAGGCTGAGTGTGACTTACCAAACTGTAGAAAGGAAGTGCATTGCAAAACAAAAGCATAAATCTGTATCTCTCAAGTGCTAGGCTAGCACATTATCTTTCTATTGCTCCTCCTCTGAATTTGACAAATTCCATTTTGAATCATTAACAGAACAATGTATTTTATTAATTTATGTTGTAGTTGAAGCTAGGCAAGAAAAACATGGATAAATTCAAAATTTTTCCCTGATTTTCTGATACAAATACTGCTTGAGGAACTGTCTCTTATTTTAAGTAGACTTACTGAAACCAGTCTCCAAATCGAGCTATCTCTTCTAGTAGAGTATTTTATATACAATAGTTCAGGCATAACTAGAATGTCGGGTGTCACTGTTATTGTGCCAATCTTGCATTGTGATGCTTGTGTTGTCTTCACAAGTTAAGAAAGCAGCGCATAACCTACAGATGATTTTTTTTTTCAGCAAGCCTTAAATGATTTAAATGTATTGATCACAAGCTGGGAGAGGACCCACGACATGCAACCTTAAAGCATCTTCACTAGCTGGAAATCTTATTCAGAACTGCTCCAAACTCTCTCTTTTGCAGAACTAAACATTGGGTGGACAACAAGATCTGCCATTCAGGTAGGGTATGGTGCCTTGTTTGTATTCCACATGGTGCACAGGGATGCAGTAAGTAACTGCTTTGGAGAGTTGTCAGAGAATGCTGATTTTCAGTATAAAAGCTACCAGACGAAGGAGGCAGAGAGGGGAGCACTTGCCTCAGAGATGACTTACTGAAAGTGGCAAACACCTGAAGCAGCAGTTAGCGGGAAGAGGTTTTGAAGCCACATTACAGAGCAGAAGAACTGTAATCAAAGAGGGTCAGTGTCTAACAAAAATAACATTTGTAACACTCAGTTGTGTAGGGTTTTTTTTTGTTGTTGTCATAATACAATGAATTCCTCTCAGTAGGATTTTACAGCTTGTGAGCGTAAGTGTCCTGTGGATGTGAGTTTACCCTCCCACAGTGTTATAGAGGAGTGTTTGGCATTGATTTTTGCTGTTCTGAGCACTTCTTCACAAAAACAACAATTGTATGACTGAGGACTACTTGGACGGGTTTGAGGGTGAAATGGAAGTTTGTGAAATAATGGATATTTTCAGAAGAGGAGAGATAGGATGTGCAGAGACCATCAAGGACCCAGAAGGTGGATCAAGGATGACAGAAGGTGGGACCCTTCCCACTTGACCATGACAGGCTCTGTGCCACATCTGGCCAGCCTTCTCATACCTCCACTTCATGGTTCTCATGAAGGAACAAGTTGTAAGGAAGGTCTTCCTGACATTTCAGGCAGTTACTTAATCTTCTAGATAGAAGTAGTTTGAGTAACAGCTTTCATACCTGGCAGCATTTTTCTGATATCTTATTTCCAGCTGACCTCTGAAAAAGTCACATATAAATAATCCACTGTTTAACACTGGATCCATGCCTACACCATGATTTAGTGTTTTCACCCTGTATAGGTGAAATTTGTTCAATTTGGGGCTTTTAGGGTCAAATCGTATGTGGTAGGACAATGTTTCCTTCAAAAAAAGGACAGCTAAACCTGAAGGAAATAAAAAGGGATTTTCTAAACAAACTTTGTACATAGTAAAGCATGCTGTCTGCATGCACTAAACAAATCAGGGAGAGAAGAAATTACCAATAAATGAATCTGAAAACTTTCACTATGACTCCATTACTTTGTTTGCTAGTTCAGTATTTTGCCAGACTTCTACAGTGCATAAAAATATAGGTCCCAGATCAAAAGATGATGCTTGTTGAAAGATTGTGTCCATAATGCCTCCACCTCCCCTGCCACATATGGAACAGAAGGTACCCCAACACAGAAATCTTTGGTCAGGAAAACCAGGCTACCTGAGTGGTCTTAATTAGGCAGGAAATGAAGGCTTTATCATATGGCTATTACAGAAGATGCAGAGTATGTTAATCATGCAATGTTCCATTTAGCAGAATTAGTAAGTGCCTTACTTAAACTTGTATTAATTAAAGAAATAGGTAAATCATCAGAAAAAAATTGCTAGAAGATTCTAAAGTCCAATATATTTGAAAATATGGTGTTAATTGGAAAATTAAGAGTAGAATACATGTGCTTCTGTATCCCTTTCAAATGCTACAATTCTCCCGCAGCCCCTTTTTTAGGAATTGCAACACTTCATACTTGAGAGGTCCTTCAATAGCTACAGGTCTCTTAAGAGCACCGTAACCTTTCCTAGGCCTCGGCTCCTTCCCAATTCCTGTTTCTAACATTCCTCAGCACCCTAGTCTTGCCAAATACCAGCCCTTCACAGGCATTTTCAGTGCCAATCAGTTTAAAAAAGAAAGCTAGATCTTTTGGAGTGTGTGATGATTCAGCTACCTCCCCACATCATACAGGTGCAATAATCAGTGGTATCTCTATTGTTAGTCTTTTTCTAATGGCAGGAATTTGCTGTTTATCAGCCCCTGCTCTGCCTCCTAAAACACCCTGGATGCAAACACCAAATCTACTTTCTGACTTTACCATATACTTAGTAGTCTGATCTGCAGCTCTCAAGAAGAAAGTTTCTTATTTTTTCCTTAAAGAAATTTGACAATTGTTGCAAATATTTATGTGTGAACTTGCTTTGAAAGGAAAAGCTCCCTGCAGGGGAAACTCAGCCCAGAAGCATTGGCAGATTCAAGATGGACTCCTGATGCAGAGCTTTGTGGCTTGAAATGGCTAAGTTGTTTTTTCACAAGCAGCTTCCAAGTCTCTGATTACTTTGAAGTCATTGGCAACTATGAAACACAATTAGAGTATATGAAATATTCAGGTTTTTATTTCCACTGGGAATTTTTCTTTGTTACTAAACCCAGCAATGACCCAGATTCCTCATCAGATTTATATTTGCTTTTGTTGCCTGAGAGCTGGAATAACAACTACAACTTTTCAGTGCAGATCATGAGCCCTTTGCCCTAATTCTAAATGTTTTTAAAAATTCTAACCCATTGCAGGAGCACTTTTATGAATAGTGAGCAGGACAACTGTGCCAATTACATTCTTTGGTTTTGCTTGGCAAGTGGAGAAGAGCCAGTGATATTAAAATGGGCTTCCATTAATTCACCCTCAATTAAACTTTGCATATTCCCCAGACTTCCCTACATTTACATCTACAGATGGTACATGGTCTTTTGCTGCTGGAATACATAAATAAGATTTTAATCTTTTCCTCTTGTGGAAATTCACAAAGAAATATTGGACAAAAGAGTATTACTTTCATTGGATAGAAATTTCAATAGAGCATTTGAAGACAGTCCCAACCTCCTTTTTCTCAGTTTTTAATAAGGTTACAAAATGACTCAGATTTAAAATTATGGCAAGGACACACCTGCTCCATGAGAAAGTGTGATATGTAGCTTGACCTATCTTGGATCATGTACTCAGCTGTGTGGCTCCAATTGCTCCTTTTGTATGTGCGTTCCTTTAGGGTAAGGGAAAAATGGAGGGAGTTTGTTAAAGCTTCAAAAACCTTGACAGTGAAGAAGACCCACTTTAATAACCAGAGTTTTCCTAGCTTTCAGATCATAGGCAAAGAGTACTGAGTACATCTCATTTCAGTGGGAGGTTATAATGCTAAAAATAAAACAACAGAGTAAATTTGGGTTAGGAAGGAAATAAAAAAAAAAAAAAGAAAAAGTGTCTGATTACCAAAACCAAATATAAATTTATATCTTTCCCCCTTATATACTAATATGAGACAAACAGGCATCCACTATAGCTTCATTTTTCTGGTTCCAGAAAAAGTATATGTAGCATGGAAATAACGAAAAATAGGATTTTAGCCTACAGATCCAGGACTGAAAGGATGGCCAATTACTGCTTATCTTTCACAACATTTTTCACTCCATGACAAGAGCAATCCTGGTTGAACATGCACCTTGAGGGCTCCTCCCTTCCAGTCTCCACTGGCGAGTCACCCTTTGGAGAAATACAAACATCTTTTCCCATGGTCTAAGGTATGGAATAGTGTAAATATCTCCTAAGGGTGAAAATAAGGTTGAAAGAGGCAAGTAGTGACATTTTTGATGTGAGTGCGTCCAGGGTGCCATCTGTAGGGCGCATTTCAAACTTGTGCTTTATGGGAGAGCTGTAGTTGGTAACACCGAACTAGAACCTGTTGCAATTAGGAGGAGTATCAATGACACCGAGACTATTCTTTGCAGGTTACTGTCTGTCCTATTCAGAGACAGGTATTGCTAATTCTTCATTAGCCTTTCTATTAGAGCTTTTCTTGTGCTCAGAAGTTTGCTGCAGTATAAACCCATCATTCCCAACCCCATTTCCGGTGAATATAGAGAAGTATTTCTAATTTTACTGCTTTTCAAATATTTTAAGAATGTTGTGTTGTCTCCCACTCTCTTATTGGTTAAATTAATCTAGTTTATTTTGTTTTTCCTCACACAATTTCTATACCCCTGTCAGTATTTGCTCTCTGGACCCCTCTGGTTCAATTCAAAGATGCAACATCAATTTTCCTGGAACCAGACTATTACAGGACATGATTTTCCTTGCCTTTGAAAGGAAAACCCAGAGTGACTTTCTGCAACAGTGCATTTAGCACTTTTAGCCATTTAAACCATTAGCCATTTAAAATCCAAGAAATAGGTGTAGGATTATTATATCCCCTATAATCTGCCAATTACTGTCATTCCGACTAAGAGCCATGTTAGTAATTTAGTTTCTATAAAGGACACTGCTAATCCAGCAGACATGCAGAAAAAAGGACAGAAAAATTTCCAAGCTGAAATGACAAAATGTCACAACAAACAGCTACCAGATTAGAAAATGAGAATTTATTTAAATATATATATGCATGTAAGTCCATCATGCCATTTTGATTGTGCTTTTTGGAAAGAAATGGTATTTATGAAAAAGAGAATTTTACTGAAACCTTCAGGATTTTACATCATGGCTACCATACTTTATTCATCTGGTAAAGTATATGCTGTTTTTTAATAGGTACTGCATTCAATAGGATTCTTTCTCTTTTGGAGAAGGAAAGAACAGTCCTGGACTGGAATGACCAAAATATTTGATCAGAAACAAATAATAATGGTTAAAATTCACTTGCATTTTTGTAGTGGGTTGACCCTAGCTAGAGGCCAGGCACCCGCTAAAGCCTATCACTCCCCTCTGCAGCTGAACAGGGGAGAGAAAATATAGCAAAGGGTTTGTCATTAGAGATAAGGATGGGGAGAGATCACTCACCAAGTACTGTCACAGGCGAAACAGGCTAGAATTAGAGATACTAATTGAACTTATTAATAACAAAATTGGACCAGGATAATTATGATAAAATAAGACCATAAAACCACCTTCCTCCCACCCTTCCCTCCCTTCCAGCTAAACTCCCACCCAGTGGTGCAGCAAGACAGGGAATGGGGTTTGTGGTCAGTTCATCACACATTGTCCCTGCCTCTGCTCAGAGAAAGGAGTCCTTCCCCTGCTACAACACGGGATCCCTCCCATGGACAGCTGTTCTCCACAAACTCCTGCAATGTGTGCCATTCTTCCACAGGGTGCAGACCTTCAGGCACAGCCTGCTCTGGTGTGGGTCCCCTGGGGTCACAAGTTAGCCAGTTCCTTCTAGGGAGTGTTGTCCAGTGTGGTCAACATGAGTCTCTCCATGAGTGTACCAGCACCTGCTCCTGCATGGGTCTCCCACAGGGTCAC
>VWZS01005971.1:0-11713 GCA_013397075.1 Rhabdornis inornatus
AAATTATTTTTTAAAAAATTATTTTCACCCTTAATAGGCATGAAAAATTATTTTGCAATAAGGTGTACCACTGAAAATTATTTGGCTAAGTATCTTCACAGCAGTTAATTGATGATGAAATTATTTCAGGCATAGTTATGTATAGATGAAGAAAATTTTACATAATTGCTGAAAAAACTATGGGAAAGTCATGCAAAGAAAATGATACAAAAATACATGGATTTCAGTTACACAAAAGTCAGACAAATTAGCCTTTCTTCGGCAGAAATAAAAAAGACCATAAAGTAGAGNTGGGCGGTCAATGGCACCTAGCTGCAGCAGTCGCATAACTGCACACTCAAAGTCTTTGACCTTGCAATCAATGCCCCACTGCTTATGCAGTTGCAACACTACCTTGACGAGGGCTTCCATCTCGTTGGTACGGGAACGTCCTCCCCACCGAAGTCGGTCCCGCCGCTCCGGCCGTCTTTCGCTCGTCCGGAGAGATTCCCGATTTCCCGGCCGCACCTTCCCGTGTGTTGGGGCGCGGTTCCTGGGTTTCGGCACCACTTGTTGCCTCTCTTGAGGCGTGGCCACCCGGTTCGAGGAAGACACGACGACTAACAGGTCATTCGGGCCAATCACACACAGACACCAATTTGGTGGAAGGCAAATGGTGTTTATTTCCTCTTTGCGCGGTCTTATATAACCGCGGTCTGCTTACGTAACAGCTACTGTCTCATTGGCGAACCTAACTGGAGGGGTGGGGCCCTATCTTCCCGTACATCGCGGTGGTCTTCCGATCGGGCTTCCCTGACTAACCACAGAGAACCTCTTAGAGAAAGGTTTAATTATACCTATATTTATCTTATCACAGTTGTGCATGCCATATGTATCTTCATAGACAGATGCTGCAATTTCATAAAAGCAAGATCTGTCAAGTAGAAGAAGAAACAAAAGAGAGGTCCTAATGCACATAGAATCTACCAAACATCTACATCTTTAATATTTAGCTGTACTGTCTTAAAGCTATGCTATCTTACTGTATTACAGTTTTAATTCAGTAAACTATTAAGCATTAGAAATGCATTTATCCCAAAATGGAACAAGTATTTGTATTGGTGTCATTAAAATTGTTTTGATCAGCATATTGAGGTCATAATCTTCATTTGTCTTTAAAAGGGCCTAAAACTCTCAAAATCTGTAAGCCCAATCTCTAACTTCGGAAGCAGGAACATTTCTTGACCTATTTTTTTTTTAATCACCAAGCACCTATTTTTTTTATAATCACCTAGCAGTGTAGTGAAAGCAGAGCTCTAAAGTGAGGAAATTATTTTTTATATAATTATGAGAGAACTATGTTAAGGAAAAATTGAAGTAGAGATAAGCTCCTTCATTATGCACTTTGAAAATTATTTTTTAAAAAATTATTTTCACCCTTAATAGGCATGAAAAATTATTTTGCAATAAGGTGTACCACTGAAAATTATTTGGCTAAGTATCTTCACAGCAGTTAATTGATGATGAAATTATTTCAGGCATAGTTATGTATAGATGAAGAAAATTTTACATAATTGCTGAAAAAACTATGGGAAAGTCATGCAAAGAAAATGATACAAAAATACATGGATTTCAGTTACACAAAAGTCAGACAAATTAGCCTTTCTTCGGCAGAAATAAAAAAGACCATAAAGTAGAGATGAGACAACGTTTTGGAGAAGAAATGTATTAACAGAATTTCAATTAGTGTGGATCAAAAATTATTTTTAAAAAAGACAACTTGCTATTAGTCATCTATTTATGTGTATATTTATTCTGTATATATGTAATGTTGCCGTTAATGTTCCTATTTCTAAATACGGACGTATGTTTATTATCATTAATTAAACAATGTTATTTTTTTGTTAATTGTAATAGTTTCATGTATGCTAGGCTGATACTAGAAGCACAGTTTGCTTCACTTATGGAATGAGTAAACAATGAACAGAAGATTCTTTTGAAATCGATTTCTAATGATGTGACAGTACTACATCTTCTTTCTTGTTTTCCAGTCGTACCTTTATAATGACTATCCAGAACTGGTGATGACAAGGACACCGCAATTCAGTTATTTTCAATAACTCTAGAAACAAATCAGTTTATTCACATATTAGATTTTGATTAATCTTTGAAGGAATCGAATTAATTCTGTCTTGATTATTGGTTGTTGGTTCTTGATAGCGAAATCTGTAAGTACAAAAAGGCAACAAAAATAACTGGTATTTTTTGCTTTACGGTTTTAAAACACTTATGTTTAAGTGATGCATTTTAATATCAAATAAATGACAAAACATGTTTTTTACTGTTAAATCAATCCTATATTCTGTCTTGCAATGTATATACCTCAATATTAGGCCTACGTGAATTTGCTGACATTATACAAAGGGGCAAATATGTTTCAGACATAGGTCGCAGTCTTCTTATTTCAAAAGACTTTTCATTTTTGATTAATGAAGCCCAGGTTTTCAACTACAGAGATATTTTTATGAGCTTATAAATGTGTTGCATAATCCATATATATTTTTTCCTTTCTGTTTTCAGTTCAGTCCTTTAACTATGTGTGGCAGGATATCCCCCCACCGTAGTGGGTCCTATCTGTTGCCTATCAATTGGTATAATGATTCAGGGCATATTCCATCTCCCATGAATTTGCTAATTGGTGGAATAACTCAATCAGGACAGCTGTCTTGTAGTGAGTTATTCTAATGCCATGGAAATGACATTCCCAGATGACAGTAAACATCTTGCTTTGAAAGCAAGATTGTAGGAAGATAAGCTTGAATTTCTGACTGACAGACACTTCACTTTAAAAACTACAAAAGCTACACCAAACTTCCACAAAGCAGAAGCCTTCTGCACATTCCCTGGAAATGTGTGGGCTCTTTCCCCCAAAGTCAGGATGCCGCTTCGTGGTTAGTCTCTTGAAGTTTGAGTGAAAGGACTTAGTGTACCACATCATCAATTCAATGTAAGTTACATTGACTCCTAATCTATAATATTTCTCTGCTAGCTATAACATAGGTCCCTTCATGTCTGGCATTGTTTGATGTAATGTCCTGGTAGTTCTTTTGTTTCATCTTGTGCAGTAAGTGACTCTGCTCAAGGCCTTTTGTCAGTTAATCTCCTGTGTATTCAATAAATAACTGATTCTGTAACAGACTTGATCTGCCATTCTTGAAATCTTGCACATCAGAGATTCAGAGAAATCAGAGAAAATAAAGTCTCCTATTCAGTATGAATAAGAATCACAAAGTCAAGGTAAGATTTAAAAGGAAATTTTTCATAGAAACAACTTCAAATATTTGTACCAATGTTTTCTTATTTAAAATATTCTTTCTAGTATACTAAAATAAGTAAAAGTAGGATTTTTTAATAAAAAAGCCATTTTGTTACCTAGAAATTTGCCATATGGTTTCATCTTCCCAAAAGGATCTTTCTTTAAAATATTAAGACCGTTTAGCACAAAAATCATAACAGGACCTTAAATATAATGTTGCAACTGTGACAGTATTATATATGCAATGGCAATAAAAGGAGCCAATAATATAAATTTAAAATAAGAGACAAGTATTAGGAAAAAGAAATATTGTGGGGAAGAAATGCTAAATCAATGCAAAGATAAATGCCAAGTTACAGATATACTATGAGATTTACTGCACAAATCTCAATGCAGCTTTTTTTTTCCTCAGAGCAAAATGATTCCATGCTGAATCTTACGAATTGTCAAGATAAAGTGATAAAATGTTGGCATTTAGTGTGCCAAGTGATTGAATAGAGCTTTCACTTTCATTTTCAAAATGAAGTATCTTATATTTTGTGTTAATACCTCTTAGACTTTTTACAAGATAGCTGCCTGATGTTCACTTCTTACAGCCCTGAACTGCAGCACCAGAATTGCTGATCTGGCCAACAGGAAATGTGTAAGCACTAAACAAATCTATCTCACCCATCTTGCATGTCTCTGCAAATCTGCAAATTTTGAGTTTCAATGTTCATACAAAAATACTTACGGATATATTTTGCATTGTATATCCCCCAAGAAGGAGAAATAGAAACAAAAAATATTATTATCAGCTGTAAACAGAAAAGGGAAAATTTCCCTTTTTATCTCACAAGTGTATAATATTTAATAGTGGACACAAATTTGTAAATTATTTTTATTTAAAACAGCAAATCTGTTTCAGTGAGTGCATCAGTAAGTCTCCATCATGTCAAAATGTAAGAAATGTTGGTATTCTTCTTTTTTTCCTTATTTTACCTTTGTTTTCTGATATTGGATTTCTTCAAATCAGGTTGATAGCAAGGAGCAACAGTGTCTAGTAACATGGCTGAGGATAGAATTTCCTTGTAATAACTTGTTTATTTAGCAAAATAATACTAAGACAGCAAAAATTGTGTTTGTAAAAAATTTTCAAAGGGGAAAAAAATCAAGGCTAAACCCCCCCCATAATCTGAATAAGAAACATATACATAAGAATTGTGCACTGCTAGCTAAATAAAATTTTAAGTTGCAAGTTAAAAGATCTCTTTCTCTCAGAGTAGTGAGGCACAGAACACCATTTTGATGTGAAGTGTGTGGTAGGAAAGAACAGATAGAAAGAGAATACGAGGAACCTATTGTTGACAATGAGAACAGTGTGAATGAGAACTTTACTGACCATGCAGAAATTTTCTGACCTGTCCTGTTTTGTTACGACGTGAAATAATTTTCTAGTATGCGTGGATGCACTGTACGAAAACATTTGCCTCTAAAACAACTGATGAAGCTCTTTGGCTTGTGGAGGTTGAAGAGGGAGTATTTCCTACTACAACTTGTTCCAGCTTCTCTTCTATGAATTACCTGAGTTTCTAAGGTGACCTTGAGTCTCTCTGCAGGCATGTAGCCAACCTAAAGCCTCAGAATATGATAATAATGGTAATAAAAATTTTCAACAACCCTCAGCCCTGCAAATAGAGTAGTTCCTATAGTTACATGCCTGGACATACATCTATATACCATAAAGCCCTTCTTTCTACAAAACCACATTTGAACATGGCAGGGTATTGAAATGCAGAGAATTTTCCCTGCATTAGATGGTGACCTGCTTCACTTTTAACTACATGAACGAAAACTCAAAAAGTAAATCTGAAAACTCGGACAATATTTCCCATCTGAAATCCTATCAACAGGCTGAAAAGTACTTCTGACTAATGGAGGGTCAGGATGAACCCTACAGAAGAATTTCTGGAAATGTCCTGAACACGTGAATTTCCTCTTACTGGATCTCTTCTGCTAGAATATGGTATGGGGAAAGCATAGAATCTCTCTGAAGGCATCAAACAAAAATACACAAAAGTCAATTACACCACAGGGAGCATATTCACACAGAAGAGATTGTACTGCTTCTCTCTTTCATTAAATGAGCTAACCAAAGCAAGAAAAGTAGGAATGTAGCTTTTTAGATATCTCAGGCATCTTCACTAGTGTGAAAGCGTGGAAACAAGAAACATTCATTCATTTGTTTTTTTAGTTGCCTTAAATGTAACCTGCCCTGTATGATGACTCTGCAAATCAGCCACAGGTATTTTTGATGAATTTACTTTTGTAAGAAATTGAGGGATGGCAATCTGATACAAGAATCCAGTTTTCAGAGTCTCTGGAGTCACACTGTTAAATGTAGACAGGAAAGAAGTGTGAATTTAACTTTTTTGTGAATAGCAAATGAACACAAATGAGTAACACACACCAGGTACAGAGAAAACCACAATTTTCATCAACTATGGGACCCCTGCCAGCAGGTAAAATTCAATTATCTATGATGAGATGTGCTCTTCAGAACAAAAACCATTTTCTTCCTGGATTTCTGGCTTTACTTTCCTGCTAAAAATTACAGGCAGGTCTTTTCCTTGGTGACTACCTGCAATATCTGCTCTACTCTATACTATAAAGGAAATAGAACTGGCTTGAAATAAAGGGGTTATTAAGTGTGTCTAGCATTGATACATTTGAATAAAATAGCAAATATTTACAGCAGTTGATATTTAATCAGAGGAAATAATTAAAAATCTCTTCCAAGGTTTGCCCATGCAAGTCATCAAAACAGGAAATTAAATGATGCCAATTATGTGTGTTGTTGCATATTTTGCATAGGAAGGATAAAGTATTTCTAATGCTAGCATTTTGAATTAGAGATAAATAATATAATTGTTGTGAGGTATCTTAGAAAAGCAGTTATTTAAGTATTTTCATAAAAACCTAGTTGGGAGTAGAGTTCATGCTTCTATCAAATGTATCTCTCCTTCATTTATTTTTGTTTGTTTGTTTGTTGGTTTGGTTTGGTTTAATTATAACACCTGGAGGCTGAAAAAAATAAAAGTTGAAATGTTGAAGACTGGACAAGAGGTTTGGAAATATGTATATGCATGGACACAAAGACTAGGTTTTATCTGACTAAATTTAAAGATCTTCTTTTCAGCACTTAACTTTCCACTCCCTGTACAATCAGAGAAAAGACAGACTCTCCGGAGAATATTTTGTTTCTTACCAACAAACATTTCTAAGGTAACTGGAAATTCCTGAATTTAGTCTCCATCAGGGTATAAGATTAATAATTTATTAATAAGCCTTACTAAAAGTACCCTAAATTGACTATCTCACACAGAAACATTTAATTTGGATATGTACAATTAGTCAGATTAAATCCACACTTGTTATCTTAAATCTAAAATCTTTAAATGTAAAAGAATGTACATCTCATTCTCTACAAAGTGAGAATGAGATTCTCACAAAGTGAGAATGAGAATTCTCTACAAAGAGATGTGCTTCTATTGTAGGTAAAGTTCAGTTTTATGTGAACATGTAAATTAGGATGTGACCTGTCAGAAAGCAGGAGATAAGAATAGATGGCTAGAAAAATTATTTATGGTGAAAGCTTAGGAAAATAGCACTCTTAAGAGAAGTACAGACTGATCCCTGAACATGTTGGTGATTTTCAAGTACATGAAAGACTATGGTAAAGAGACAGCAAAGAAACTTGTCTGGTCCCTGGTCCCTGTGATTCAAACAAATAGGTTTAAATAATAGGATTTAACTATAGAGGTAATTTAGAAATTAGAATATATTTCTGTAGTAGCATGGATGGTTCAGCGCTGCTGTTGGAACTAAAACAAATTCTAACATCAGTATTTATTCTTTTTCATTGAGAGTGTATGATACACTGTAACAGTAAAGTGTTCTTTAAGGGACCTGTCCTGGCTTATTTTTCCATTATTTTACTGTGCTTGTCTAGAAATTCTATGAAACAATTAGTTCCTTGATCTCCTATGCTACATTTTATCTTTTATTTCTCTTGTATTACCTTAAAATTCAAAGCCAGCTCATTTTATTCTGGTTTTAAGTTTAGCTTTAATTCTCCTACTCTCACAGGACTGACTGGTAGACTGAAAAATTTAGAGGTACAATAATATCAAGGAAGTGTTTCAATTGTTCTACAGCAAAAGTTTCCCTTGGGGAGATGACATCGTTTATGTTCTCTTGTGGTTTCGGACCTAGAGAGAGGGAAAAAGAGCAACAACACACATGGACCTTTTCTGGGAAAAAAGGCCAACTTTATTGAGCGGAGAGCTTGTATTTAAAGCATGNCTAGTAGTGCACGTGTCTTACAATTTTATTGTCTTTAATACTGCAGGTTCCTTCCAATTTTCATAAAATATTCTAGAATATTTTATTCAGGAATGTCCTATTAAATTTATTTTTCATGTTTCCTTTCCTGTACTTTACCTGTTAAAGCCACCTTGATTGGTTTTAGTTGAATATAGGATAAAACCTTACAAAATTATGGGCCTTGTTACTCTTGTAAAATCATGGCTCAGGCGTGCTACTTCAGCTAAGTAGAAGAGGACTCTGGGAAGGTGACTCAGCTGAAATATAGGTAGAAATATAATCATTACGTGCTCCGATCATGATGTGTGGTGGTTGGTTGGATTATGTTTGTTATTATTTAAAACTATGTAACTGATAAAGACCTAACTGCGTAAAAAGACCTGGTTTTTTTGCAAAAAAGGGCTCTCCTTTGCACCTGCCTGGGGACTCTGTGTCAGTCTGCTTTAACAGGTTTTACCTGAAAAATTGCAAATTACTTCTCCGTGATTGGTGAATCTAAAAACAAACAGCAGTTCAGTATAAAACATTTTTTCCATGGTATCTATTATTACCAATTTTTGACCACACATAATCCCTTAGACCTATCCAGAGAATCTTAAAATACACATGAACATTACATTTTAGAAGTGTGACTCTCTACAAGAAAATAAAACCATCAATTAACCTTGGAAGTTAAAGCCCACAAAATAAAAGACCTCATTTTGTGTAGTACTTGAAACAATTAAATTGATAAAAGGTTCGTTCTTGGCCTTATAGAGTCAAAATTTGATTTACTATCCATTTAATGTATGCTTGAATTTATCAGCTAAATTTGTCTTTATATAGCTGTACAGTGCTTATTTGAAGGCAACAATTATATCCACACTCAGGGTAACAATGTGGTCAACATGGCCAGTTTTTAGTTCTAGTTCTCTAGTTCACCACTAAGCCTTGCTGCGGGTGTAAAAGAGACTCTCCCCTAGCCCCCGACTAGCTCAGATACTAAGAGAAAGCCTGTTTCCCCCGCATGGACAGAATAAAAGATAACCAAAAGAGGCTCTTCCCCCTCCTGAGGAGAACCCGAGGTTTATTTCTTGTGGGGTCCCAGGAGAGGAAAGAGGGCGAGGTCAGGGCACATAGGTCTTTTCTAGGGTCTGGGAAGGGGGTGGGGAGAAATTGGATCTCTGCCAGCTAAGCAGACCAGAGGGGAGAAGGGTCAGACTACATGACGTTCCAGGGGTGAGGGATTTACCATTTTCAATACATTAAGGCCACTGAGTTGCAACACCTTGCCACATCGCTTAATGGTTATTTATTAGTCCCTTAGCCAATATCCAAGCATAGATGAAAGAATTTTTCCCTCGACACCGAACATGTCTTAGGCCTAAAAGAAACTGTAAAAAAGTTAGGTGAAATGTATAAAAAATCAGGTAAAAATCTCTTTTTGAAGTAAAGAAAACTGAAAAACACTGATAAATCTAGAGCAAGTGCCATTAAATCTTCAGTTTATTTTAGGAATTATTAGGAAGCTATGAACACCATACAATTCTTTCCCCTGTCAGTGCTGTCAGGCAGACACTGTTTAAAGGCTCAAATTAGTAGCTTCTGTTGCCTGCTTTACCGAGTTTTACACATAGAATAAATCAATTTTCCAGCACATTCAAGTCCAGCTCCAGAGTGCTGTATCTATTTTATCCAAGGATATATTAGAGAAAAATTTTTGCTGTAGCAATTAGCCCCTGTATAACCAGAGATGCAGTGGAATCTTTAAGTTTAGATTTAAGAACTTCTAGAGAGGAAGCTATTTCTTGTACAGAAATCACAGATGTGTTTCAGAATATATCAAATGTAGTTTCTCACTCCATGTTTTTCATTGAACCAAAATATATTATCAACAAGACTGCTTCTGGTTTAAAAACTTGTGATTTTAATTTACCCCTAAAAATACCTGCATGCAGCTACTACAATAAATTATTTTATTTTTGTTCCCCCCAGAATTTGGTGACTTCTCCTAGTGATTAATTATCATAATCAAAGTCATGTAGAGCTGATTATCACAAAACACCAGCGTAAATAGTGGACTTCAAGAAAGGACACTATTTAATGGGGCTTAATGCAGGAAGTTTTCATACATATGGACATCCTGTGTTTCTGTTAGTTCCATTTCAACTGACTAGCTTCCAGATTGCTTGCAAAGTAAATCTGCTTATCTTTTTTTGTTATGTGATTCCTGTTTTGTTTGTTTTTTACATGAAAAACAAGAATTAAAACAAATGGATGTGCTGGTGTTTGTCACTGTGAGTTTGTTACTGTGGAATAATGCCTGCTGTTTCCTTAGAGAATACTTGCCTTTAGGGGTGAACACTGTTTAGAACTGGACACTGTAACAGAAGAGTTCTAGTAGTGCTACCTACAATAAAAGTTCCTGATGATAATGACGGATGGGATCCTTGATTTAGAAAGTTTGAAGTTATTATGGAGTCACAGAATATCCCCAGTTGGAAGGGACCCACAAGGATTGCCAAGCTCAGCTCCTGGGCCTGCACAGCACCATCCCCAAGAATCACACCATGGGCCCGAAAGCATTGTCCAAACACTTCTTGAACTCAGACAGGCTTGGTACAGTCAGCACTTTCCTGGGGAGCGTGTTCCAGCCTAGCCACCCTCTGGGTAAAAAAACCTCTTTCTGAATCCAACCAAAACCTCCCCTGGCGCAAGTACACAACATAAACTCGAGTCCGCTCACTGGGCACCACAGAGCAGAAATCGTTGTCTGCCCCTCCTCTTCCCCTCACGAGGAAGTTGTAGGCCGCAATGAAGTCTCCCCTCAGTCTCCTCTTCTCCAGGCTGAACAGACCAAGGGACCTTTGGCAGCTATATTCTTGTCAACTTGTTATTTAAAAATATAGTAAGCATTTTCTTTTCCTGTTTTGAGCAACACAAATGAACTGGGCTATAGGCAATTTGTCTCAGATTTGTTTCAGCCTGAACCGTCATTTTAATATCTGAAGCACTAAAGCTATAAATGGTCTTAGACAAAAAATTAGCTTTCTAGAAAGACGTAATTTATTTTCTTCTGCTATTGTTCATACATGAAAGAGTCTTTGCAAGGCAAGGTATGAGGGATTTTAATTGCCTTTAATCAGTATTTCACCACTCATAACTATAGCTAGAACTGTGATTATTGGCTCAGCAAAAATGTTATAGACAAATTTTTATTAAAGAAGTATTAAGTTGTGATATAATCAAACCTGTAATATGAAAATAGTTTCACAAACTGAACAAGTCCTTATCTCCAGTCAGTACTGTAGTGCAGTAACATTTAGGGAGGCTAGAAAGACAATGATGAACACGATTTCAGAGGAAATCAGTCACATTAAAATCACTGACTCTCCAGCATCCACTTTACTTTTTGACAAGTTCTATTGCTTATTCATCATCCAAGCGTCTTTGGTTTTTATTTCTTCTATTTTTTTTAAATTTAGTGACATGAATGTCATACAAGAAAGAACAGATGACAAACAGTCTCTGAACTTGTTGAATTTCTAACCCTGTACAATGCAATACTTTCATGATTCCCAAAGAAAAAAAGAAGCAAAAAATGTAGGAAGATTTGTGAAACTCTTGCAGCCAAACAGAAACAGAGTGGTTCAGTGGAACGTGAGACAAACTCTTGAAATATTTTAAGTAAAATCTCTGTCTCTCTTGTCTCTGTATCACTGTAGACACTGAATCACAAAAGACCTTTTTTTCTGTAAAGCTTTTTATTTTAGCTGTCAGATTATCTTAATCTAAAGATTCCAAATTCAACGGCTTTTCTGTCTTCCAAGGATTTTAGAATTTCTTTTTTTGTTGTTGTATTTTGGTGTTCTCTTCCCTCCAGCTCCAACTGACTCCTTAAAGGATGTTGTCATCAGCATCTGCTGACACTGCTGAACACTGATTCTTCCTAGGGAGTAGGTCATACCAGTGCAGCACAAGATGTTCCTTGACTGCCTCTCAAAATGAGGATTAAAGGGCACGTCAGGAATATGGATCTGTCTTGATTTGAAAGACAGGTGTCTACCAAGAAAC
>VWZS01005976.1:0-26077 GCA_013397075.1 Rhabdornis inornatus
ACCCGAAAGTAAAAGGAGAAAAATCGAAAAGTGCCCCAAATTTTCAAACTCACCACAGTATGGTTAGAAACTCTTTTGGGTGGTCTCAGGGTGATCTGTCCCTGTTGGGTGCACCATTTGTTGTGGTCGGGGTTCTTGTTGGGGTGAAACAGGTGAATAAACAGGAATGGCCTTTGCGAGGGTTTCACAGAGATGTTTATTTCAGCCACGCGTGTGCACAGTCCCAGAGTTCAGGAGCAAAGGTCTAGCACTTTAGGTTAAGTACATGGGGTTTTACAAGGGTAGGATTAGAGTGTAGGGGCCAACAGGGAACCAGGGTGGGAGTGACAGACAGAGAGAGGGCAGGGGCCTGTCCTAAGGGACAGAACAGGGTAGTGCCTTTCAAGGTCTCCACTATGGTGTACTTTGTGTGTGTCAGTGGTTCTGCCATGAACTCTCTCTGCAAAGTGCTCATTTCAGGATTGCTAGTCCATCATTCTTCTCTCTGTCTATGTTATTTTTTCTTCTTCCACCTTCTAGAAAGCCACTTAGTTATTGTGGGTTTTAGTCTTGTAGACAGAAGAAATGTGTTACAAGTAACTGTTTCTTTAGTGTTCCTTAGGTACAGTAAGACTAGAGGTTGGAAGAATAAAAGCTGGGCCTTTTCACTCTGAGAGAAGAACATCCCAAAGCAGCCAGGTATGTAACTGGTTAGTTTAGGAGAAATAATGTTAAATAGCGAAAGCATAAAAAAGATTGGTTTTATGATGACAGTTATTTTTTCACATACCAGATCCAAGATGGAAAAATTTTGCAGCTTTTCAGTAGCCATTTTACATGTTCAGCCTAGCAAATTTTATCTGTTATAGACAGTATCCAGCCAAAAATATAATCCGGAAATTACTTTGCTCCAGGCTTCAACCTGGAAGTATAGAGAACTTCAATTCTCATCAATACCAGAAGAAGTTAGAGTCAACTTCAAACCTTTTAGTTACTTTCAGATTACTTGGCATGCAGTGGAGTATTGCTTTAGTAAGCTTAGGGAATTTCTCCATTCTTTGCATGTTCTTACTGTAATCTTGCCTGCCAGAAGCAGGAAACCTGTGCTCTTTCCATCAGACTTTTCTTATTTGTTTTATTGTTGCTCTGATGATGGATTGTTACAACCTCACGTCGATTTCTGTATTTGAAAGCATCTTCCATGGCATAGCAGTTTGCACTGTGATTCTTTCCAGTAGGAGCTACAGTTCTGAAAGCTCACAAATTACCTTAAGAACTTCCTTTGGTTGTGAACTGGGGATGAAAATTACCAAGTATTAATTATAAATAGTTTTAAGACATAGTTAAAATTCAAGCAAGCAGGTTAAGACAAGATAAGACTGATATTTTAGGCTCTCTTCAGAATTAGTATTGCAAAACAACATGAAAACATGTATATTCTGGCTTGTCTTATTCTAAGATGAAGTTCAAAGTGTTGAATGTTTTGAAGACTGTCACAGTCAGTGAACTATTCTCACTAGGAACTGTGTTGTTCCTTTACTTCCCCTTCAAGTATAGTGAAAATCTTTCTGGAAATTTTGTAGATCAAGTTGAGTGGAGAGCATAATCTCAGTTGTAGCTGATGCAGTAGGTGAACATTTGAGAGCCCACATGAGGATGAACTGACATCTGTCTTTTGTATTCTGTCCTTACTATGCTACTTGTGGCTCACTTGCGTTAGAAGATCTCTATAAGGTGATAGAGGTGCAGATAACAGGGCCTTATTGGGCCATCAGAAGAAGCACTTCAAAGCTCTGCATGGGGATGTAGAAATACAATCTCTGTTGGTCTAATGATGCTTCAAAAAAGAACCATCTACAGTGACCAAAAAGTTTGTGGACTTCTCTGACTTAGTTTTAACTGGGTGTAGAAAAAATAAAATAATGCAGAAAATAAACTGAATATAGCAAGTTACAGTTTTATTTTTAGTAGCTGGGTCAGTGAAGCTCCTCTCTAATCCCAATCTTGCATTGTGTGTAGGTCAGTGAAGGAAGTGGCAGTCTCTCATCGTTCAGTTTCCCAGTTTCTGGGTCCGGTGCACCTGAGGTCTTTGAAAGTGGCCTAAAGAAGAATACCAGTAAGTTGGAGAGTTTTTTGGTGCTTTCAGTATTTTATACATGTGAACTGGTAGCTGAGATCTTTCTGTTAAAATGTTACAACTATGTGATGTAGGCCTCAAAGTGACTCCTTAGTAAAACACTGTAGAAGCAGTTACTGCTCAGTACATCATATATATCTTGTAGTAGCTTTTTATGAAAGAAGCTAGCAACTTCTTGTATCAGCAGTTAAGATATTGACAATCTAAGTTGAGCCATAATTTTGTATTTAATCTAATTACATCATATGACAAGCTGTCTCATTCACATAAATCCAGATACATGTAGAATAGCTGTCTCATGCTTAAAGTTAGAACAAAGATATTGCTGATCAAAGTATTGCTAGAAAATAATGGTTTTTTTCCAATTCTATTTGAGCATGCATAGTAGTCTTGTTCCAAAAGTTATTTAAATGGAGAAAATGGCTGATTCTTTCACCTATTCTAGAAGCATTTATTAAAATAATCAGAAATATAAATATTTCAGATTATTGTAATGTTGACCACTGTCCAAATCAGATTTAAATGTATATAACAAACAAGAAGAAAGTTTGAATCTCATAGTGATTTGGATAACTTCATTGAAAAAGTTTTCTAGGAATGCTAGTTTAACTTTTATTTATTTATTTATTTATTTTAATTCATTTGACAGCAGCTTCTGAAATACAGGGACTAAGAACAGTTGAAATAAAAAAGGTAAGTTGTAGCATGCAGTGGTGTATGTTAGGAATAGGTTTTGTAGATGTTGTCAATAGCTATCTTTACAGAATGAAAGAAGTCTAGGCCTATTCATTGTTTTAGGAAAAGAACAGGGAATTAATTTGTCTGTCTTTTCAGTTCAGGACTGTATGATCTCCACTGCCTATATTTTTATATAAAGTAGTTTGACTTATGCTATTATGTTTTGTGAGTTGTGTTGAAAGCAAAAGAAGGAAGAGATAATGGGACATACTTTTATTGTTACCAGATTGAGTCAAATTCAGACTCTGTTTTGGTAAAGTTAGGGGAATTGTACCAAAGTTGGAAGGCCGATTTTTGGTATTTGATATTTTTCTTCACACATGTTTTTAATGAGTAGGCTCTTGCATGACAGCTGCCAGGTTTTCAAGTGTGAAATTCACTCACCTTCATTATGCATGTGAGCCTAGTCACAAACTACATCTTATTTTCCAAAATATTTATATTTATTTGTCTTTGCTTGGCATCTAGTTCACTTGATTATATGGATTGTATTTATCCATTCTCTTTTTACAGTAGAATCTGCAAATACCAGTTTGCAATGGCAGTTTTTACAGTGTGTGGGGTGCAGTGGTGAACAGCTGGTTTTGCTCTTCAACATTTGGGCACTAGGGGGAGCATAAAGATTAAGTCTAGTTTTCAGGAGATTCATAGTAGGATATTCATATAGTCAGTATTAAGGACAGCAATCCCATCTGATTGGTTTTCCTTGCTCAGACCTCTCTGCTGACATTAAGAATCAGGTGCTGAATTCTGTAATTATTTAGTTTGGTTGAGATAAAACACACAACTTAATCAGCACATTTTCACCTGTCACTGAGAAGAAGAAACATCCATTCTGGTCCCTCTGCTTTCTTGAAGTGATTCGAAGTGTATAAGCTTAAAAACTGGCTTGACATGGGAATTCTAATTTTCATACAATAGGGGGTTAACGATCTTTTGAGGTTAGCCTACAATTCTCTGTGTTTTTCTTCCCAGAAAAATCTAATATTTTTTTTAATTGCTATAACAGAGCCCTGCAGATTCACTCGGAGTGAGCATTGCTGGAGGTGTAGGAAGTCCTCTTGGAGATGTTCCTATATTTATTGCCATGATGCACCCAAATGGAGTTGCAGCTCAGACTCAGAAATTAAGAGTAAGTTAAGAGGGCTATGAAGATTGCATGGGTAATGCACTGTAATTACTCTAGACAGGTAGTAAACCATCAGTTCAGTGATACAGTCATAACTGCTTCTGTCTGTGGAAAGAATTCTTGCTGTTTGGATTGATGAAAAAGGAACTCTGATTGCTAGCATGGGAAAGTGTAATTGCTGGCATGTGCTAACTTAAGAAAGGAGGTCCTAAACAGTCTTGGATCTTAGTCAGCTTGTGAAAATTAAAAGCATAGAAAATGGTTCAGAAGGATACGTTCTATAAACAAGTGCCACTGCTGAGAGTAGTGGTCATTCCTGCAATGTAGGTGTGCAGTCTGTTTTACCTCTCATGTTTCCTATGCTTAGGATAAAGAGAGTGTATTTTAGGCTCTGATTTAGAGTCGGACATTTTGTCTGAAACTGTACTTAAATGCATGCTGTATCCAATCTGCATCAAGGCTGGTTGAATTTGACTCAGGTTTCTTGGAAAATGTTATTTCAAGATGAAGTCAAACAATCTCCGATAATTTGCAAGTTCGGTCTGTCTGTCTTCAGGTGACATGCAAAATGCCTCTGGTTTTTTAACATGTGCATTTCTAGAGTTCTAGGATCAGTTCTGTAAAGCATAACTACTTTTTACACTCATTAAAAGTGTAACTAAACACTAAACTGTACACTAACTGCTGTAATTTGCTAATTCTGATGTTGAATTACCTGCCTTCATACTGGGTCATTTTGTAGCTCTGTTATTGTTGAAAGTGACAAATAAATCCATGTAACTGAATTCAATTTTCTACATTTTCTTTTGTAGGTTGGGGACAGGATTGTTAGCATCTGTGGAACATCTACTGAGGGCATGACTCATTCCCAAGCTGTTAATATCTTAAAAAATGCTTCAGGCACTATTGAGTTGCAGGTAAAAAATCCTCAGTGACATTTTGAATATTTTCTGAATACTGCTTTGCCAGCTGCTACATTGAACTATTTTAGTGTCAGCATTCTTATATCACTGATTTCCAACTTCCGTTCCTAGGTTGTAGCTGGAGGAGAAGTAAGTGTCATAACTGGTCAGCAGCAGGATCCGCCTACGTCCAGTCTTTCATTTGCAGGACTAACTTCAACTGGCATTTTTCAGGATGATTTAGGGTCAGTAACTACAGAATGTACAGCCTCTGTAGCCTCCTTAAATGATATTCCACCTCTTAACTTTCCAAATTCTAGCAAATAATGGATGATATTTTTGGCTTAGTCATGATTAACATATTTGGTATACATGGCACCTATGGGCCATAGGTCCTCCTCTGCATTTTTCATGATGCAATTTGTTGTGCTCAAAATATTTTTTTTACTCTCTACTGTGGGTTTGTGATGTGATCTGATTTCTTCTACAGCCTCTATTACTTCACTGAGATTGGGTAGCTGGTATTAATTGATACACCCAGAAATTCTCTTTTCACTGTTGTATCTGTGTTTCCTTAGTGTGCTCTCCAATGCTGGGCAATCAGTAGTATCAGATGTTTCTGGTGTACAAGGTATACTGCTTCTGGTATTCTGCAAGGTGAATTATGTAAACAGGTTTTGCATCAAACTCTATCATAAATCTGAGGCATTTTTCTTTTAGGAATGGGGAAAGAAAAGGATTCTTTAGCCACACATACCTACTTTGAAAAGTAGAATTCCAAAATTTCTTACAATCAACGTATATGTGGGGAAATACACCTATAAATTATCTGTATAATGCACATACATACAAATATACAGTCATCTATTAGGGGAGAAGCAATTAAACCTTAATAGCATAAACTATTTGAGCTCATTTTAGACATTGCAGGTTTTTTAAAGTAGATGTTATGGAATCTGGAGATACTGGCAATGCCTCATTACTTCACTAGTAAGCACTGTTGGTGGCACATAACAGCCATAACTATGCCATGAGCTGTGTATTTGAAATAGCTACTTTCATATAATACAGGCATTAGGTAATTTACAGTGTTTGACATTAAGTGAAATAGCCTTTATAATAGTTCTTTATAATAATTATTTGTAGTTGTAGTGGAAAGGGAAATGTATGGTTAGCTTAAAAGGAGTAATGGAATTTTTTCTACGTGTTAAATCCGAAGTTCAGACAAAACGAAAATACTCTTTTCCCTTTTCTTAGACCTCCTCAGTACAAGACCATTACTCTGGACAGAGGACCAGACGGCCTTGGCTTTAGTATTGTGGGTGGCTATGGCAGTCCCCATGGAGACTTACCTATTTATGTGAAGACAGTGTTTGCAAAGGTAGGTGGAAATTTGTTCAATCAATCCATTTATTAGTTCACTGCAGTTACTGTTCTAAATCATGGCCCGGGTTTGCAGTCAAAAGAATGTCACAGTTTCTCACAGCTTTTCCTTTTTATTGCAAAGGCTGATCAAAATGTGCTTGCAGTATTTGAAGGCTGTAATCTTCAAAAGATTGAGAATTTCCAAATATACATGATTCATCTTACTAGCAGAATCTTGTCCAGCTCTTGAGACTGGAATTGTGTAAACACTTAGAAAAAAAGCTCCCTTGCCTTATATTTAGAGTGTGTTTACTTCAGGTAGTTGAGGGAAATGTTTTATTGAACTCAGACTGGACCTTCAGAGAAACGACCACTTTGTGAAAAGTTCTCCAGGTCTTGAAAATCTTGTTTCTATAATACTAGGGTTTAAATCTTATACTAGCTGGAAAAAACAGGGTTAATGGAACCAAACAATTGTATAGATCCAATTTCTAAATGTGGAACTTAGACCGGGCAGGGTGTACTGCAGAATTAGCAGTCTTCACAAATGTTGGCTCTATGTTTATCCCTGAAAATCAAAAATAGTGCAAAGGTTTACTTTTCAAGACTGCGTGTCAGGAAGAAAAAGAAATGCGTGAGTCCACAGTTACTTGTTTTATCATTCCAGGGTGCAGCAGCAGAAGATGGACGCCTCAAGAGGGGGGATCAAATCATTGCTGTGAATGGGCAGAGTTTAGAAGGGGTGACCCACGAGGAAGCAGTTGCTATTCTGAAAAGGACAAAAGGAACAGTCACTTTGACTGTATTGTCATGAACTGGCTGCCTGACGGGTTAGGGTCAATAAGACAATATTGTTTGCTTACCGCATAGCAAAGAGAATGGAAATGTTTATGTAATCTTCTTGCTCTTTCAGCTTCACAGGACTGTGTTACAACAGTGAAAAAAAGTAACATTTAACCATATTTTTGTATATATTAGAAGTACTTCTCTTTCTGACAAACCATTGGGATGAAGTTATGTTAACTATGGAAACACATGGATATTTTTCCTATTAGTAAGTCATCACGAAAAAAAGAAAGTTTTCATGAATAACTGCACAAGAAAATGGAAACGTTTTGGTAAGAGACTTTGGATATTTGAATAATGTTGGAAAAATTATAAATTCACCAAGTCAGCAAGGGGGTGGCATGGGTGGCAGTAGTCAGAAAACAGGAGTAAGGTTATTGAAGACAGAAAATATTACTCAGACAAGGATTTTGTAGATAAGGGGAAAAGTCTGTAATCTGGAGGCAGATGGTTAACAGACTAGATGGTTCTTTGGAATTAGATGATTTTTAAGGTTTCTTTCAACCCAAACTGTTTAATGACCATATTATTTCACTATGCTCAAGTAGAAGGAGCTAGGTTAGTGATTGGGTGGATTGTTTTGCTTGTCTTTTTGTGTGTTTAAATTTACTAGTGTCATGGTGTATCCGAAAAAAAAAAAAAACACTGTTTCACTTGGCTTAGGTTTGAGGGTTTCATTATTTTGGTGGCGGGGGTGGTTGGTGGTAGTGATGCTGGTTTTGGGGTTTGTTTGCTTTGTTTTTGGGTTTTGTGGGACATGTGCTCAGGGCTGAAAAATCCATTACTAGTGGAAAGTACTCCTGGTGATTGAGAATGCCCAGCAACTGCAGTATTGGGAGAGCTAGGCTTTTAAAATAGGAATATTTTATAGTCTGTATGGGTAAAAACAACTTTCCTAATGTGAAGTGTCTGTAAGCAAAGGTTGTCCTCTTCCAATGTGTAAGACTACATGCAGGGGCGGTGCAGATATTTCTGCAAGCTGCTTGCATCAGAGCCATGAACAAACCTCTCAGAGCAGCTCTGCTAAGCTGCCAGCTGTCTGGATATTGCCCGTGTGAAAGGAGTTGGCATTAATGGTGTTGCTGCCATTATCACTAGCAGCAAAGGTAGAGTCCTCCTTGAACTGAGAAGGCATACAACCAGGAGTAATGGGTTGAGGGTGGGTAAAGATCTGAAAATGCCTCACAGTGGGCATGTGTAGTAAGACAGCAGTGAAGGTTTGCATCAGTCATAAGCAGAAGAGGACCTTTGACAGCTACAACTATTATTTTGGGGATATTAACTTGGAGGCACAGATAAAAGTGTCTAGTAAGTACAATGCAAGTGGAGCTGTTCTTTGGTCAGCAGCATGGTCAATAAATGCATCTCTTTCTCATCACTAAAACTTTATCTAAAAGCTGCACTCAATGAAACACTTAGCTGATTGTAACTTGCCTGCCTTTGCCTGCCACACTCTTAGGAATCTGGCAGATAAAGCATGTTTTTACCATTATTTATTTTCCTGCAGAAAAAATTAGCTGAGTCTTTTGAGAGAGGAAGATACCAGTCAAACTAGTATGCTATTTAGCGGCAGTGTTAATTAGCAAAAATGGAATTTTAGCAAGAAGACCACTATCTCAAATATCACTTAAGAGAAATATGAACTGAAAATGCAGGCAATGGTCAGGCCGTTATTAGGGGATAATACAAAAGACTAGCATTCATTTTAGTGGGTCACAAAAGCAGTATTAGGAGTGTCTGTCAAATAGTATTAACAAATTGATAGCTATGTGTAAGTGAAGTAACAAAAAAACCCACTCTCTTTGTCTTTTTAACTGTTCTAGAAGTTACACTGTGGTAGACTAAGATGCAGTAAACTAGATGGTACCATTACTGGATGCTGCTGTTATTGAATTGCTTTTGTACTCATTGCTTGCATAGAGTGAGAAATGCCTATATTAGAGTATGTAAAGTCACTTTAAATAGTACCTATATTTGTAACAGAATTAGTATACAGCTATTTTGTTACTGCTCTTGTGTCACAATGGGGGATTTAAATTAATAAATTCCAAACTGTTATGATGAAATAAAGTTCTGTGTGTGTTACTGGTTGCTTTATAATGGCATGCTTGCATTATTCATTCTGTTGCAAAAGATTAATTCAAAGCAATTTAATAGTTTAAAAAAGGCATTACTCTAGATGTGAAGCTTTAAGCATCTTCTAAAAATTGATTTTTTTTTTTCAGATTTTATCTTCACTTGTGAAGTTTAAGCAAATTCATGAAACTGTGAAGCTATCTTACTTTTTTGTAATAGAGAACATTAATCATTGTTTAAAAAGCATTCCTTCAGGCATGGGACGCGCCATGAGGGACGAAAATAGTGGGCCATGCAGCTTGGGACTCAGAGAACAGGCTCTGCCCCAAGCCCCATACCAGGAAACTGTTGCATGACCACTGCTTAGTGGCTGCCATGATCTGGATCATGTAGTAATAGGCTTTTCAGGCTTAGGATGTTTGGTTTTCTTTATTTTGTATTCAACACAACTTTCCAGTCACAGGGGTTAGTCCCGTAAGGTGCTGGGTTCTGTAGCCCAGTTCTACCAAGTTTTATGGTTTTGGTTACATTTTTTCCATGTTATTGTGTTACAGGTTCGGAAGAGTCTGGAATCTTAAAGGCTCCATCCCATTGTCTGGTCAGATATCCAGCCTTTTTTTTTAACTTTGCTTAACTTTCAGCTATTTATTGCTAAGGGATAATCAGAGTGGTATTAATAAAAAGGTCTTTAATTGTAGAGTCGTACTATCACTTTTTGAAGGCATGGGTCTGGACAAAGGACAGCTGATTCATAGGAATGCACATATTTCTTTTCTTGACAGTAAACAGGTATTGTTGGCATGACTGCTTTTCTGTTCATTCCTCTGTTAGATTTTATTTCTGGGTTAGCTTTATGGTAGCAGTAGTATTGTTAATTCTCAGCTGGGTGAAGAGTTGGAATTCAATAGCTATTGCTGATCCCCTCTCCTTCACTCTATTCAGTCTCTTTTTATTAGAAAAAATAAAAAGAAGCTGTATATTCTATAGGCCTAGATGAAGAAAAAAGTGTCATCTTTGTTGTTAAGTGTCAAGATGTTTTGTTTTGCTGATAGAGACTTGCAAGTAATATGGAAGTACTTAGTACTTTTAATAGTGTTTTGCAAAGAAAGCCTTACCTCAAAATGGGAATGACACTGGAAAAGGGGCATTTGTTAGACTTCTACACACACTTTTTCTTGCTTTTTACAAACAAATAATTTCAAGCATCTAAAATATTCCTGTGTAGAGGACACTTCTGTTCTAAGCTCCAGTTGAAGCTACTAAAAATAAAGTTTTCACATTCTTTACAAATGTTATTGAAACCGTAAATATTTTTAATATTAAACAGTATTGTCCTTAGCATGTTTGACACCTGCATTGTGGATTTTTCTTTTGTAACTGGTTATCATGCATGTTCCTCAACAGACAGGTAGATCTTTAATATAATGTTTTATAGTCCATAGCCGATGTTGCAGTGTAATACATTAACCTGTATTCATGGAAGTGGTAATAATGGCAGGTAAGAAGATCCAATTCAAACACTTGAGAAGAATACACCGAATGGAAAATGATGCCCAAGTAGATTAAGGTTCCTGTGTTTTTATTCTACTGTCATAAAATCTTACTAAGCTTTCTACTCCCAGTGAAAATGATTGTTCAAAATGGGTAGAAAAAAATGCAGATGCTGCTTCTCTTGTTTTAGTAGAAAGGAGTTTAAATTCTGGTAAGATATTGATTCTAAAAGCTGTGTATACCTGTCCTGAAAATAAAATAATTTTCCAAACTAAATTATTAGTTTTCAACTGGAGATTTTTTTGTTTAGTTGCAGCAGCAAGTTGGTTTGTGAAAGAAACCAGCCAAGCAGATTTTCACTTCTGTTTCTCTTCATACTGCATTCTGTTCGGTCCATTGTCTTTGATCTTCGTATAGGTAGCTTAATTACCTACCTTTTTTGACTGCCTTGGATTTTTCCCATATTTTTCCATTGCTACATTGGATTTTTCAAGTGCTTGGAGTTATAAGCCCAGTTTGTCCATAGGCAGACAAGAAAAAGCTTTTTGTCTGAGAGGGGAGGCCTTGAATTTGCGAACACTTGTTAGTATTTTCTAGTGTTCCAGCCTTCGGTATTTTATTAGTTAAGATTGCACTTTGTTAAGTGAATTCAGTTTAATTAAGAATACGCTTTGACTGAGCAAGGTAAACATTATACCTAAAAGAGATTGAATGATGTTCTTGAATATTTCTGTGGGATGTCAGTTGCCTTTTTGAGTGCTGTGCAGCACTGTTCAGCAACAAAGTGTCAGTTTGGTGTGTCTTCATAGCATTTTGTTTATGCTCCTCGCTGTGCCTCCACAGGCACAGAAGAGGGCATGATACCAGGACTCAGAGAACTGGGGGCATGGGGTGCATTTAAATGATGCATTATTGGATTTTCACTACTGCACGCCAGTTAGAGATAAAGAAGTTTCTTGTTTGGGCACCTCACACAAGCACATGAAAGGTCTTTTCAGGCCTTAACTTTCAAGTACCTCATTCTCACAGGGATGCCAAAGCCACTGTGTCCAACACTTTGGGTTTCACATTATTGAGAATTTAACAAAAAGCAGTGGGAGCAGCACCGTGGGTAGTTAGCAGGTAAGGTTGTGCTCTCTTTTGGAGGGAATATTTATCGGAAACTCAAAAACATACAGAGTTTCTTTTGACTGAAAAAATATATTCATTATTCATTCTTAAATGTAAATATGTCTGTTGGAAGTAGAAAGAACAGTATTGCAAATGAATTTTAGTTAGATAGATTGATCTCAATACAGTCCTAATTGATAAGGCAGCAGATGTTCACTGGAATTCCTGTTTGTGACAGAGACCACTGAGGAGAGGTGATAATAAAAGATTGTCATATGGGAGAAACATTAACCTTTGTTACTGTCACCAAGACCAGAAGAAGGGTAAAAGCGCTAGTATCCATATTTTTTCTTTTTTTTTTTCTTTTTTTTTTACTCATAAGTTCACACTAACTCCTTTTCCCAGATTTTATTTTTTTCTCAAGTGTAGAGGTCCTCTGAAGGTGTTTTTCTGAATTACACCTCTGAAAGTGTAATTCTTCTAAGAAGGTGCTATTCTTCTTATACTCTTGAAATTAACAAAAAAAAATCTGTGTTTCAAATACATAATTTTTCTTGGGTTTGATGAATATATACACATATAGGTAGTGGAGGAAAATATTAATGTTAGTATTCTCTTGGGGAATCCAAGCAGCTCCAGACCCAGTGTCTGGGCAGGAGACTACAGTTTTGCTGGTTGAGGAATTAAGTAGTACAAGTGATATATTTGGTGTAGTAAATCAGTGCTGTTTCATGGTGATCTTAAGCACCAGAGAACACCCGCTACATCTGCAACTTCTCCTTACGTGCATCTGGATAGTACACTGCTTGAATTGCCATGTCCTGGAAAAGATAGTGTAAGAGAAGTTCTAGGCTCCACTGTTTCTCATTGCAAGTCATTCTTCAATTGGAAACTGAGGTCCAGCAGCGCCTCGGAAGAATAACTGTAGGCTTCTGTCCGTATGAGAAGTTACAAGTTTTAAGTCTTAGGCAGACAGAAGCTCAAGTTGTCTATTCTCTAACAGATTTGGTGGTTAGCAACTCACCTGAGGGTGCAGCAGGCTCCAGAGGTGTTCCTTGATGGGACTGATGCATACTGGCACTTTTCAGTGCTGTAGACTGATGCATGCCACAAATTTCACTTGTAGTCCTGGAAATCAGCTTGGGTGGCTGGTGGAATGTGGAGGTTTTTAAAAAGATCTGTCCTTGAGCATCTTGGCTTAAATTTAAAGAACATGTAGAGGACCTGAATTTTTTGTGCCTATATCTCCAGTTTTATCAGGTACCTCCCTTTTTAAGCATATACATAAGGATAAGTACTGCACTCAAATTTACTGTTAATGTAGACCTAGAGGTTGTTCTAACTAAATATGTATGTTAATTATTTCATAAAAATGTTTATGGACACACTCTCTTGGTAAGGCTTTTACAGCCTCTTTCAAGGCATTGACAGCAGTGATTATCTTTTTGTTAAATTAACAAACCCTTTGCAATAAATCCAGGCAGGAAGGAGAATTTCTTGAGAAAAGGTAGGAACCTCCTGGTCTGAGCTGATTTCCTATTGTGGCTGAGCATGCTCTTTTCAATCTATGCCTTATCGTCCTAGGAACAATTGGGCTTTGTTTGTTTCAAATGGAAGCTGACCACCAGAATTCTGTGTATATAGTCTCCCTCTGGAAAAAGGCTTTTTTTTTTTGTATTGCGGTTGCTAGAGCAGGAAGAAAAAGAACACAACTGGACCTTTGTTTTAAATTCAGATTTAAGGAATATTAAGATTTAGTAGAAATAGCTCATTAACAGTTTATTGTTTGCTGTAATAGATTCTCTTCTTTCCACTCTGAGTCTCTTCAAAGCTATCTGTTTTGCCAGCACTGAAGCCATTCTTGTCTGCACTTCTGCTCCCATTTCTTTTGACTGGAGTGTGTGCACTGGGCTAGGGGGTGGAATTATGTGTGAGCGGAGGGTGTCAAAGGCTGGCTGTGTGCTCATGAACGTGTGTGCATGTGTAGATCTGGGAATTAGTACTGTGTAAGTGCTAACTATTGGCTTGCAGATATTTCCTGCCAGGTATGTTTTTTTTCTTAAGGAAGAAATAAAAACAGGTACTCTAATCCTATTTAATACGCATAGGTTCTCAAAGGATTTTTTAAAAGAGAATAAATATTTGATCTCATTTAATGTCGGGAAAATGCAACAGAGGTGTTATCTGTTTCTTCTTTGTGATTTTGTGATTCCCAGTGAACGTTTTTCTAAAGTGAATGTACATCTTTTCTATTAAGAAGTTTAACAATGGAACACATTCCAGGTTCTGCATTCAGGACAATGAAGTCCTATTTGAAGCTGAGAAATATTTGGGACTGGGATATTGATGCTGTGTTTCTGGAATCACCTCGTGAAGTATGAATACACTTCAGGGTTTCTCACTGATAGAAGCCCTTTGTTTGGGCCCATGTGAAAGACCTCACATTCATAGGATTATTCCTATGATAACAGGAATTATACTCAGTTTTACTTTACTGATAGTTTGAAGTCATGTACATGTATTATTGACTCAAACTTGAGTATAAACTTTGAATCTATTGTCCAAGCTAACAAATCTCTGCTCAGGCCAAAAGTGGAAACCTTGAATTGAGTTGGTTTTCTTCTAGATGGCAAGGAGGTGAACCAAACAGAAATGTTGGGCAGCCAGCAGGAGACAAAGGTATTTACTGACAACTGCTAGCCTTTGTGCTTTTCTCTATTTTGAAAGATCACAGCAACTGCCATAGTATGAATTTCCAATTCAAAAGTGAATTGTATTAACAGGAGAGGGGTAAGTTAAATTATCAGGTAGTAGAAGAGGGGAAGTGTTCACCTATTGATGCACAAATAGGCATGGAGATGGCTCTGTGAGTGTTTCTCTTGTACTACAAAACTAGTAAGCAAGGTGTTTGTGCAGTCTGCTGCTGGTTTCAGCTTGTGCACTTAGCCTGGGAACTTCAAGTGCTGAACTGGGAGAGGTTATTTGGTTACACAGCCCTACATGCACACCTTGAAGTCAGACTAGCCCTTGGAAGAAGGACCTAGATCGGTTGATAGAAGCTGACTTTTGTTAAGCTACATTTGTACACATTGATAATTTTCAATAATAGCACACCTTGAAGTCAGACTAGCCCTTGGAAGAAGGACCTAGATCGGTTGATAGAAGCTGACTTTTGTTAAGCTACATTTGTACACATTGATAATTTTCAATAATAGCACACCTTGAAGTCAGACTAGCCCTTGGAAGAAGGACCTAGATCGGTTGATAGAAGCTGACTTTTGTTAAGCTACATTTGTACACATTGATAATTTTCAATAATAGCCGCTAGATAGCAGTAGAGAATCAAGGTAAATCTCAGACAGCGTGGGTTGCAGAGATTTAAACGAACACAAGCACTCCAAAACAAACAACCACTGGAGCCTGTTGTTGGTGTGCAGCTCATATCAGCAGCCTAATGGAAATTATTCAGTCAGGAGAACGTTATTTTAACTTCTGGTGTATTGAAAATGTCTACACTGATGTATTTCCAAGCAGAAAACCACATAGCAGTAGCTTGGACAGTTACCCTATTCTGACCCTGGTTTTAATGCTTTTGAACTTTATTGAAAACCATAACCTTCAACAAAATATGCATTAAATCCAAAATGTTAAATACTGGCCATCATGAAGTGAATGCTTTAAAACAAAAACACACCTCTAAAAATATCCATAGGGATATTATGCTTTCCAAAAATATGCTTTAAAAAAATCCTCAGTTTATTTGCAGAGAGAATAAAAAGTCTGCCACTGTCTGTTTTTCCTTTCCCTAAGTTTATCTCTTACAAAATTATTTGTCATTTTTAGTTTTTCAAGTATAGTTTTAGGTTTTGAAGAAATCTTTGCTGATTACCTCTATGAGAAGCCAGGGACTGATCTTTCTAATCTCTGCTATGAAACCAATAAGGGTACTACTTCTACTTGCTTACTGATGGCCTTTCAAGAAGTCCCATATGAAATTTTTTCTAAAGGGTGAGGAAAGGCATAAAGGTTTGAGGAGAAAGACATGGGTTTCTGCCTGCATGTACAGTGCATTTTCATAGATTTTGCAAACTTCTTGCAAACCATGTATGCACATAAGTAATTTTGTTTCGCACATTCATAAACAGAGTTTTTTTATCAGTCTTGAGGAATAGACACAGGTATATATGGTGCTGCAGGTGCTGTGCGAGGTAATAACTTGGGTGTCTCCTCTGAAAACTGCATTCCTCAATTCAGTTTCGAAGTAATTTCCAAGTAATCACAAATTCTTTTGTTATTTATTAACAGGGGTTTTATACCCAATGCCACATCCTCCTTTGATAATGTCTTAAGAGTTTTACACAAGGATCTAAAATCTGATGTTTGATGGTCTTGAACTCCTACAGTAATGTGTCCTAAATGCTTGTCTTGAAGGAGAGATTCATAATCAGCTCAGGGCATCTGGCTCTTGTGGCTTGCTTCTGAAGTACGTTAAACAGACTGATATCAAACTATGCAACTGTACTGGGGCTTATTTACTATAGGCATGCTTCATCTTAGGTATGGGGACTTCAAAGACCTCAGTCTTGGATGTCATTGATAGGAGCTCGCAGGAGTTCCCAGTGGACTGGGCTGATGCATGTGTGAGCTCATTCAGCCAGTGAACTGTTTCTTGCAGAAATGACAGCCTGTTATCAGGAGATGCATGGGCTGTCTTTGAGGCTTGCTTGCACTTACAGTATACCCAGAATATCATTACCTACCAGTTTCTATAAATTCACCTTTCCCTGACAGTATGTGAGAGGCACATGTCTAAACAAGATAAGAGATTTAACAGAACTGAAGGTTGATCATCTGTTTCTCTACAATTTAAATGAAGATTTTGCAGTCCTCGTGTTTCCTCCCTGGCTAGTCCCTCAACTGCAGCTTGGAGGGCTAAACTTCCTTAGTGATAAGAGTCCATAATGAGAGCATGGAGCTGAGTAAGGTTTTCACTTTTAGGCAGCTTCAGGCATCCTTTAGTAGTTGACAGCTATTTGCAGTTGCCAGGCCAATAAAGTGGTTCCCTACAAGACTAGGAGGTGAGCTAGTGTTACAATGCAACTAAAGCAAGATTGGCAACTGACACTGTACTAGAAATCCTTCCGGACCCTTTTTGGCCTTATATTTATTGCACATGTAAAACCATAGTAAGCATGTTACTTCATTCTCAAATGCAGCAGATTTTGCAGCTTGTTTTGCATCAAGTGCCAGTGACAGGGAAGCTGTTTCTGTAAGTGCTATGAAAACAAGTTCCAGCAAAACTGATCTTTATCAGGTGTCATTGAAAAGGCTGCACATATTGAATCATGAAACAGGCCAGTTAATTTTTAATCCGGGTTACATAAAAGGTTGTTCTTAAAGTGACACATGTTTGCATTGTTCTCACACCCATTAACTTAGAGCCAGAAAGTGAAAAGGCCAAGAGACATGTAAAACCTCTGTGTGAATCCATCTGTACACGTGTGTATAAGCAACTTCTAGGTGGGGTAAGGTACAATCTCAGAAACCCATCTGCAGCATCCTGCTTATTGCACAGTTTTGTTTTTCCTATGTGGGGTGTGGGAATGGTGCCTTGCAGATTATGAGTTATGTAATTCAACAGCTCTTTTGGGAGGGAGAGTCCTAGTTTTGGAGACCTGCTGTCAAAACACTGAGAATCTTTTTCATGTAGGTTTAGAGGGGTAGCAAGGCTGTGCCCAGAAGCCTGTGTGTGGCCTGAGCAGGGAAGATTCCCCAAGTAAAGGCAAAGGGATGAAACACTTGGGCATAAGACAACCTGCATTTAGCCTATTAGAGGTGGTAAAATTTAGTCGAATTGCCAACATACAATTCTAGCCAGTTAATTTTGAAAATATGGGCTCTTGGTTGCCATTCTTTTTGAAGGAACTGGATTTACCACAAGGAAGTAGTAAGTGAAGGCACACATGCCTTGGTAAACCAGACTGACTCCCAGGAGATGTAGGATGGCATTAGTGCAGAGTAGGAAAGATGACAATGCAAATTGATGCTTTAGTTTTTTGGGGTTTTTTTCTGATAATATTTCTAATCTGCAGTGAAAGCTGAAGCAAGATTTCTTCCTAACTAATCTCTTATCTCTAATATATAAAGTATTTATTTTATTTATAAAAGGTTCCTTTTCTAATTAACTTTATTTTAAAATTAAATGGAGTTTTTGTATGGAATTAAGAACTTTTTTCTTGTATTACAAAGTTACACTTTAGGGTATTTTAAGATCTAAGAGCAAGTAAGTTATAGCGTGCCAAATTGAGACATCATTTACATACCTGTGATGCCTATTAATCTACATCAGAGGCCTTTCATATTTACTCCTGTGTATCTCAGATGATAAAACAGCCCGAGGCATTTGGTTACCCTTTGGTTTCAAATGCTCTTTCATTAGCATTGGGTATGACTTCATTTAGATGCAGGACTACTTCTCAAATTACCATGGGGAAATTTTTCCTTGTTTTACTTTTTGCATGGGAATTAAGTTGTAATCAAAATCCCAGGAACACTGCTGTAGCTAAAAGTTAATCCAGCGGATTGCAATGGCCAGCTGCTGGGAGAAATAGTAGGGTCAGGTGAGAATGGTACATGCAGAAGCATCTGAAGTGACAGAATACAAAACAGCCTCAAGAGCTGGAGGGCCAAACTTAATTTCCTTAACCTATTTGCTGCTGTCTTTGGGAAGCCACAAAACCTACTTATTAGCTGTATTTGGTCCTCAACACAGTGTTAGCTGTGTCTGCAGTGCAGCGAAGTCTCAAAATGATGGGTCATTCAGCCCTCATCTGTGAGTAAAGATCAGAGCAGGGCGGGAGAGTTAGAGATAGGGAGATGGTTCCTCCATTTTGTTACAAAAGCTGTGCGTTTTATTAAAGCTTGAGTTAAGTTCAATCTATGGCCCAGGCAAGCTAACCACACAATAAAATAGCATGGTTTGTTGAACAAAAACAATTGCTGAACCCACTTGACACATTTTAATGATTAAACCTGACTTCCTCTCCTCTGTTGCTGTGGTCTTACACTTGCTTGCACCAAATCTATGTGGGTAATTGTTTGCTTGTATACACTGCCAAGCATTATTTAATTTTAAAAAATGTGCTTGGCAGGGGGAGTTGGAAGCTGGAAAAGACAGAATTTGTGTCAACAACACAAGTGATTCCCAAAAAAGCAAAGTGAACGTGTGTGCAAGAGAAGAAGGTGTGTACAAGAAACAAGCAGTGCTATGTGTGGTTGCTGACAATCCCAAAAGCAAGCATTAGCAAAGGTATCTGACTGAAAACTTTAGAAGCCACGCATCACTCTGCTATCAGGAGAGATGCAGGCAGACTTTGCCTTTCCAGTGCTCTCTAGATCCTGTTCTAGTGCTTACAGTGCATCTGAGTAAGGCCCAGATCAAGAAAGGGTGAGATTGTTCCTGCCTGTGTGTTTCTGCTGATAACAAGTGGCTTGGGAAAATTGTGCTCCATCACTTAAGAATCAGTGGGGGACATCTGCTAAACCATCTCCATTTGGTTTTCATTAAACAGCAGACTGTCTTATACATGTTTTACAGACTGCTGTATTTTAATCCCTGAAGGCAGTTGAGATTAAGCGGGTACACCACCAAAATAAAACAAAAGGACTTGTTGTTTTCAAAGTGTAGCTATCCCAAAACACTGCCTTTGGATTATGTTGTGTTCAGAGGAGAGATGCAGTGACCTGAAAGTAAGCAGCAGACAGTCCAAAAGATGGGTAATGTTTAAAGCTAAGCCCAGCTCTAGAGAGAGGTAGTAGTATGTCTTGTATGCTTTATTGATAGGCTCGTAAGTTAAGTGATGTGGGAAAATAAATCTGAATTTCAGCTGGAACATCTTCACTCTCTATCCATGTAATCATTCTTTCCTTCTTTGCTTTTCCAAAGACCTATAATTACTGCTTGAGCAGACAAAACATGCTACTGGAATTAAGACAACTATAGTAAGAGCTGTCTTTGTGTTACTGATCAAGTCAAGGAGGGCAGATCTGAATTGAATTTGCAAAGCATAAATTTTCCTTATAGCCAAATCAGCTGAAAGTGAGTCACCCCTTATCATCTGCTCAATGAAAGTTTCCAGCAGTTGTTCTGTAAATATACCCTAAAACTACTGTTATGGAAAAATAACTGTTAAGCAGTCCAAATGCTTTAAGGGATGATCAGTCCAGTGATATCATCAGCGCTCTCTGGCCCTCAAGGGGCCAGAGCAAATGTCCATTTTTTGTCCAATTGTATATTTTTGAAAATATGGTTATGATCAGATTCCAGCTGCACAATTTGACCCATTAAAGGTAAAAATTCCTTTTCATTGCCATGGGTACATGTTTGCACCTTATTAAAGCTATTCCCTATCTTGCCTTAATATGTAATAACTGTTTACTGCTTTCAAATGTGGCATTTTAATGCACTATGAAGTGTCAAAAATTATTACTGAAATCCTAGAATCTGTATTATACATACGGACTGCTTTAGGGAATGAAATGGACAGGATAACAGCCTCTGTGTGCCAGGGAAAATGTGTGAGACACTTTTTTCTGTTTGAAGGGAATTACAGCTTGGACTGGAGAAGCAGGACAGGCCTGGCCCCAAAAGCTGGTGTGCTTTTGTCGTCAGCAGGGATCCCCCTCTGTGGTGCTCCATATTGCATGGTGCAGCAGAACAAAGGCAGGTAAAATTCCAGCATGTTGCTGAAATCTGTGCAGCTGGATCTGGCAGACCTAGGGAGATGAGGAGAAGCATACAACTTGTCTTTGTGTTGTCACATGACAGCTCAGGACAGCTCATTCAGAGAGGGCTTGAGAGCAGAGGCTTTGGGCTTGAGAGGACTCCACACAGAGACTGCTTGGAATTCTGGAAATGATCAGTTCACTGTAAGTCAAAAAGAAAGCTGAACTTGGTTATGGATGATCTTAGTCCTCAGACCCTACTCCTCTTGTCCTCTCAAATACTGGAGCAACAACAAAACACTTGTTCAACAAGACAAGGGAGCACTTGCCACTTCTTGTGGTTGTTGTGCAGAAAGATGTCAGTAGAAGCAGATCCTTTCCAAGGGCAGTGACTACTAGAGAATACACATGATAAACTCAGCTCAGTCGAAGGAAACAGAGAAGGTGCAAAATGTTTAGCTGTAGAAAATAATGTTCCCTGAGAGATACCTGAGATATATGTATTTAAACTCTTCTAAGGCAAGGATTTTTTTCAAAGTAGCACTTTCTTAACTTTAAAGAGCTCTGGCGTGCAGCATTCCAAATATTTTGCTGTTTGAATATCCACTGAGATTATCAAATGTCTCTTTACAGAATAAAGGAAGAGCCAAATATCCACAGGTAGACTGCAAACAGTTCTCAGATTAATTAGCCGCCTACTCTAGTTAACTGAATTACTTTCTTATCAATTACTTACACAGCACCTCAGCCTTCATTCAGTTAAGGCTATGAACCTCAGTCTTTCCAGTGCCCAAAATCTGGAAGCTTTTCCTCAGGGTAGCGCATAAGACTCATCATCCAGAAAGATATTACTTCCCAGCACAGTGAGAAAAAGAGCTGACACCCTTTTTTACTGTTTACCAACAGCACCCTTTTTACCCTGTTTACCAGCAGCACCACTGGAGCATTTAGCAGGGGAGTTAGCAGCTCACAAGTGCCTTAGTGACAAACCATATGATGTTCTGCTCTATGCAAGGGACTGAAAATTTCTTTGGGCTGGCATCGCAGAGGGTGAGACTGCTTATAGTGCTCACTAATTGCATCACTTAATTTTTAAGTGATAATTATGGAACTATAAAATTTTTAATGGATTTAAATTATTTAAGCTCTTGTAAGATATTTAGTGGAAGCAGCTTTCTCTCCTTAATATAAGTTAATAGAGAATTAATAATAGCTAGGACTGGAGATGCAGTGATGCCAGCACCAGTGTTGTTCAATAAAGGTGTTCAAGTGGGAGAATGTAGAATTTTGTAACCAGATACTGGATCTGATACAGAATTGACCAGTGAACTTGTATGTGGTCTTGAAATTTGTTTTCACAAGAGAAAAGTTTAAATTTTCAAGGGAATCTGAAGTATGATTTTAAGATTGATGGTCATTTCTGAGATTCTCAAAGACGTTGGGTCAGCTGATGACAAACTGAGATGGGATTTGGTTTTGATGGAGATGGCATACAAAATGGATCACATTTATAGCCTAAAAATTCCATTGTATCTGTTCTCAAGCTTGAATCCTGTGGCATTATGCTTCATATAAATACACAAATTGGAGTGGTGAGTGGAACTCCATTTATTTGGAAATGGATCATATGTTACTCCGTTAGTATGGCCAAACTATCAGCCCAAGGCCCACCTCCAGTTTGTCAGAATCAGTGGTTTGGAGGGAGATGATAGGAAACAACTGGCAGTATATCATCCCAAATATGTCAGCTAAACTTTTCTTACTGTTGACTTGTAACAGTGGTGCAAGTTTTGCACCACTTAATTAGTGGTTTGTCCCAGTCTCTTCTGCCTTCATTCAGAGCCAGGATTAAAAAATACATGAAGGAAATGGATTTTCTCATGTTTGGGCTTGGTTGTTTATTAAATCTTATCAAAAAGCATAGTGCATTCAGCAGCACGTCTAGCCACCTTCTAGAAGTGATGAAAATGGAGGAAGATCCAGCTGCTGCAAGGTCTCTTAAAGCTAAACAGTCCAACAGAGAATTAACACCTATATTATTGATACTTTTAACCCAATAACTAACTTTCCGTGACCCTCAGTGTGACACTGACAGACTAACCAGAAACTACTGCCTGAAACTCATGAAGAAGAAGGAAGAAGGAAGATGAACACCGAAAGAGACACCACCCAAAATTCTCCAACTTGTCCCATACCTATTGCTATCTATAAAACCCTCAAATTTAAAACCCTTTACCGTGTGAAAGCACACGCTTCTATTTAACTATGCACCTGTGATTTTAACTTCATCATTCAAATTTAGAAACCTTCTCAAAGGCCTCAGGTCAAAAGCAGTGTTCTCCTGCAGATCAGTGCCAGAAAGCATAGAAAGCTCGAAATCCCCAGGTTTCTGGGATCCAACAGTGACTCACAGCCCTAGGCTTAAACTGGCTTTGCCTATATAGCCTGCAGAGTTGCCCCCAAACCTGGCAAGGGTCTTATGAAAGACTGAAAAATACTCCTTGTTCTCAGTCCTTCAGCCCCACAGTTTGCAAGACCACCTGTTACCCTGCATACACTTGAATGGGAAGTCCCAGGCTCAGCAGGATAAACACCGACCACACTGAAACCAGTTGCAACACTCTGTTTTAAGGAAGGCAGTGTTCTGCCAGGGAGGTCTATTGCCTAGTGTCAGAAATGGCAGAATCTCAGCAAGGGGACACTAAAACTTCTTTAACTGGGACACCACTGGGGAAATATGAGGTTGAGCCAGGTAGGCGGCAGTCCTCAGATAAGGTGCATTTACAATTGCCATGTGATGGTGACTCAATTATGGTTGCTGAGAATATTAATGATCTATTTAATGCAGTATCTGTGATGGGTTAATAATTGAAACTCTCAGCTCCTACTGCAAGGACATGGGGTTCAGCCCTTTATTCATATCAGAATTTTGGCTGCTAACTTGATCTTAACAGGTGGCATAGATTAACTGTGTGCTGGGATCTCTTCTGTCACAAGGGCAATAGTTACACATTCCAGGAAAAAGAGAAAAGACAAGTCAGTGAAACAAGCCGGGATAGGCCCATAAAATTTTGTTTCTAGTAAAGAACAAAATGCAACACTTTTAAATTTACTTCTGAAATAAAGAAATATGCAGTTTGTTTGGTCAATATGGATTTGTGGATGTGCCTGGAGCAGAGAAGTAGAATAACCAGTGGGACTGTGTAATGAATTTCCCTAATAGGTTCAACATGAAGGAAAATTAATTGATGCTAAAATAATAGGTAATTTGTGTCCAGCCCTGTGAAGATGATGAGTGTTTTCTCTCCAAGATGTTACTTCATGTAAGAGGGAAGCTTACAGACCATGGGTAAAAATATCTCGATCTTTGACCTTGTTTATTTGAGGTTATGTAACTTTTCCCAGATAATTATTTTTCTGCATTGATGAAAACCTATTGAGCTGTTATTTAATGCTTAGCCGCTGCACTATGTTTTTAAAAAGGAGGTCACAAAAGGATTTTATCTGTCTCTCACTGTCATAAAATGGTGTACAACTTTTTGTCCTGAGTCTGTTCTTCTTTTCTCAGCTGAAGTTTTTAGTCCTTTGAACTAAAGAAGTTGCTTTCCTCTGAATCATGGAAAAATACACTTGCCTGTGGCAAATCAATGATAAAAATATACAGGTAGAACTAAGCTAATTAAACACAAATGTTCAGTCTCGTTTTCGATTCTTTATCTGAGACATCTCCACTGTGGTGGAAGAGTAAATTCAACCAAATACAGTTAATTTTCTGGGTTTAAAAAAGAAAGTTTCGTTGTGCCTTCCACTTAAAAACCAGAAAGTCCTGTGAGAAGGAAACTATTGATGCTTCCTACTCATTTTCAGAAATCACCCTGATGTGAATGCATTTATCTTCTTCTACCTACATTTTGGAGCAGAAGTGCTGGCAGAAAAAGGAATCGTGCCTCTGATCTCAGAGGCATATGCACTTCATCTGATGTCTTTGGTGTGCAGGATTTGCCCTGTGTTTATGCCAGTTTTCTTAGTTAATAGTAAAGCAGCATACACACAAAAGCCAAAACACCGCCACTCCTGCCTGGGAGAGGTGGGCATGTCATAATGAGTGGTGGGCACATTTTCTATGTGACACTGGGTTTAGGTCATTGTTTATGCCCAGTATACATTTATTTAAGAAGATAACATTTATTAAAGAAATTTTACCGTCTGATTTCTCAGTAATTTCAAGGGTAATAGGATGTCTAAATAAAGTCCTGTGATTCTGGATATTTGTCTGCAATTCGTGGGATCACTTTTACCTTCACTGAACTCTCTTTACACATTTAGATTTAAACATTTAAACGGGTATGCCTTTTGGTGTTCATTCTTCTTAAATCTTCACTGCAACAAGTGATTGATACTGTAGCAGGTGTTTGATTTTCTTCTCTTGGCTTAAGTTTCTTTTGAGTTTTGTTATAGAAAAGAACCCAAAATGCATGAAAAGGAGTAGTGTAGGCATTTAAATAGTCAGGAATCAGGAAGTTGAGCGGGTCAAATGAGTCAATAGGAAGAAATTACAGCCACTCCTACTTCTCATAATTTTGACTGTGTATTACTCCTATAGATTTGAATTTTCTAAAACAGCTCATTTGAATTTTTAATAGTCTTCATTGCCAGATAAGGTAGATAATATAATTCCATGTATTATGCAAAAACTTTTGCACTTTATCTGGGTTGTTCATTTTGGTATTCCTAAAACCTGAGTTCAAGCACTGGAATGATCCTCCTGTCTCAGTAAGAATATTTTGCAGTTCACCCTGGTTTCTATCAGTCTTACTCCCTTAAAAGGGGATTCTTCTGTTGCTCCAAATTCTTTGGCTTTCCCTGAAACAGTGTAGAAAATTGTGGATAGGATTTCTGTAAGCAGCATCTAGATATGATTCCACTAACACTCATAGGAAAAGTGATCTGCATTCTGTGGGGAAGTGCCTGCTCCAAAAAGAAAGCCCTGTCTCAGAGTAACCCGTGCTATTTAGGTGGGATGCCCTAGCAGATAAGGATTCAGCTTGGATCCCATCCAGCTGCACAACCCTATCTCAGGGAAGTGCGAGCACCAAGAGGGTGCAAAAGTGAGCAGAAATAAACTCTGCAGAGAAACAAGAATGAGAGTATTACAAACAGAGGGAGAGTCGTTGGAGCAACACAATTAGGTGCACAAAGATCCAAGAGGGAAAACACCTGCATGAAAATTGCAAACTCTGAAGAAAGAAAGCAGAGAGCTTAATCTCAGGACTGCTTGATGTCACTAAGTCACCAGTGTGTGGCTGGAGCCAGTGGCAGAGGGCAGAGCAGCAGCAAGGAGCTGGCCTGGGGAGCTCCAGGCAGTGGCTCTTCTTCCCCAGTTTGCTGGTGCTTTCCTCACCAGAAAAAAATGTGTAAGTGCCTTGTCACAGTGGCAAGAATATCTGAATCCTCTTGTGTGTATGTGACCAGACAAACATCTGTCTCTTTTTTTTTTTTTCATTTGTGCTTGTCTTGTCATGCTGTGCAGGGTTTTTCAAGGGAGCCCAAATGGACTCATGTTGAAGAATGGCTCGAAGA
>VWZS01005991.1:0-42224 GCA_013397075.1 Rhabdornis inornatus
AAGAGGAAACTTCTCTCTCTGGAATAAACTAAAAAAAACTATTGAAGTTAAAAACTGACTAAAGAGGGGGGGTTTTTATGTTGTTGTTAAGAAGGCTGGGAGAGGGGAAGAATAAGTAGTCTAAAAATCTTACTCTGAATTTTTTTCCCTCTTCTTTGTATTGTTAATAACGTTTTTCTTTCATCCCCTTTTAAGTTTTAAACCTACGTTACTTTTACTCCTAATTCTATCTCAAAACAAAAAATTAGTATATTAAAATTAACAAACCTAAACTATAACAGAATGCAAATCAAAAGCCTTCAAAACAGATGTTCAGCTGTCACTTCCCTTCATCATGATATAGTCATTTTCTTCACCTGCAGAGAAAGGCTTGAATAGTAGAAAGTGTCTGCTTTGTGAACACATCCATGCCAAAAGTCTGGCAACAGAGAAAGGCTGAACCTTGCCGAGCTTTCAACATTGATGGGAACATTCTAGAGCTGAAAAACAACACTTCCAGTAATTCTGCAAAATGCACAACCATTATGTGTCCTCTATGGTTCACATTGTTCAAGTGTGAAACAAAACCGTGAAGATGTTATAAGTCCTGGCAAAACTACAGCAGTAGAGAACCAATCTATCTTCATTTGTGCAGAAAGTTCAGAAATATTTCTTATGAGAAGTATCAGAAAATGGGTTTGATTTTCTGATTTTTTTTTCAATAAATTAATTTTAAGTATCTTCCCCAATCTTACTTATGCTAAAAACTAATAATAATTTTACATAGTTACTGAAAATTTGAGAGCAGAGTAGCAGGTGACGTATCTAGATAGGCTAATTTTTTATTTTCCTACAGACATTTAGTACATATCCAATTATGTTGTTTTTCAGCTTGCTATGTCAGCCATTTCTACTACGTAAATATGTTATTTCTATTTCCTTGATCTGGTAGCTCTTTTGTTCATTTTTTGTTATCATTAGACACTCCCCATTTCTCACTTCCAGCATCCTCAACAACTAACTCTCATTTAATGTTTAGGAGAAAGTGTCTGTTTTGTCACACTTGCCCATTTTAGGCTAAGAGTTGGACTCAATGAACTTAGAAATTTTTTCCAACTTTAACAACTCAATCCATGATTCTATAAAAAACTGGCAGAACACATTCCCACTGAAAGAGCTAGTCCTCCTACAACTGATTTTGAGAGAATGGTTGCAGTGCAGCTAAAAACTAACTTTGACTTTCCATCTGTCTGCTGTCTCAGCCAGAATGTGGATTTGAGCAGAACCTGCTGTGCACAGCTTTTCTTGGCGAGGCCTGTTTATGAAATGATTGCATCTTGACTGGCAAAGAGAAGTAGCAACCTGAAAAAAATCTGACTGTTTTCCAAGTGCAGGGTTCTTGTAGGTTATCCTGACTATTTTTATATAAAATAAATAGAGTGCTAAACTAGTAATAAATGTCTCCTAAGGGAAAAAGAAAAGGAGAGAGAGAAATTTTAAAGAACACTACTTGGTGCAAATGAGTCTTCAGTTCTGGATTCAAGATGAAAACATATACACATATATATGTTTTTAAAATTTTTTGTTTGTTTGTTTAATGGCTAAAGATCCCTTTTCTTTTAAATCTTTGGACACCATTTTTGTCTCCTTCTCTTTCACAGCCACTCGTATCCTTGGCAGCCTTTTTACTGACTGCACCAGATCCTGCAGTAGCCTGTTTCAGGTCTAACTTAAGTTTCTAATGATGCTGTGCCAAAATTAATGAATACATGGGATACTCTGAACTATGAGAACATCCTGAGAGGACATGAGAAACTAAGTAGAAGTTCAGAAGCAGAAAAAGCTCTTGGTTTAACCTAAGAATGTGCAACACTGCTGACAGTGAGCAGACTAAATTTGTAACAGCCTTATGGTAATGACTAAGGAAAAGCCCAATAAACCAAAACAACAGTAGTAAAGAAGAAAGAGAAGAACTTGAAAGACAAGGTATAGAAAGAAAAATTGAAGACTACATGGAAGGATTAAGAATGTTGTACTAATACTTATCTTTTATTTTTTATAAAAGAAGTAGAAATCTTATAACAATACCCAAGTTAGTGAACTACTAGAACACCATTTGGCCCCAAGCCTCTGAAAGACTGTTTCAGCTTGTCAGTGTGAGCATTTTTAAGGGCAAAAAAAACTGAAACTGGAAATACCACTGGACCAATCCACTCTCAAAAAAGCCTCATGCTTCTTTCTCTCTTGTATTTAAACTAGAATTCAAAAACTAGCATTCTCCAGCTGCCTAATTGTTTGTATGAATATATTCTTCTTCCTTGTACTGTGCATACAGAAGTTCACCAAACAATTATGGAATTTCCCAACGTATTTGGAGACATCTATTCTCAATTTATTTATTTTACTCAAACTGCAAGAATTAATTAACATTCAACTTTTTTATTTCATACATTTACTGGATTGAGAATGCTTTAAATGTAAACTGTCTGCTGTGCTATTTTAAACCCACAAACAACTTATATGTGGTGCATTGCTTTAAACTTAGCTTTGAATTTTACCACACTTTCAAATACCTGCATACTACTGTGGAAAAAAATAATTCAATCAAAAAAAGATTGGTGGATAACCTTATTGACTTTTTTTTACAACAAGGAAACACTAAAACAAACATAATTCCCTCTTTTATTTCACTGCTTGCTGCACATTATGACTAAGCTTCAGCAGTTAGTTTGTTGTGCCACCTTCTTCCTTATCTTGGTATTGTAGACATGCTGCTGGTTCTAGTGGTTAGAGCTGATGTTTCAACAATTTTAGCTAGAAAAAATCAAAAGGAAGAAAATATTTAGTCCTCTGTGTACCTGCTCTTCCACGAGCTACAAATGACATTACTGTAATGATACAGTTGTATCTCAATATCTTTCCCTCTATCATAAAACCAGAATGCAATACATGAAATAATAACTACCTCTATCATATTACCTGATATGCTTAATCAGTTGAGTTTTTTCATTCCAAAGAAATATGGTCCCAAAGCTGCAGCAACTGCTCTCCAGCTTGTGGTTCCAGCTCCTAGAAAGGACCAGGAAATTAGAAAAGTTATAAGCACTGTGCAGATAAAAATTATTTATTATAAAATCCTTAGAAAGGGTTGCTGGTGATCTTTCTGAAAGAGTGGTTACTTTTGCTATTGTGACATGTATTAGAACTATCCCTACAACAAGGGCTCAAAAGGAGATTAGAAACTTTCATAAGCAATCCTGGCCTACAGGTTGGTTGGGGTTTTTTGTTTCAGGCAAGATGCCAGTTCTTGTAAAAGAATTCCCAATGAACACACCACCACAAGAACAGATGCACCATACAATTCGTGCCTTCCACAGGTCACTTCCTTCTTAAATAAAGATCATTATTGTCCATATATTTCAAGTGTAATTCCATTAAATGGGGTGGAGAATGCGGAAAGGCAGGTCACAGATAATGCAGTCGCTCTTGGTGGAATCAGACACTAATATAAATCATTTATTTTTGATACTGTTGAGATTCTTTAGGTCTTAAGAGCCACTTAGAAGAGAAGCACTGTAAATTTCAAGTATGTGCTACATTCCTTTCCTTGTTCTTACAGTACACTCCTTTCCTCATTTTTACAACTGAAGAGGTTTTGGGGAAGCAGTGAGAAGACAATACAAAAGGTTTAGCTCCAGAATCTTGTATCAAGGAGATGTTTTGAGAGGAGAATGCAAAGACTGCCACAGAGAATTCTTTTCTGGCTTTTTGTAAGTCACATTTAGCTTTACCAAACTGAAGAACAGTACTAAGCTTTATTCTGCCGCAAATATCAAGATTCTCTCGAGGCTTTATGGAAAATGCAAACCTCTAATTTTGAACAGTTATTTGGGTATGATAGACTGTCTTATCCTGGGGAACACATCTGAATCAAACAGGAAACAAGCCTCCAGAGATTAAAAAAAAAACCAAACCACCAACAAAACCCCATTTATTTTTGAAAAATCCAGCTTTAAATCTTTTTTTTTTTAAAGTAAAAATAAGAAAGAAACTGGTTTGATTTTAACAAATCCACTGCTTTAATAGTAATTCTGCATTAGCGGAAGGTACAATGCATGCTAAGGAACTCTGATTCAGATAAAATACATACATGAGCACAGTTGAGTTCAAGGCTGAACAAGCTAATGAACAAAACATAGTTCTACCAAGTAAAGAAGACTTTAGAAGAGAATAACTACCTGGCCATCTCTGCTTATTTGTACTTTCTTATTGTCATTCCAAGGGTTGAGCAAATGATGTGCAAACTGAAAAGGAATGCTTTCTTTTCGGATCCACTCCACCTTAAATACACCTCCAAATCCAGCAGATCCCCAGTCCTGACTTTTCTCACACCCTATTGATGAACCCAATCTAGCAAAACCCTGGAAGAAAAATATATATATGAAAGAACAGACATAATGAGAGCATATCTAATTTTGTTGGAATTAAATAAATAACTGAACTTCATATGAAACTTTGAAATTAGTTTCAAAGTGATTCAAACACTCACTCACATGAAGCTGGATCTTCCAAAATATTTACACCTAGAAAGTTAGAAGCATAATTTGTTTTTTCCAGTTCAAATATACCTTCTAGAATCTGACCGCAAAGGAGTGATGTTTCAATTCATCTCTCACAATAAGCATTCAAGGGTTTTTTTTAAGCTTTGTAACAAAGGTTGAAAAGTTGTTGTAAAAACATTTAAAGTGCAAAGTATCAAGATGAATGTTCTATGTCCATCAGCTATTCCTCACTACTTGTACAAAATTCTTTCAAAAATCCATTCCTTCTTTCCCTTGTTCCCTCCTTGTTAACAAACTTTCATATACAATTAAAAGTCTGAAGCTGTTGTCCAAAGAAATAAGTCAAAGCTGCTTAAAGTTCCTTCTTTAATGAAGCTGAAAGAAATTCCAACAAGACAAGTACTCAGAAAGGAAATGAAAGAAACCACAAATGCAAGATTGCATCTAACTTACTTAAGGATACCCTTTAAACACACACACCAACAAAGCAAAAATAAACCCAGGCCACACACAGCTGTTCAGGCAAGTTTACTCCAGTTCTGACTTTGGAGTCCAAGAGAGGCAGTGCACTGCCTGAAGTTACCAGCACATACTCCTGCTGTTAATCATGCAGTCCTAGAAAGCTCAAGTCTTAAATGAAAATCAATGAAAATTAATAAAAGCAACGGACGAAAAATACAAGCGGGAAGTAGAGACACCTGAGGCAAGAGAATATTATTAGGAATGTTAATCTCACATTCCCACGAAGATCCAGTGCATTGTCAAAACTGGAAGGGCAAGGCAACATAATCCACCTACATCCTGACTTCAGTGTGTCCTCCCCTCCCAGCTTTCTTGTCTAAGAGCATAGACACAACAGCCCGTTTTCAGATTCAACTGGCATGCTGAAAATTACTTTCTAATATGGCATTTGCATTTGCCAAATCACTGTACATTTTACCACACATATGTACATTTCACCACAATCCTTCAGTGGTATCACCAGGACCTCTATGTTTGGACCGGTTCATTAAATTCTAAGTTCAGCTGACTTCTATTAATAGTTCATAAAATATAAAGAGATAAACTGAACTTTCTTTATTTGGAACAATTGTATTTAGGAGGCCCTACAACATAGTTAACCTGCAACTTCGCACTAGCAGGTCAAGTCTTTACCTTTAAACTGGCCACAAATTTGTCAGCAAATTTTTGACAAATACCTAACTAAATGTGAACTCGAGATGACTCTTGAAGAAATGTGGCCATGACTTTCCAGTTTCCTAATTTTGGGAAACTACAGTTCCAGCAAAACAGTTTTTATTGAAATTTGTATTAAAAACATATGAGTTTCCTGGCTTTAGAAAGCTGTGACTTGATTCTATATTCTTGTTCACTTACAGTATTTATTTTGGCATGCAGAGAAAAAGGCAGCAATCCTCTGCTTTGTAAGGATTTCTTTGTTTGTTCCGTTGCTGCTGTTTTAAAGCATTCATGTATGGTAGAAACATCATTCTGACTCATTATCTTTGGAGGCAATTTAGCTTTATCCTTTGCAGGAAAAACTGAGTTCATTAAAAGGGACTATTTTGGAAGAAGAATAAAGTACTCTTCCTCAGCAACCAGAAGCATTAGCACAATACTGTACTTACTAGAAAGTCAGAAGTCATAAGCAAAGCCCTTCATACAATACACAGCCATTTGCTGCACTCTCCTAAACCACCATCCACCAACAATGATTGGAATCAGCCAAGGACTCACCTGGAAGTGTCCAGACCCTTGAACTGAAAATATTAAGTATACCACACTGCTTTCCCAAAAGGCTACATTCAGTTTTCGTTCATTACTTGGTGTAGTGGACCATATACCCTTCTGCTGAGAAATCTCAATGTTCTGCAAGTTGTTACTTTTCATTATAAAGTACCGAACTGGCATATTTTGTCTTGGTGAAGGTGATTTGGAAGGCTGAAAGAATTAAATTAAATTAAATTAATAAATACAATAAAATAAACCAGGATTTAGTTCTGAAGTTTTACACATATGCAGACAGACCCTTCACTGAATTTTTCCTCTCCTCTCGAAGATTATACAAGAAACATACTATCTATAAGCTGTTCCTGTCAGAATTGACTTGAAAGTATATTTACATCAATTTTACATTTTTAAGCATTTTTCAAAATTATAATTAATTCAGAGGGGGAGCAAACAATTATGGCAGAACAGGCCTATATAGTCTAGTGATTAATTACAATTCTTTGAAGTTTGAGACAACTTCAGATGATACAAAATTAATCACGCTAGACTGGTAGCCTGCAGCACACTTGCATTTCCATTTTCAGGAAACAAATTTTCTCCTTGTAACACTGGATGAATTAGAAAAGTACAGGGAGATTTATGAAAATAGCCTCACTAAAAATGTATGCTTTATTAAATAATCATCAAAAATTCTGCCAAGAAGTCATAATGAGGCAGAGAACACAAAACTTAAAGAGAATCAGTACCAATGTATGCTATAACAGAAACAGAGGAAGACAGAACACACAGAGTCCAGAAATGCATGTGCTGTATACACTGTCACTGTTTATTATACCAAGTTTCAAAAAAAAAAAAAAAAGCCCCAAAATTGCATTTTTTTTCTGCTTTGAACACCTTTACTTCAGAAGTCTCCAAATAATAATATATTTACTGTATTAAACTAGTATAACAAGGATATTTATTCTTGATTTTCAATTCCAAAATAAATACTATGTGGTTGTTAACGAAAATCTAAGGGTCTTAATTTATCAATACAATATCTGATAGCAGCTGAAAAATATCAGCAAAAGATTCTATTAATTTTGAAAAGCAGGGTAATATTTTTAGGAGAACTGTACCTTTCCAGATACTGGAGAACATGGACTAGCACAGGGGCTAGGGAAGCTACTGCTGTCTGCAGACTTCACTGATGATCGATCTGACCGGTCATCACAAGTTTGTTTGGAGTGCAAAATACTTTTTTGTTTGTACTTCTTTGGCTGATGAAGTACGGGACGTGTAGACCTCATCAGAACTCTAAAAAGTAAAGGCAGACACACAACAGACTGTGAGCTTTGCAAGAAGAAACAGAACAATTTATATCTACATATTAGCCTACTTGATGACCACATATATTACAGTAATTCCAAAACATATTTAACACTAAATAAAAAAGCATGCACTCATTCTGAGTGTTATGGTTAAACCTCTTCTGCTACTTCCCAAGGAGCACAACTCATGGACACTATTTCTCACTGGTCTCCCAAACAGCCAGCATATATATGAAACAGCTCTCAATGAAATCACAAATACAACAGAACACAGGACAGTATCAAAGCTTTCAGCTGCATTTGTACTGTTTCTTTCTTCTTAATACTAGCAGAAGTTCAAGTGATGCTTTTGTAGATATATAAATTACAAGCTACAGTCCTTGAAAGATCTCAACATCTTACTTTCCAGCATTAGAGGAATCAGAGAATTCAGTTTCTGCTGTACTTCTCCTGGTGTTGGTTGACCTCCACGTACATGCTAAAAGATGATCTTCAGAAGCCAGAGGTCTTGGTCTCTGACCAATTCCTGAAGGCTGATGTAAACCTGCAGACTGTTCTTCAGCAGTCAAAACAGCTACAACTGCTCTTACGGTTGCTTCATCAGCTTGAGACCACGATTTAGAAGGAGCTCGCATACGACGCAGAAATAAGCCATGCCACTTTTGTCTGAGTTGCAACAGCAAACCAGCAGCCTGTAATGAATTTCAGTTCTGTTGAAGACTAATAAAAACTAGATCAGTTAGACAAAGGGTACCCCTATGTCTCACCTATCAGGCAGCAGCTGCCATTCTGGCTAACTGAAAGGCAAGACTAAGGTCTTGGGGAAGGGAAGAAAACCTCACATTTAAATTAAGCTGTTATCTTTTCTTTCCTCAAGTCCAAGGTTATTTCTAAACCATCTTATGCCGTACTGCACAAAACTTAAAATTCTACTGTAAATACACAGGATTTTTCATTTTTCACTTAAAAAAATTATTTTCTCTTTAAAAGCCGTCTTTTCATATCTAATCCCCTTCCTTCCAGTTCAGTTTGTATTTATGGGCTCTTTAGACCTACTTGATGGAAAAGGTAGAGTAACTCTGGTTCCGCTACCTTCTAACACAATCAGAGCTTCACAATAACCAGAAGACTTGTATCTTCAAAGACTGGGGCTTTTTTCTTCTTTTTATAAAATCTGACAGCCATTTTCTTTCAGAAGTCCAGTTTCAGATTCTCCATTTTAGCCAAGCAACTTTAGTCATCCTCTCAAAAAAGGAAAGACACAATATGCTGTTTTTACTGTTCTCTCAACTCCTGCTCAAATTTTGGTTAACCCAGCTCAAGCTAAAGTCTTGTGTGCTGGGAGCACCACACAGGCAATACAGAGGACTGCAAAGAGCAGAAGGGCCACTACCACCTGCAGCCACTACCACCTGCAGGTTGCTGTTCCCTGCAGCCACTTTCTTTTGTCTGGCAGTTTCTTTAGAATCTGTTAACTCATGGAAAGGGATCACACTGCCAAGCTGGAAATTATAAAACATCAGCTTACCCAAAGTGCTTCTGAAGCAGATCCAACAGCAGCTGAGTGCTGAAGCTTTCCTGCTTCCCAGTGTGATATGTGGGACAGCCCCATTAAGACAGAGGAAGAAGCATGAGCACTCTTGCAGTTGGCTAGGTGACTAATTCTTTCTTCCTTTTTGCTCACAGGTGCAAGATTTAAGAGTTATGGGTTGTCACAACCCATAGGAAGCCCTACAACTTAGATGTTGAATATGTGAATTCACACAATTAATTGACTAGCCTAGGCAAAAGGAGACTGAGTCCCTGTTTGTATGTTTTTCATATTTCTTACTGAACTCATGAAATACAGGTTAACTCATTTAGTATGCTTTCCTGTAAATTTGAGAGACCTGAAGGGATCACAGTAGCAATTCTTATACTAAAATTTTGGGTATCCAACTGTTTGAGGAATTTTTTAGGATGGCATGGCATAAATATTCTTCTACACAAAACAAGCATGAAAATGATAGGTTACATACTTCAGAGTCCAGTTTGAGGTGGAGCCATTCATCTAGCTTCAGTAGTGATACACAGGAAGTTGTTCTGTCCTCTCTCTCACTGTCACTGCTATCACTGGATACCCTGTCTCCTGAATTAAGTATAAAACATTCATTAACATTTCTGTATTATTTACACTTACATACAGAAACTTAAACATTACTGCATTACCAGCAATAAGCTAGTTTTTCTTCTAAATTTTCACTTAAAATGTAAACATTTGTAAACACACTTTTTTCATTTCTGCATATACACCCCAGTGAAGGATCTTTGCTTCAGCTGAGAGAACAAGCTCCCAGACCTCTTAAGGGCCCTACTACATAACACCTACACTGATGTGATCTGACTCTTTCAAGTACCTTCATCAATAACAAGCCATTATCAAACTTTTGCCTGAAGCTGGCTATAAAACGACACATTGCTCTATGCTTTATATCTTATTATAACAATATATTTAATGTCCCATTAAGAAAAAAGATGTAAAAGCACATGACTATTTAGGATTTCTTTTTCTTTTTCAAAGAAATTAATCAACATTAACATTATTTTAAGGGAAACAGTTTCAGAGCAAGTCAGGAAAATCAGCTTGGACTCTTCAATCAATTCAAACTAATATTTTTGCAGAACTGACAACAGATAGATTATTTTTGCTTCTATTCTTACAGCACTCCATTTAACTATGAAAAAGAGGAAATTTTAATAAATTCTCTACTACCTCTAGGTAATAATAAAATTGACATTAAAAGTTATCAGTAGAAAATAATCTTTCAAATGCATGTGTCAACTCAAAGCATTATGATTATTTGCCATGTTAACCGTAACTGCATTATTCAATTTGAATAATCCGGTTCAAAGTATCAAATAAACGAGGGTGTAGGAAAAATACACATACTACACTTTTCAGCACTAGTACTGTCTTCAAACATTTTGGTTTAATTTTTTTATTTTTTTAAAAACTATACTGTAATTTCTGAGACTCCAGAACCATAAATGTTATGAACTTACAAAGATTCACAAAACTCAAGATATTTGTTACACAGCCTATAAATTATTCCTGAATACCTACAAGAACTATATATAGCTCTGTCATGTTAAGAATTAGGCAAAATATGTAGAAAATAGACTTAAAAAACAAGTTCTCCAAATCACATACTAGTATAATACCAATGCAAACATTCCAAATCCAGACTTCAGTATACCTTGACAGGATGAAGATGCCTGTAAAGCATTACTTGGTAACCTAGCTGGTCCACAGAAGAGAGCCACAGTGATGGGTGTTACAACAGAACAGCACCTGATGTTTGCTATCCTGTGTGCTCTCGTCATTTCATCATATATCAGCCAGTCTGTAGGGAGTGCCTGAACAGCTGCAGTTTGGCCATTCACTGGGGGAATCTGTGCAGGAGGCAAATAAGACTAGGCTATTTTATCATCGACGTGTATTTAAAATAAATTTTAACTTAGAAATATATAGGAATAAATACATAAATATTTACATACACAAAAATTTAAAAAGCACAAGTATATTCAATCAGACTTACAAGTTACCCTATCACCTTGAAACAAAATATTTTGCTTTAAAAGATGATCTAAAGAAATACCAGTTTCAGAGCAGAACATTTTCCTCATAACAATGAGCAGAGATTGTTACCTCTTCAAAATACTTTTACATCTAACTTTTTCTTTGTACTATTTAGTCTTGTACCACTTAGCAGGACTAACTGAAATACTGGAAAAATAAATCAACTCAAATTTTCATTATATCACCTGCCAGAAAAAACATTTTCTAAAAAGTTCGAAGTGGCTTTACCTTTTTATACTGAAGCTGATTAAGAACAGAGGTAGGATGAAATCGCACTTTCTTCTCCTTTGGTGCAGTTAAAACCAGGCTCTGTCTGTCTACATGCACAAGATTGGGATACATCCCAGCCACTAAGGCAGCTTTGACTACAGCCCAGTTTTCAGAGTTAGCATTAACATCTCTAATATCAGCTCCTCCTCTGGCTCTAACAAAACCTGAAGAAAGAAAGAGGTCAAAACTGTGTTATATTTGCTTGTATATAAGATTTACATTTTTTGCTTCTCAAAAGGAATTTTAAAAAATAATGAAATAAACTACAAATTAGTTGCATTTTTCACAAACTGCCAACATTAACAGCACCAAGAAGAAACCCTTGCACTGAAATTCTTCTGGTAAGGAGTTTCATGCTAATGTAGGATATAATTACTTTTTACAATACTTCTTAACAGAATATTAGAAATTGTGTAGTTTAATTGCAACTTGCCTACAACTTAGCGGGAATGGACCCTGCTCAAAACCTAGTGTAGGTGAACCTTAAATATAGTGTAGGTGAACTGTTTGTAAGCATGAACAGCTAAGCAGGGGAAATAACAGATACCTTTGAATAAAGGATGAGACCTTGGAGGGCCCCAAGCTGGAATGGAGTAGCTCAAGATGGAATGTAAGAGCTGGTAATGGGCTGCCCACACTGAGGCATTGGAAGACCCCAGACGATAAACTGCCACTGGATCAAGAGGAGCATGTGAGGCACAAGCAGGGCACATGAAGATTGGGCACACTGACAGCAAGGGTTAAAGGGATTTCTTTATTCAGGACACTCTCCAGGGACATCGAGCTTCAGCTGAAATTAACTGACTCTGCCTTCAGAACCTAGGGTCTGAACTCGTTTTAACAACTGTCTCAGGAAAAAACTTACTAGAACATAAAAACAAAAGCAAACGTCTCACACTGCAACACAGCAGGATATCAAACATTCAGGGTGTTTTCAGTTATGCCAGGTGTTCTCACCCTAGCATCTCCCCCATGCCCAGCATGAATATGTACTGGTCTTTTGCAACTTAAGGAACAAAAATGACAAGTGAAAACTACTCTCCTTAAAATTTGGATACAACTCTAAAATTATGTTAGAACTTTTTCCAACCTATTTACCTGAGGCTCTAAGCTGGCCAAGCAACTGTGTTCTCATTCCTACAATGATTTCCATTGTGGCTTGGGATAGGAAGTTCTTTTCACAGAAGGCTCTCTCCCAGCCATCGCTGCGGGCCTTCTGCCACGCCTGTAAAGAATAATTTTTTAACATTTGCCGATTAATTTAAATATCTAAAATTTAAAAATGCATCGTTTCAAAAGTTACATTTAGGTCAATAAAATTAACCAAAGTAAATGTATCAAACCTGATTTGTTTATTTAACTACTAGATTTTTTTTGCCATTCCCTAACTGAAACACAATGATAATTATGTTATTTTAAGTTCATTCTGTTATTATAGAGACCACTATGTCAAGATCGCTATTTTAAGTTATCCATGTAATAAGATAAAAAGTGTCATCTTGCTGGAACTCACAAAATTTAACCAGGCTTGAAAGGATCAGAGAAAATGTGCCCCTCAGAAATCTGTGAGTCCAATATAGAGGAAAGCCACAGTCGACCATTCTACGTCCAGCTTGGCTGGTACGTCCTTCACTCTCATGTGTGAACAGTCCTTTTTCTGAAAGGATACCTGGAAAGCCCTGAGAAGCACCATGTGGTCGCTGAAGGTTCCCGCAGTAAAACGTTTCCTACACAGCATGGCTGCACGCTTTTGAGAGGCCAGTGCGGGCAGCACAAAAGGGTCTCGGTAGGCAAGAGCACAAGCTATGGTAAGAACAGGATCCAGGCACTTCAAAACAACAGCGCACAACACCATTTTACCAAGGTGTGGCTCCACTGGCAATTCAGTGAGATGATAACCAAGTTCAGTGAGATCTTCCCAAGGGTCCATGGCATCTATAGTCTGTTTGAAAAAGAAAAAAGGTGGGGATGTAGGGACAAGGGGAAAAAGGGAAAAGGGAGCAAAATTAATTTACAATGAAAGTGGAAAGGATACGAATATTGGACATTACCTAGATTTGCTCCCAAACACTAAATAAGCAAGTCAAACTAGTTTCAGTTCAAGACGAGATTTTATAGTAGTCCCTTCCTTTAACATGGAAAAATACATACGTATACACAAAATGAAAACAAACAAAAATTCAAAGAATCCTTACGTAAGTGAGAAAGACTTTCAGTACAATTAAAGGACAGTAAGATATGTTACCACGCCACAAATACTAATTAAACACAATTCCCATTTAAATGTATTTCTCTGCTGACCTTGAGCATTTGCAGAGCATTTTTCACAATTAAAGCCGGTGGAGGATCAGGAGCTTTCATGAGAAAGTCAACAACCGGACAATTAATTGGAGCCAGAAGTTTTGTGTGCAAACAAAGCTCCTGCAAGTTAAAAAGAAGAAAAATACTATTAAGGTTTGAGGAAAATACCTTCACACCTTTTTGGAATTATTAGTTATTATTTTGGAGTCTTATGTTTTTTAAAAGTTATAACTTGTAAGTAAACACGAACCTGAAGTGGCATTCTTAGAAGTTCTGGAGATTGAAATTCCAACATATTCTGAAATCGGAGCCTGCTGAAGAGACGAAAACAGACTCCAGGCTGACAGCGCCCAGCCCTGGAAAATAAAATGTGGGAAGCTGTGAAAATTAAAATTTCTTTTTTAAAAAAAAAAGGAAAAAACCCAAACAGAAAACAACCCAAACAAACTTAGAATGCAAATGCAGAAGAAGGTCTAAGAGAATGGCAATTTTGTTGTTAAGAGGAAGTCCCTCATATTAAAAGAGTTTTCCAGTACATTAATTGTTTCTGACGGTATGGAAATTTATATAATTTTATTATTAAAAAATACTTCTAGTAATTATTATAATTTTAACCCTACACTGAAAAATTTGGAGAAAAAAAAAAGACCTAGCTAAATAAAGTGATATGATTTTTTTGCTAACTTGAAATCAATGCAAATCTCGGCCATCTTGTGCCATAAGGAATCTAAGTTCCAAACTTTATTTCTGCCTCTTCAAGTTCCCCAGTCAGAAGTTTAGATGTAAATGGTAGAATGAAGACCATACAACGTGTGAATAAAGGAACTGAGATGGCAAGTGCTCATAATTAATGCTCAGAAACCTGGATGATAATGACAACATCATGTTTCCAAAGAGGCATTTGTTGCTATCTACATACATAACTTCCCAGCCTTCACTCACTGCGCAGGGAAGAATATGATAATAGCCTGTTAAGTCATGAATACTTTGGAAATGGTCATAAAGAATCACTGCTTAGTGTCACTTCTAAAGAAAGGATGCCAGGGTATCAGTTAAAAACTAGCAGTAGGCAGTCCTTTGCCCACAGACAAGTTACTCTGGCTGTTAGTGCTACATGGCAGAAAGAGGAAATTCAGTTCATGGGGAACAACAACCTAGACCTAATATAAGTTCTGGAACATTCTTGAGTGCCACTTTTCTGTACCTTGGGATATTACTCCAAGAAAATACATGCTGACTCTTAATTTACTGCAGAACCAGTATTAGCCATTGTTCAACATGATACTGGATTAGGCTAGAAATATCACCCAGATGTTATAGGTTTGTACTTTACTCTTAACATAGGGGATGGTGGATATCTGCAAAGTAAAAATAGGTATGAAGCATTTTTTACCTGCCTTTTCTCTGGATAGCACTGGCTTTTGAAATCCACACCATTTTTAGCATTGTAACACAACTCAGTGCATCAAAAGACTTCTATAAAAGCAGAGCAATGAACATAAAACCATGATTAACCATGATACATGAAATAAAAGTTATTACCAAGCTTTTAACAGAAATTCTTTAAAAAGTAGAAAAAATAATTTGACCAAACACCAGCAGCTTCTGGTACAAAGATATGCTCTGAAGTACTTCCTTTCAACTGAATTTATAATACATGTTTTGCATTATCTTTGTGCTACAGTTTCCAAAATTGATGTTTTCTTTCTAATCAGAAGGTAATTTTGAGTCAATAAAGATATGGACTGTATTCTGAATTATCACAAATCAGGAAAAAATATGTTACTGTATTGATTAAAGCCTTCTTCTTTGTCTCACTTGGAAATTACATTTGTATTGTCTTACATTTGATGCAAAATTTCAGAAAAATTGTATTACCATGGGAACTTCAGAAATTTGGCAGGTATCTCCCCTATGAAATCCAACTTAATTTTCAAAGACATATAACAGATCTTAAACTACCTTATTAGACTATCTCTCCTTTCCTTAATACGTAATTTGTGAACGGGCATTCAAGACATCAGAAGCAGTACTTAAAAACTTAATGGACTTGATTTGTACATGACACAGTAATAGGACATAGGGAACCCGAGTGCTCTTTTAAGTCTCAGGGAGATGGCAGTCTAAATAGATGGGCTTGTTTTAAAAATCTAACAGAAATAGTAAATTTAAAAAAAAAAAAAAATGTATCTACATTTAAATCTACAATAGTTTTTAGAAGGTTTAATAACAGCTAATTATTTACAGTATTTGTCATAAAACGAAGGTCAAAACTTCTCAGTGATCTTTGTTACTTGTCATACACTAGCTCTCAGCTTACTATAAAAAATAAAACTCTAAAATTTACCTATTATAAATTATAGAACAACACTAGCAAGTTTACTTGTCACGGGAAGTTTTAACCAATCATACCTCTTTCACCTTGCCCGAGTCAATTACAAATACAACATCATTGACTGTTATGCTGGTTTCTGCTATATTTGTAGAAAGAATCTGCAAATAAAACAATAAACAACCAAAACTATAGTTAAAAGCAAAGACAATTTAATATAATATCTGACAAAGTCCTCTAAAACTCACTATTTTGCGCACACCAGGAGGTGGACTTTTAAGTACTTTCTTCTGATCCGAAGTCTGCATATTTGAATGAAGCATGAAAACCTGATACCTAATGCAAGACAAAGAGCACATGTAAGTACTTTTAAAAGATGCAATGAAAACCTCAACCATAGGAACTTGAGGCTTTACCTGTGAGCATTGTCAGCAAATCTCCTGTCATCAAAAAGAATACGGTCCCTCAGGCTAACTATCTCATCATATCCAGGGAGAAATATTAAAATTGCTCCTGAAAAAGAAGCGAGTTTGCAGAGTTAAGCAGTAAATTCACTTAAAATACGTATCAGTACTGTGCAGACAAGCACTTGAAGGTTTTACCTATTCAGTGTTTCCAAAAGAAAGGCAGGCTTCATCAAAGGCTGAATGTACACTTATTTACTGGGAGTGTGTGTCTATACTTACCGGTCTCACAGTTACGACAGATGTTATAAAGTAAGTGTATAATGAGGTCCAGATCCACTTTTTCATCATCAAAACTGTGATGATAAGCTGCCAGTAGTTCTCTGTCCTCTGCACTAAGGTCATTACCACTTGTTTGGACCAGGGAACTTTCATCCAGATTTCCAAACCCTGCTGAAGCACTAAAATAGACAAATGCACAGACCAGAGTCAAGGTTGTTTGTTTCAGGTTTGCATTCAGCCAGCAACTAAACTTAGATCAACACCAACAAGACTCCTCTTTCCAAATCTTAATTTTGAAGTGTAGCAGAACGGCACCTCCAAAATACTATTACTGTTCACTGATTTAAGTGTAATAAAACAAAGCATGAAACTTGAGTTTTTAACAAAAATAAGCAAAGTGTCAGAACTCAAAGGATAAAGACAAGTACTTGTTTACCTGTTAAATAAGAAGAATTTAAAATAAATGTATTTCCCAAATGTTTTCCTCCCATAAGCAGGTACTAGGCAAACTGAAACTACACTAAAAAGTGTTTTAAAAATTTTGGTCTCTACAAAATGATAACTGAACTATAACTGTAAGTTAATCAGAAACCAAATCTTGAATGACCTGGTGCAAATGTTACTTTTATTGAGTTTCTTTAATATGGCTACTGCGTATAGACAACAATGCATAGATAAAAACACAACAGATTTGTTTCCTAAATAAGCATATGAAATTAAAATGGTACATGGTAGAATCAGTATCTCTGTCTATTTATAAAAGTCACTACACTCATCATGCCTAGACATATACTCATAAATTCCACATCACAATGATAATAATAATATGAAAGAAATCTACACAACTATAACTATATTTTATCTAGGATTTGCACAAACATAATCACTGAAACACCCTGAATACAAACACACTTTTTTTTTAAAGAGATTGTTTTTGAAACATTCCTGGTCGCAAGTAAATCCTGCTATTTCGGTCAGATTTAAAGGCATAAAAAGCTAAAAACTGTTCTGATTAGAAGACAAAATGCAAATTGCCCTTCAACATTTACCTTCAACTTTTTCGGCAAAAGTAGTTATAGCTTACCTGTAGGATTCCAACAGGTCAACAACCTCTGTTTGTCCAAAGTGCTTAGCCCAGTCCACAGCCATCCTGAAAGAGTACACATAATTCTTTTTTAAACTACTTGCTTCAAAAGACACACAGCCTAAGACTCTGAATTAAGAATTCTACTTATAATTTCCAGAATACAATGTGATGAACAGAAGTTAGAAAATTTATTATTGCTTACATAGTCTGTTAAGTTAGTAACTAGTTTAAATGCTACAGAAATTTCTTTCTCATTTGTATATTGACATATAAATCTATGTTTCGGTTTGTCTGTTTGTTTTTACCAGCCATTAGATGATCTGCAGTGGATATTTGCTCCCATACTGATCAGCTGCTCTACTTGACTCAAAAAGCCTCTCCCTGAAGCAATCATTAGTGCAGTCACACTGGTTTCACTGTGCCTATAATCAACTGAGAATTACAAATAAATAAATAAACAAATAAACCAGCAAACCAAACAAAAACATTCTTACTTTTTCACCTAAATGTGGTATGAATGTGGCTTATATGACTCTTAAAATCCGGGCCAGAGAGAATTTGTTTTCTGACTTCATCCCACCACACAATTAATGTGAATTTAATACTACTTTAGACACACTGTAACATCTGTTAATACTTCAAAACAATTCACTACATCTGCTAATTCTATTCACTTTTCCAAAAGGTATCAGAATTCAAACCTATCAACATTTGAAACTGGAGATAAAGCAGCCACAGAAATTCAAGTAATTTCATTAGAGTTTTTTTCTTATGTAATAGAATGAGAGACTTACCACTGACATTTTCAGTTAAAATAAGATGGAACACCTGAGCAAAGGAATCAGTATCTTTATGCAACCAGATGTCAGAAAGACAAGAATCCATTTCTTTTATTATCCATTGTTCAAGGCAATTCACATCTTTTTCAGTCTGAAAAGAAAAAACAGTACTGAAACATGGATGACTTCCAACACTTATCTTTAGTCTCATACATTACACATGAAGAAACTGAACAGTTACTTTTCCAAGTAACAATCAGAAATCCAGCATTCAGGCTTTGTACCATATGCAAGTATTTAAAGCAATGGCAGTTCAGCCATTTAAGCTGAAGAAAAGCTGTGTACAAACCACTGTAAGTGAAAAGCACACTTCAGCTAAAGTAGTTCATGATAATTAAAAACAAATTATCTATAAAATATGTTAATATCCTTCAAGAAATTCTACAGGAGTAGTATCTTCAGAAAACAGTTTTTAAAGCAGATTTAAACATACCTCCTAAGAAAAGGAAAAACTTACCAGTTGATTAAATACTGTGTCACCATCATCACCTAACAGACTACACTCTTCAGTTGCCCTTGGGACAGGTCTTGGTCTCTGAGATTCCAGCTTACTATTATTTTCTCGAGCAGAACACCACTCAGTAAGAGTGCTTTGCTGTTTTTCTTCTACAATGTATAAAGGATTTCCATGAAAAATTTTACAGTCATCCTAATTATCCAGTAATTTCAGCTTAAAAAAAATAGCTATATCTAATCATAAAGTTAAAACTATTTGATCTCTTATTTAATCTAGAACATCATTACCAGTCCAATATAAATTCCATGATTAAGGGCACTCAAAGTGCACCACTGCAAACATCTGCTGTAAGAACAAGGTAAGAAACAGCACTTGGTTGCTTAACTCATTAAGCCTGCAGCTTGCTGCATTCAAACAAGCTTCCTAAGTAACTTCTACACAATTGTCAACCCAGATCTTTCTCCAGAAGTGAAATGCCAAAGAGCAGTGATATAACCCTTGCATGCCACAACTAACTTTTGTGTGCAGGTAAAAGAAACAGTAGAAGCCATCAGTGCTCAGCTGAGCTTCTCTACCCACAGTGATCAGAGCTGAGCATCATGGTAACTGTGTAGTTAGGATTGTATGTTACAGCTTTGGGGTTGTCCTTTTTTTATTTTTTTTAAATACTCATGAGGATCATTACTTTCAGCTATCAGGAAAATTTCTCAAATACTGTGATCAATATACTCAAATACTTACCACCTGAAAAGAACCCCCTATATTTGATTCAAGTGTGTTACTGGTCCTTGACCTGAATATGTTAAATGCATCCATGTCTGAAGAATGCACTGAAAAATGTTAATAGCAGAAACCACTTCCATGCAAGATGTACAAAATCCTGCCTTCTCTAATGGCTGCACTTAAATGTCGCATATTGTATCTTATGTTTCTATAGTTTTCATGTGGACAATGCCTCCACATGTATGTAATTCTACTTCATAATAATTAGGAAAAATATAACATTTATCAACAGAAAGAAGTAAGAACATAACCACTGAAAAGCATTTCTTCAATTGCAATTTATGTCAATAGTGTAAATACAGAGTTCCAAAGATACTTGCTGTCATCTAACCACATCTCATTTAACAATCTGACTGTAGAATTGTAACAGAGAATCACCTTATTTGTTGTTCAATCAATCAATCAATGAGACTCAATGTCAAGCCATAACAATTAACAGGTCCACCAACCTTGCTGCTTCTCTTTTTTGTACTTTACCATCTCTTTGTTTGTATACCCAGTACTCCGTAAAATGTCCTCCAAAAACATCTCTTTAACTTCGAAAGGTCTTCCTTGGACTAAAAGTAGAAATAATTCATGAAAAATTACATATTCTCAAGCTTTGCTTTAAGAACATTAGCTCTTAAAAATAGTTTTTATAGACAGGAAAGTGAATTAAACATGATTAGGGCTTGGTTTAATGAATTATATTCCTTGGCAAGTCTTGTAAGTGTATCTTCACTTGAGTTTATTTTCTTTAACAAGTGGGCCACAAAAAAAATTCAAAAAGGAAATGCCAGCTGCATAACTTGTTTTTCATTAACCTCTTCCATTCTATTAAGTGTTAATAGCAAGAGATATAAAATAGACAGTCATTTATCACAATTTTATCAAATGAGAACAGCCACTTTTGTTTAGGTGTACAAAAAAGAATTCACTCTGTCAGCCACCTGAATTACTTAATATAAGAGCAATTAAGACAGTTTTAGTGTAAGATCCCACAAGCAGAATGCCATGCCTGTATTCAACTACCGCCTTTCGTGAGAATTATATGAGGAAATTACTTCTCTCAATGTCCTCAATTAGTGCAGCCAATTTTGGCTTTCTTTACTGACTACTTCCCACGGTCTTTCTCTTCTAACAACTTACCCTGATTTCTCTTTTAACATCACTGTTTTCTAGACCTTATTTTTGGATATTAAATTATGTTTTTACACAGGAAGAATTAAATCTATTTTTGGTTCCTTAGCAGACACTACAACTAAGGTCATATCACCTAGGACTTTTCTCTCTTTCAGAAAGAACAAGCTACAATTCATATACTTTTAGAAGCTGTCATGTGGGAAGTCTTCCAACACTAATCACAAGCTCTGTGCTCTGCAGAAACCCACAACTAAAAAATGCTGGTTTCTGTGGCCAGGATTGTGTCAGCTATATAGTGAAGAAGAATCAAATCTTTTTCATCATACTAACAGGAAACTATCTAAACCCTCTTTTTTAAATTCTTGAATCAGCAAAATTGGAAAAAGCATCTTTTCAATTGTGATTATCCTGTGAAGTCCAGTATGTGATATCAGTATAACCACTGCAGTAAACTGAAGAAAGAGATAGTAGTCAAAATTTCCAAAACAAATCTATTGATCTAAAAGGATGAGAAGCCGCAAAACAAGTAAACTGGAAAGCCACACAAAAATTACAATAAGGTTTTTCTCCTCCAAAAAAAACTTGCCAAATATTAAAATCATGTGTAACTTCCAGATTCATGCTTCCAACAAGCTGCAAGCCTTATTTTCCTAGGCAACAATTCAAAACTGAACCAGAAATGAATACTTTTATGTATAAATAAGAAAAAATAACTCTTTCTCACGAATATCCCCTAAAATTAACCAATCACTTGGGTAGAAAATTCTACATGAAGCAAAGAATCACATGAATAAAACATAAACCCCAATTTGCCTAGGACTGCATTACTGAAATGGACACAGTTATTTGAGTTTTATCAGTAACTAGTAGCAATCTCTGAAGCCAGAACTAGAATCCACTGGAATATACTAATGATATCGAACTCTTGCAAATCCTAGGGTCTGTATTGCTATGCAGACCAGCATTTTAAGAACCTGTTCCTATTTGAATTGAACATGGAGGGTGCCAGGACACCCCTGCATTTACAGAATATCCACTGATAAAAACACTCCCCTCTGAGGTATGCAAATAGCTAAGAAACAACAAACACGAGTAAACAAAGAACAATCGCTGCTGGTAACTGTCAGTGTATTTATCACGTGCCTTTACTCAGAGTGTTTTGGCACACTTCAGTTAAGATCTGTTAAGATCTGTGAGTCTCAGGGCAGGTATACTCAGATTTAAGAGTTAAGATAAATACTTACTATGTATTACTGGGCAGCTTCCAAAATACCTAATAAAGAGATTTGCATCTAGAGCAGCACTAGAAATAATTAGTTTTAAATTAGCTTGGCTTTGCAATACATCTCTCAGTTTTATTAGCAAGAAGTCGCTGAACCTATCCCTCTCATGTACTTCATCCTGTACAAAAGAAAACAAAAAAAAAGAACATGTAAAGATCACAGATGCAAGATCATAAGTCAGATTTTTTTTTAAAGATCAGATTTTTTAAAAAACTAAAATATGTAATTTGGCAGTGCATTACAGAGGTATTAAAATGTTTAAGTTTAGCTTAAGAAGGATTTTAAATAAAAAACTATCCAAAAGTAAAAAAAAAAAACAAACTTCAAAAAGTTTCATAAATATATCAGAGCAGACTGCACTGTAATGCACAACCCACCACAGACTTTCAGAGATCAAAATGAGTATCTGAAACTTCTCTAATTCTTGCACTTGAATCTCATTTTCAAGACAATGCCAAAAACTGCAAATCTCACAAATCTTATTTCAATAAAATTACCCTTCAGAACTGTTAAAAGAACTGTATGACACCACATTATCAGGAAAAAAGATAGATTTCTTAGATCCATTGAGTCATGCACAAAGCTTATAATTAAGGCACGTGTCTGATTAATCATCTTTGTCTATCTTCTGTTTAGTTTTATATTCTGAATGTATGAATCAAGGACAAGATTTGCAGGCTGAAGTCAAGCATGCACAAACCATTCTTGCACTTTTCTCCTCCTTATTAAACAGACAGGTACCTAAAATTACCATGTTTTTTTTCTGTTTTTAGCAGTGGAGAACTTGCAGTAAATAAGTGGTTCCACTGACTTATCAAACTCCACAATAGGAAGTTCACATAATCATACGTGAACACAGATAATTTGCTAGAAATTAGACTACATTTTATGTTTAAAACATTGGGCAAACAAAGGGACTGCAAACTTGGTACTGCAAAATCAAGTACCTGATAACAGAACTGACACACTTGCATTGAACCATATCAAGCAAGCCTTCCTAAGTCTTTTCTGCTGACAGAGGAAATCCTGAAAATTTTTGACCCCTGCCCTCCAGAGTTACATCACAATTCCAAATTGACTGCTGACACAAACCTGATACAAGATGCTTTTACAAAAAAAAAAAAAAAAAAACAACCAAAAACCAAACACCAGAAAAATATGCACATTACAATAAGAAAATCAGTAACTCTTTAAAGTTAAGTCAAATTCTAATTTCACAAAAACACCTTAAATAGTGATCAAATTAATACAGAAAGCTAGGGTCTGATCTCCCAATTAAGAAACAATAGATATAGCTCCATCTCACATGAAATACAAGATCCTTACCACAATAATATGTGTCACAGTTGATAGGGTGCCACCTCCTGCCATCAGTGTGCGCAGCAGTATGCCATTAGTGCAAAAGGTTACCAGTGTCTTTGGAGAAACCCTAGTGAACAGCGAACAAAGATGCTTCAGCTTTTTTCACCATTTAAATGCTGCTAGCTTTCCACTATTTACTGAAAATTAGAGATTGAGCAGCTCCTCACCAGAAATGGAATCACAGTTCTGTCACCAAAGAGTTCATGCATACTATTTGTTTATAAACTACGCCTGTTCCCTAAGAGTTCCTAAGGATTCTTAGTGCTAATGCTCCAAAACTTCAGACAAGGAATTAATTAACAAGGACAAATTCATTTTTTTCTAAATTAATAAATAAGTGAAACAGAATCTTGAGAACCTCACCATGCTGTATTAATTTACTGGAAAATTCAGTGTGGACTGCCTTGAAAAAACAGATCACAATTCTTCAGAATACCCCCAGATATAGTCTTTGTATTTGTCTACATGTAGTAGATTGACCTTGGCTGAATGCCAGGCACCCACCCAGGCTGCTCTGTCCCTCTCCTCCTCAGCTGGACAGGGGAGAAGGAATTCAACAAAAGACCCATGGGTCAAGGTAAGGACAAGGAGAGATCACTCACCAGTTACTATCACAGGCAAAACAGACTTGACTTGTGCAAGTCCTAAACCTGGTTTAGTGTATTACCAATTAAATCCAAGTAGAATAATGGGAAACAGAATCAAATGTTACAACACCTCCCCCCACCCTGCCCTTCTTCCCAGGTTTAACTTCAAATTTTCTCTAATTCCTACCCCTCAGTGCACAGGGGGACATGGAATTGATGCTGTTGTCAATTCACCACATCTTGTCTCTGCTGCTGCTTTCTCCTCACAGGGGGGATTTCTCACACTCTTCACAAACCGCTCCAGTGTAGGTCCCTCCCATGTGGTGCAGTCCTTCAGGAACAGACTGCTCCAGCATGGGATCCTCATGGGTTCACAAGTCCCACCAGCAAAACTGCTGCAGTGAAAACTCCACTCTCTGTGGGGCAACATGTCCTGTCAGGAGCCTGTTCTAGCACAGGCTTCCCATAGGGTCACAACCTCCTTTGGGGAATCACCTGCTCTGGCATGGGGTCCTCCACAGGCTGCAGGTGGATATATGCTCTACTGTGGGCTTCCATGGGCTGCTGGGAACATCCTCCCTCACCACAGTCTTCACCATGGGCTGCAGGGGAATCTCTGCTCTGGCACCTGGAGCACCTCCTATGGCACTGACCTTGGTGTCCACAGAACTATTCCTCTCAAATATTCACAATCCTCTTTGGATTGCTGCGCAAATTGTCTTCTCAAATACATTGTACCAGAGTCATGCTCGCTCTTGCTGACGGGCTCAGCCTTGGCTAGAGGCGGGTCTCTCTTATCAGACAGACATGTGGAGAGCTTCTAATAAAGCTCACAGGCTTTATCAGACATGTGGAAAGCCTCTTCCCACAAAAACCAAAACTTTGCCATACAAACCCAATACATTACACTTGACTGAATCTCAAAGAAATCAGCCGAACCTTTTCAAATGCTTTGATTTCTCAAGAATCAAAAATTCTTTAAAAGTACCTACTACCTGTGGCAGTGCAAGCTGTGCAAGTAAAAATAGCAATTACTTTCTCCAGCATTGACACTTTAAGTGCTGAAAACTTACAGAAAACACTGCAGAGTCCTATACAAAGGAACACATACATATGTCTGTATTTTAAGGTTGGAATTCTTTCTTCATTTCAAAACTACTCTTACATGTTGAATTCATGGAACACATACCAGATGGAAGTGCTTTACTTTTTTAATCTCTACTCTCCTCTCTTTTTCATCATCTTCTAGAAATCACCACTACTGTCTAATAGACACTAAAAGATAAAAAAACAGGCTTCTGTGTTACTGCAAACACAGTCCACCCAACACTTTTTGCCAAGATGGAACCATTGCTATCTCTCCCTTTTGCTCCTCCTCAAGTGAACTCTTTGGTTCTTCCGCACTGCTTCCAGTTATTCTTCCTATACTTTGTTTTCCTTCATCCAGCCTAACTCTTCCACACAATAAGCCACCTTACCTGCAGTTCATCTTGTGACCTTTGGTATGCATATCAAAATTCTTTAACTTGGCTTTGCAGTTCAAATTCATTTTCATTAAAAATGTATTTTCTTCATCCATGTAAGCAAAATAACTAGCCATACCTTTTGCCATCTTCCTCTCACTTGTATCTCAACTGCTGCCCATGCCTGAAAATCCCACTACTTATACAATTCAAAGATTTTAGAAACCACACACAGTCTTCAGACTTTCACCCATCCCTGCTCTGCTTTAGGAGCAAATTCCTCAGGTCATCTAGAATTTCTGCTTTTGCTTTAAACATAAAAGATGAAACAGAAAAAAAATGTAACCCAGAGTAGATTGGTAATGCTCAACATCATTGTTCACTTTCCAGTTTTGTTGTTTTCTCTTTTCTGTGCCCTGTCAACTCTCCCTACGTAGCTTTTGTCACAGCATGCTGGTGTTCTCACCTATTTTCAAAGCTTGCAGAACTTTTAGATTTATCTATGTTAAAAGTAGAGAGGACAAGGATATCCACACACATACTCCCTAGAAGAAATCTAGAGAAAGCACTTGCAGTTCAGTTCTGTAGAACAACTCACTGCACGAAACTGCAAAATACAAGAGAAAAACCATCCTTTTCAACTCTTAAACATTCATCACCCAAAATAACACATCCTTCTTACACTTTACACATTGATATTTTACTGGGTTGTATCCAAATACACTGCAGTTTAAATAATCATATGACTAACAAAAAACACCAATACCAGATCAATTGACTTTAAGAAACGTCATCAGTACCTGCTTTCTAATCGGATCTGGTAACCAACTGTCTGGCCAATCTTTTCTCTTCTTTCTGCTGCCACTCGTTCAGCCACAGCAAGTGCTGCCAAACGCCTTGGCTGAGTGCAAAATATACGGCAGGGAGTTCCATTTTTGTGACAGTCATCAAGAATAAACTGGGGGATCTGTAAAGTAGTGGTTTAAATTTACTTTTTAGTTTGATAGGCTCATAACTTTCTTATCACAACAAAACAACTGAACTATACCTCAGTATCACACATGTTGCAAAATTACTCACAATAGGACTATCTTTACAAATGTACCTGAAGCACCAAAAAAGGCCACAAAAATCAATTTCGGCTATTAAGTTTAATCTGTTTCAAACAAAACACAACAACAACAAAAACAAAAAACCCAACCAACCAACCAACCAACCAAAAGTCGAAGCTTCTCTCTCCTGCTTCAGGGAAATCTCTGTAAAAAACCCTGCAGATAATCTTGCATTGTAACACAGTAATACCCTAGATACTAGGAACTAGCTGCAGAAGGAAAAGAGTCTACAAAATTGTAGCTACCTTCCCTTCAATATCCTGATTATTTTAATGAAAAACTGATATCCATCAGATAATTGTGCAGAATAATTTATGCTTTTAATATGTATATGCTGGCTTAGTATTGCAAAAGCAAAAAAGTTAACTAGAATGCTAGACTTTCAACCACATAAGAAAACAAAAGCCTTAACACTAGAATAAAAAAAATTCCTTATTACAGAAATATTACAGATTTGACATCAGTTTGGTATAAATACTGTTACATTTCTTATTTCATTAAAGAAACGTACTTGAGTAGTTTTTCCTGATCCAGTCTCTCCTACAATCAAAACAACTTTATGGTCCTTTATTATTTTAATAATTTCTTCCTGTTTTTCAAAACCTGGTAGTGATTGCCTGAAGGAATCAAACTCTGATTCCCCTCTTTTCACTGGAACTTGGGGGATACCATCATTAAGTCGACCAGTTGTCTTGTTCACTTCTTGATTTGCTGTGAAAAGAAGCCAATAAATTATAAAGGAAGGCCACTGAAACACTGAAAAACTGTACTTCAAAATGAACACTACTGATTTTATTAGCATCCCTGTTGATAAAGTGAGAAACCCGTGACATATTTAAAAGTGATTTTCATAGTAACACATCCTGTTATGGTGCTTGAAATATATACAGTTCAAAAGACTTTTTCCTTTCATAGAAATTTTGAACACACCTGAATTATCACAGTGCGTTGCTCATGTTTAAAAAAGCATGAAAAGCTTAAAGAGAAATAGAAACTAAATCGGAGAAAAAAAGTCTTGGGCTTTGCATCTGTTTACACATTGCCATCTCAAGAGTTTGCCTAGAAAAATCCACCACAGAGTTAAACATGTAAGTTATTCCAAACTGCTAAGTGTACTTTCCAACAAAAGACAACTTTACTGTGATGCATTATGCCCTCTTTCACATACTGGTCTTTCAAGACCTCCTTTCAGTCAGTCTTACAACCTTACAACCTAATAGCCTAGTCCGTAAGATTTGTTTTAACAAGTACTAATAGAAACATGATGTATCTAGAGCTCTGGAGCCACATAACAGTGGTATATCAGAAAGCAATGCATAAGTAGCTAAAAAACCTGCAGTCTTCTGAGGAGGCTACTTCAATGTCAGTATGTTAAATGCTACTCTATAACTCCTTAATAATTATTTTCCAGAAGAATCAGAAGCTCACTGTAAATGCAAAGTTAATGCAATTATATAGGCATAATGCAATTATTTAATGCAATTAATAGATTCATATATTAAATAACAAACACTGTTTTACCAAGACAGACAAAGACAAACAGATTAAAAGAGCCAAAGACCATTCCGGAGAAGTAGAGAAAGATAAATTTTACACTATTCATTAATTTATACCCTACATCCCTAAGAAATTGCTTTTTGGTGCATTTATTATAGTTTCCCTCTGTTCACCGAACAATCCTATTAAAGAAATGAAGCAACTGAGAAAGAAACCTAGCAAAGGAAGCACCTAAAGCACGAACACAATGAATCAGAAATATCCATTTAAACAAGGCATACTGCTACGTTCTCTGTTCACTACACCCAGCTTTGTACACAGAAACACAACGTAACTGTTACAAGCATAACTGTTAAGGCAATAGTCATGTTAAAAGCATCGTTTAAAAACCCCATCTTATATCAGAAGTTTGTCTTCCAGAGAACTTTATATATGATAGAAATCAATGAGTTTAAATAATAGCCTGAGTTTACTTAATACCTCTTAGAAACCGAATCTATTTTAGATGACAAAACAAAACATGAATTCCTTATTTTATCAAGGACATGGATTCCTAAAAACAAAACATCCAGTCTCATTTTCTCTTAAGGGTATTCTTACACAGTGTGACGATAACACTTGTCGCTTTAATCTTACCCCTTGGATTCTTGCAGGAATCCACATTTCACAATTGCATTTAAAAAAAAAAATCTGGTTGAAATCAGCTCAAAGAATCAAAATCAACTTGATACAGGGGAGACATTGCAATGTGGGTGACATGACTGCCTGAGCACCTTATGACACCAGTTTTAAAAGACACTATGTTAAACAATTAAAAGTCAAGAAAATTATTAGTTTTGTTTGGAAAGAAGAGTGTCAGTTATGAGACTAGAAGAGACAGAAAATAGAGGGGCTTGTTTTGGGGTTGTTTTTTCAAGTAGTGTTGATTGATAAGTCCACATCACAAGACAAACTGAACATACCAGATTCAACAACATAGGCATTTCCTCGTTCTTTCTTTGGCAGAAGTTCTGTTTGCTCTTTATTTGTGACAGGAAAATTCTGAACTAAAGTACGAACAGTGTGTTTTGTACCAGGAGTTAAGGCACAAGCCATTACTGCACGTTTTAGTTCTGATCCATCCTTTTTTCTTACAGTTAGGTATCGATTTGCTCCTTTTCTGGAAAAAAGGAAAAAAAGGCATTTCAGGAATAAGCAAACTAGTTACCTCCACGTAATGATCTTTGACAATAATTCTTTCAAAATGACTTTCAGCTTATTTTCAAATACAATGTCGTAACTAGGATCCTGCAAATAATGTCCTAAGTAGCATAATGCAACATTCACAACAGTCATCATCAAAAGCACCTCCTATTCATGCAAGGTAGTGCAGCACATGCAGACCTCGAAAGACTATGCTCTAGTTATCACTGTATCTGTCTCCCAAAACACAGCCAGCTCTACCAATCATTTTATCAATCAATACTGAGAGTTATGACACCAAATTGACTTTTAGACTAACTTGAAAGATTCCGAAGTTAAAAAACGATGAATAGGCAGAATAGACAAAAAAGCTCCCTGCTAGTGGCATTCCAAGCCTTAACAAAATCCAGCAAAACATACCAGATCTCAGGATGTTCATTATCAAAGATTTAGTATTAGAAATTCAGCCAGAACACTTAACCATAACACTGATCTAATTCTCAGACTGAACTCTTGACACCAAAATGCAAAGAACTGTTGTAAATATACTTGAAACTGAACTTACTTGTGCCTGGGCTACAACCAACATCTCAATCTCAAAACAACTTCTCAGGGTAAGAACAGAAAGTTACACTAAGTGCCCAACGACCTGTCCCTGGCAGGGAAGGAAGATTGGTGCAGGTATGCAGGTGCTGACAAGGGCAGCCTCTGTGAGGAGAGGCACAGCCACCTCCAGCAGCCCCTGGTAAAAAGGACTCTGTCCTCTTTACATCCTCATTTCAAGTACTTACATACACTGTTGAGACCCCCCTGAGCCTTGTCTTCTCCGGGCTGAAAAGTCCTAGCACTCCGGCCCTTTCTGCATAAACGAGATGCTCCATCCCTTTCACCACGTTGTTGGTCCTCCCCTGAACTCTCTCCAGTCTAGGTCTCTGTCCTCCTGGTGATCCCAGCCCTGGACAGACACAACACTCTCGGTAGCCTAATCAGTGCTGAGTTGAGGTGAAGGATGACCTCCTTCTGCCTTCAAGCAACACTTGAACCCTCTCCTATGCTTCCCAACAGAAGCACTCTTTCGAACATGCTACTCTAAGTTACACTTTAGCTGTCAACACAAGAGGTTCTATGAAAAACCTTTGAAAATACCTTAGTGCCAGGAAATAAAAACCAGGAAGGATCTTTCTGGGAAGTCTTTTTTATGCACATGAAGTCCTCAAAACTGCATCACAAACTAGCACGTCATGTGTTTTTTTTACTCAGACATCAAGCAAAGCACAGAGACACTTATTTTTACACCTACTCCATAAAGTTTCTTCTTTAGTACCATTCCCCACCACACTGCAGGATAAGCTAAAAATACAGATCGTTTTAACACTGATAACGAAATCCCATAAATTTGCACCAAAAAGAGAAAATAACACATAAAAATATGAGTCAAACTTACCCTTTACTTTTCGATATCAGTCCAAGAGAATGACAGAGCCGGTGAACAAATGCTCTCTCGGTTCTAGTGAAAGAAGATGGAAATTCCATTTCTAGAAAGATAATTTAAAAAATAAAAACACGAGCATAAAAACTCAACAGGCAGTATCCCCGACGTGTGACCTCGGTGCCGCGAATTTCTCAGTCCTCAAACCGTTCCCGTGCACAGCGGGACCGGCGGCAGCGCTGTCCCCTGGCACCCGCGCCGGACGGAGATGCTCCAGCCCGGCAGAGCCCGCGGGCCCGGCTGCCTGCCCGCCCGTCTCCGCGCCGCTGCCCCACGCACCCGTGTCCTCGCCATAGCGGAACCGCTCCAGGGCGAGGTTCACCGCGATCTCCACCTCCTCGTCCACACGGATATCCTTCAGACCTTTGCCGCCTCGGCCGCGGCCCGGCGCGGCGGGAGCGCCCGAGCCCGCTGCGCCCCCGCCGTGCTTCCGCGGCGGGACGTTCCTGGGCCGCGACATGGCTCCGCCACAGAGCGAGGGCTCCGCGGAGGACAGGCAGAGGCCGGCAGGCGAGGCCCCACGGCAGCAGCTACAGGCGGGCGCGGCGCCGTGCTGTGACGTGTGCCCGGCGCCGGGAGGCAGCGGGCGGAGCCGGCAGCGGCGCGGCGGCTGCGGGAGGCGGAGCCGCCCTGCTGGCAGAAGGGAGCGCCTGGGGCGTTCGTGTCGCTGGCGGAGAGTGCCGTGGAAGTGGTGGTGCGCGATCGTGTGGCAGTCGGCCGTGACTGAGGAAACAGCGCTGATACCTGTCAGGTCACGAATCATGCGATTTCATTGAATGACATTCAGTGTAGATGGTAATGTCGCAGTCCTCGGACTTGTTGTTTTGAATGTTTTAAGCAGTCATCAAGAGTTCCCTTCTCTTTCTCTCTTTTCCGTCTTTATTCCTTTCCTTTCTTATGTCTTGGCAAAGTATGGCTATCATATTCTACCCCCTGCTATGTACCAAAGTCTTTGGTGAGGACTGGCAGGTTGTTAGTTGCAAAAGTTGAGAGCTTGTTAGCCAACACTTCTACAGTTACATAGAAGTGCTAGAAGGGCCCGTTGCTAGATTTTAGGTGGCTGTATAGTAAAAGAATAAAAGTCCCTGACACGTGGACTGGTGTCTTTGCTCAAGTGAACAAAATTTACAGCGAGCATCACATCCCCAGCCAAACGGGTTGTGATATGATCAGCAAAAGGCACACATAAAGGGGTTTTTAGGGTCTCTCCCAAGTTGAACAGGGGATTGAGGTCACCTGTAAGGTGTGCAGGGAGATTGGGGTGTGTCCTAAGGCGTGTGGGAGTTGCGGTCCCCTGTAAAGCATGCAGGGGATTTGGAGTCCCTCGTAAGGCCCACAGAGGAGTTGAGGTTTAGCGTCAGCTGTTGAACAGGGGTCAGTCAGTCCTAAACACCAAGCAAAAGCTGTTCAGAACAGATGGTTTGTGATCTCTGCTGCTGTTCACCAACTGGAGTGGGGAGATGAATATTCAGATGCCCAAATCCAGAATGGCACAGATGGGTGTCACAAGACTCCAAGTGTGCCGATGTAACCCATCCCAGAGAAAACACTGGGAGCTCCAGGGAGAGTTCCACCAGTGCCCAGTGAGTTTTCACCAGCCTGTGGCCATCCAGGGGAAGGGACAGTCCATGTCAGACTGTATCCATATCCACAGCAGGTCTCCGAGGTGAGCTGCACATATCCCAGCATTGCTCTGTGAACACTGACTCATGATTTGGGGGACTAACTAAACCTAGTATAGCAAGAAAAGATTGATAGGAGAGTTGTTTAAGCATTTTAAAAGATTAAGTAGGAAACTATTTTAAAACCTGTGCTGTATCATTTGGAAGCGACAGTGTTTCATTGTGTGGCTTCAACACATTTTAAGAGTTTATTTTTTAACTAACAAATAGACAATTGGTGCACAGATGGACCACATCTCTGGAAAGCACACACACTGAAGGACTTGTTCTAGATTACTAGATTACTCTAGATTACTGTTATGTGCACATAGAGTCTCTTCCAAGAGGGGGATCCACAAAGATCTGATGTAGATGTACACTCATCTTCAAACCATGTGCCGTTTGTGACTGTTGGAATTGATTTTTGCGGTGTAAATTTGAAATACCATCCCAAAAGGAGGTTCTTAAGTTATGCTGAAATGCTGCTTTATTTTTTTCTATGTGCATGACTAGAACTTGCTTGTAATGGTGGTAATTCTGTGTATATGTCAAAAAATAATTATAAAACCACATTTTTCTACATGTAGATTTATTTTAAGTAAGAGGATGGTAAACATGTCAATAATATTTGAAGACTTCCAGAATATGGAGAACGGTTGCAGTTGTCTGGTAAGATTTTCTATTCATAAGCAAAGGGCATTCTCGGTGGCCTGGTTTACTGGCATGGTCACAGGAGCAGGAAATCATTTTAGTATTCAAAATAATATTATATCTATTAACTTGGAGAATTCTGTTTCATTTTCTTCCAGGAGGATAATATGCAAAGAGTACTGCCTGAGCAAGAAATTTTCTCTGTCGCCTAGTGTTTTGTATTGCCCCTTTGGTGAAAAACAAAATGAAAAAAAATCTTTTTTTGCTGTTTAAAAAAAAACTGTGTATGAGAAAGTGTTTTTACCTTTAGGAGGTGTGTTAGGCCCCTTGAATCTGCAGAGACTTTGGCACTTGTTCCACTGCAATTAAGATACAAAATTACTGGAATCAGCTCTTGTACAAACAGTTCATGTAACAACTTGTCGTAAGAAAATTGTGATGAGAAAAAATGGTTGTAATACTAGATTGTGTTGCCCTAGTAGAAAGGGAACAGAGTGCATCTCCATCCATGTTTCAGCTGTGTCAAAAAGAAATTTAAATATTTAGGCTGTATTTTGGGGAAGGGGCAATAAATTATAATGAAGAGAGGCCATAATGAAGCTCCCATGTCTGATCACAAAAAGTAGGTATGAGGTTTTCTCAGAGCTGTGGAATCTGACATCCACGGATTCCTAGGTTAGAGGAATTGACAAAGTCTTTGACTGAGAATAGAGAATATTAGAGAATGGCTAGTGGAGAGGTAATGCAGAAATTGGGATCTTATTAGATATCAGTTGCAACTACATGCAGTTGCAGCAGGAGCATCAGCCTGTATTAACTCTGTGGCAGCAGCAGGAGGAGCCCGAAGTTTTAACGCCACAATGGACACATAGATATCACTCCTTAACACCTTTAATCCAAAAACCTAACAGCGGTACCCGATGATGGAGAAAGACATCATCAGTGTGAGCAAGTGATGCACATTTCAAGTAGAGCACAGACTGATTTATGTCTTGATGTTCCCTCACATAAACCAGATCTTATTCTATTCGCAGGTGACTTGTGCCACTCCCTGCAAGGACAGCAACAGACTGGGTGTGCTGGGGACAGGTGACAGAAGCAGAACCACTGCCAGCAAGGATGAGTGCACAAGTAGCAGAACAAGAAGCTTTGATGTTGCAGCACATATGGAAAGAGGGAAATGAGTGAACATCTGTACAGATTTTTGGTATGCTCTTGGGATATGTCATGCAACAGGGGTGTTACAGGAAAAACATGGATTTTTCACATCACCCAGCATAATGTCCTCTTGTGACTCTGATGGCTGACCAGGGGAAATACCAAATTTGATGGACTCTAAGACAGTGTGTGAGAAGGACTGCTCTACAGAAGAAGAGATACAATGGGAAAAATGAAAGGCAACTCGGAATGATGATGGCATATGGACAATTGGAGGAATGCCAGTTTTGACAAAGAGCATTTAGTCACTCTGGCTAGATGGTTTCGTGATAAATCCCATGGAGGGACACAGGCAATAGTTATCCAAGTACAAAAAATATGGCCAGCTCCATGAATTTATGCCACAGCAAAAGAGAATCACAAATGGCTGCCTGACTTGACATGAGTTTTCCAGCAGCAGACTGAGTTCCCAGTTAGGAGGGTGACCATGGACTAATTTCTCTTCTCAGGGACTGCAAAGAGACCCTGCAGACATGCCACCTGTGGCGGGGTGAGAGTTAGACCAGCTGTCAGGCTGGGCAGAAGACTTTCCAACAAGAAAGACTTATTCAAGAGTGTGCTGGTTATGCACTGATTAGCACCTGGGGTGGGGGGAAGGACATACACAGAGGTTTTTCCTCCTTGAGAACTTCCTCTGTAAATTGATGGGACCAGCTGGAGGCTGGTTTGGTTGTTGACAGCCTGAGAAACCAATTGGAGAATTTAGTCCACCTCCATGAACTCACATTTTGAAGTGAGTAAACCCTGAGAAAGCTCTCTTTTGTTTCCGGCTTCTCACATGGTAACAGTGACTGGCCCAGGCCCCTGTCCGTGCGGCCCAGCCTGGGCAGGGATGGGCTCAGGAGGCCACCGGCCTGTTTTCAACCCGGCCCCAATGGCCAGGGGGAGGAGAGGCCCGTTGCTGAAATCCTAACCCTCCCTCCTCCCCTGGCGTGGCTGCGGCTTGGCAGAGCCCTGCCTTGCTGCCAGCTCGGAGCAGCTGTGGGGTGGCTGAGGGGCCTGGGAGTGAAGCAGCTGGGCCATGTTCTGGCAGAGCCCCTCCACACCATTACTTGCAGGGCAAGGTGGAGGGAGGACGGGCACCAGAGCGCAGCCCTTCCCCCAGGGGAGGGAGCCCAGCCCCCAGGTCAGCCTGAGTGTCCTGAGATCCTTGCACAGCTCCAGCTTGGCCAGCCGCAGCCTCTGCACCATCTATGTGAGATTTTAACCCTTTCAATGCTCAGATAAGACTCGCAGACCTTCAATCCTCCCTTGAGTAAAAAGAAAGAGAACAGAGAGGATACACCAAAGTCAGTGAAGCAGGAGTCAAGTTCCAGATGGACGGAAAATGAGGAAACGCCGTGAATTTAGGCTGAAAATCCTTTTGCAAGCTATAGGAATGGACTGTACTACACTAAAAATTCCTATAAACCGTGGGAAAAAGACATGGGGGAGTTGGAGTGTTCAACTTATTAGATCATTGAGTAAAAGTACATGTGGTAGGTGTGAGATGTTGCATAGTGATTCATGTCATTATGAAAATACACCATGAGACCAATATAAACAAAAATACTACATCCAAAGTAAAGCATGGACATGAGACACAGGAAAATCTAATGATTTAATTATATTTGTTTAAATCACTTTGCTGTAAATTGTTGGCTTTTTGTTTTCATGTATTATTTTGCCACTATGATTATTAATTGTATCCACTTTTTATGTATAAAGAAAGCGTGGGCTTTGTTCTTTATACAAACGTGAACATGAGCAGACTTGTCGCTGCTGTTACCTGCTTGCTAGGNTGTGAAGATGGGAGGAGTTAGTGGAAAATAAAGCCATGAGAGCATGTTTTTTTTCTTCTTGTGGAAAAAATCCCTATAGCCAAATAAAAAGAAACTCCTCTCCCTGAAGTGAACTGAAAAAGATTATTTAAGTTGGTAACTGACTGAAGTGTTTCTGTATGTTGTTGTTAAGAAGGAGAAGAAAAGTATGGGAGAGGGGAGGAGGGGGTGGTCTGAAGATTTTATTCTGAATTTTTTTATTTCTTTGTGTTGTTATTAAAGTTTTTCTGTACACCCTTTAAGTTTCAGGCCTGCCTTGCTTTGGCTCCTAATCCTATCTCACAACAGAAAATAAGTATGTTGAAATTGGCAAATCTAAGCTACTACATTAATTAATGTTTCTGCCAGGTTTTGATCTGAAACCAAGACAAGGAAGAATAATAGAAGCTTTCATAAAGGAATCAGTGCTCATTTTATAGCAAATATGATACCCAAAATTTCCAGATAGAAACTTTCTGCAACAGTTTTGAGTATTAGAAAGCAGGCTTTCTTTATTGAAGCATGCTGGTCACTCAGAGGATCCTTCCTCTGATTAGTTACCCTGAGTGTTGGGTGAACAGAGTGTGTAATCATACACACTGATTTACATAATTGTTAGCTATCCCCACTTACTTGATGTATGTGTTTTACTCTATTGGACATCATCACACCCCTTATCAGAAGTCCTTATTTGGTTCTTTGTGGGTCTTCTTCCGTGGTCTTCAACATCTGGTGTCCTTTTTAGGTGGCTGCTCCTTGACCCCTGCTTTTGAGTAAGTGCAATATTGTTCATAACTCCTGGTTTGTCAGCCTTGCAGAGCTTAGCTGGCATCCTGCTTGTGTTTTGCATGACTTCTGCTTGATTAAGTTACATCCTATTTTATTTCTCCAAGGCTATGCTGTTCTGTTCTGCTGTCCTTATCAAATACAATCGATCAGCTTGCTAATAATACCAAGGTCACGTACAGGTTCAATCCCTGTATGAGCCATTTATTTCAAGAGTTGGCGTCAGTGATCATTGTAAGTCCCTTCCAATTCAGAATATTCTCTGTGTGAATTTACATCCCAGTTAAGGCCTGTTTGATGGTGATGAATGCTTGACTCAATATGTTAACAAGCAGAGAAGGATGAATCTCTTGATCAGTAGCTGACTTTTGAGGATCCTTTGTGGTTTCAATTAATAAATATTTCTGTCCTATGACATTCTTATTAGCCTTCATTCTGTTAAGTTTGTTACTTGTTACAATGCTGTATGTAAGAGCAGTGGTTAGATACCTTGGAGTGTTTTTTTTCCCTCTTAGTATATTAGCAGGTACAGTCAAATAAAACCCAGGTAGGAGTGTTAAGATATATAGACAGTGCAGATAGCTCAGTGTGCAGCTGCAATACCAACTGCAGATTGGGCTCTGACTGGCAGGAGCCCGAGGAAAGAGATTGTGAACTAGTGCCTATTTTTGCATTTTAAAATTTTTGCATTTTATTTTCCTTAAAAAGGGTGAAGAAAAGGGATCTAAGAGAAAAGCTGTCCTGTGGGTTGGAAGACGACAGAAGTCACCTAATATTTCCTTTCAGATGGCCCTGAGAGCTCCTGGGATCAGCAATGCAGGGACTTCAGCGGTGAAACCCAACTTTGTACCAGAGAGAAGGCCAGCCATTTTCCAAGAGAGAAGCTCGCCTCCTCCATGCCTCACAGAGATGGTTTTGCAACAGCCTGAATCTTGAGTTAGGATTTGTCTCTGCAGTTCTTACAAAGTGCCGGATTTGAGTTATGAGGTTACAGATGGGGGGGCTCAAGTTTGTTGTCGTGCCTTGAGGGGTTGGAACAGAGAAGAACAGAGACAAGGTCAGAGCCCAGACCTTTGGGGACCTCAGAAATCTCTCTTGTCAGGGCAGCCCCACTCTGTCCCACCCCACTGAATCCCAGATCTTCCCATGCCCAGAAGGGAACTGAAAGTGAGAGGATAAGCCCTGATGTGCTTGCCATGAATATCTCATGTATCCTTTCAATCTCCATCTGCTCTGCCCACACCACCCGTCTTATGGACAGAGAGCAGAGCCCTGCCCAGGATCTTTCATGCGTTCACACCCACCACTTCTGACATCCCACTGCTCTCACTGATCCTCACAGGTGACCTGGAGCAATTCCTGCTGCCTGCTCAAGTGGCAGCTGCTGAGCATTAGGGACACCAAGCCTATCATCACCCCAGTGGCACAGCTCCTCAGCACCAGTGCTGCCAGCCTGGCCACATGTACTCCTCCCCTTGGCAGGGCTGAGCCATGTATAAAGCACAAGGGCAAGGGTGGGAGAGGGTGGCAGAGAGTCCCAAGGCGTAGTCAGGATAGTCCACAGCCACTGGCCTGAGTCCTGCTGCTGGGGCTGGGGCCAAGCTGCAGTAGGGCAGCCAGGGACCCTGAAGGATTTGTCTCACCAGTGAGCCTGATGGCTGCCTCTCGTATGGACTTCTGTGGGCTCTGCAGGTACATCACGGACTGGCGCAGGTACCCATCTGCTCTGTCCCTCTCCTCTTCCAGCTGGAGCGAGTACAAGGGGACAGAGGGAAGGGTTGGCACTGACTCGTCCCCTTGGACGGGTAGCCCCTGCATCCAGGACTGATGTCCCTGCATGGACACCCCGGATGACCAGCCAACAGCTGGCTTGGAGGGAGCAGAGATGGTTACTCCACAGGGAGCCTCAGTGCTGTTCTGATGCCAAGCCACAGCTGGGCTGGGGCTCTGTTGGCAGCCTGGCTCGGGGAGGCACAGGAGCCTGGATAAGATCATGCTGGGCCACATGCCAGAGGGGAGTAGTGTGCGGGGAGAAGGCTGTTCATGATGAGTACAGCAGTAGGCAGAGGCTACAAGGTGCCAGCCCCTCACAGTGGGTACTGAGGGCAGAGGGCTTGTTCTAACACAGTCTGGGGCTTTGAGGCCACCCTTACCAGGCACTCGCCAAACCTCCACAGCTCTTCTGATTCCAGCAGCTGCTGAAGATTCCACTTCTTCAGGAATATCGTTGCTTGAAGCAGGGTTTCCCAAGAAGCCTGCAGAGCAGCAGAGACTGGGAGATGGCCCAGCGTCCCAGAGCATAGGACCAGCCAAAGGCCAGAAGGAGGCAGGAGTGCAGCGGTCATGGAGGCATTAGAGCAGAGGCTGCTGACCCCGCTCACAGGGGAAACGAGTAGCTCAGCGTCCTCACCTCTGCCACAAACTTGTTCTCATCATACATGTGGTAGAAGAGCGGGAGCAGGCTCTGTCGCACACAGTCTTTCAGCCCCTTCCTTTCTTCTCGCCGTACCAACTTCATCACTGCTTGAAAGAGGCAAATGGAGAGCAGCTGCACATGGCTAGTATCCTAGTGAAAAGGAAGAGAGCAAGAATCTCAGAACTGACTGATCCAGGCCCACCTGGGCATGGAACTGAAAATCCACAAGGGAAGAGTTTCCTGGCAGCAACTAGCACCTGTGGTGGGGGGCACAGAGCCTTACATTGTCAAAGAGTGGCTGGAGTGCCTCAACCAACTGCATAGCGAGGGAACTGGCAATAGGCACATCTCTGTTCAGAAGAATCTCACCAAGCACAGAGAGGGTCATCCCCCTCAACTCTTTGTCTTCATCCTTCAGCACCTCCGTGAGGCTTTCAGTCAGCTTTTCCATGCTTTCAGCCTGTGTGGAACACAATGCAATGTTTTGGAGCCATGAAAGGCTGCATTGCCAGAACCACTCCAGCAGCTCAATCCTGTCCTGCTGCCTCAGAGCCCAGAAGCCCAGAAGCCAAAGGCTCTGGGTACACAAAAGGGAAGTCAGGAGAGCTGGAAGAAGCTGCCCATCTTCTGAAGCCCATCCAAGTGCAAGCTATTGTGTTACTCAGCCCCACACTGGCTGGCTGACTTGACTGCCTGCTTCTCACCATTGAGGGTCTCTTGCAGAGTACCATGAGGCATCTGAGCACCAGGAGGCGCATCACACTGCACTGCCTCCCTAGGTAGATTTGGACAAGCTGCAGGATGCGTTCATTCCATTGCTTTATATTCAGGCAAGGGAGGACCTGAAACACACACAGCAGTGACAGTGTCAGAAGTGTCACCCGAGCAGCAGGGAACAAAGGGCACACAGCAGAGCCCAACTCTGCTCCTCCTTCACCAACTGGACTCCCTTGCAGCTGCAGCTGCAAGAGGGCAGAGTCGTGGGACACATCTCAGCAAGGCAGTGCTCGCCACCAGGCTCACCTCCACAAGGAAGGCCATGGCAGCGACCTCCCAGCGTGCCTCCTCTCTGCGGAGCAGCCTGAACAGGCGGCGTGCTATCCGGTAACACAAGCGCTCTGAGATCCTGAGCATTGCTCTGGCGGGGGAAAAAAGACATCGTCGACTCTAAGCAGGGCAGACAAACCTCTCCTGGGACTGACTCACCAGAGGCCTCTTCTTTCACCACTACTTCTGGCAAGGAGGAAAGTAGAGCTGAACACCAGCAGGCTCATTGCAGGAATGAAGAGGCTGGAAAACCGCCCATTCTGCCCACGGGGCAGTCCTGTCCCCCGGGCTGTCAGTAGCCCTTGATGCAACTTCCCTGTTCCCAGCAGGCTGTCCTCAGTGAGGCTGCCTGCAAACAGAGCGCCTGCTCTGTGCCATCAGCAGAGATGCTGGCACTCCCCAGAAAAGTTGTTGGCACTTTGGGTTGTGTCTGCTTCAATGCACTCAGCCCTTCAAGGCTTTGTTGCTCTGGTGCACCATCCCTCAGTGACAAGTCCCTCTCACCCATGACCACACGGATTATGTAGGGACTGTGGAGAAACAGTGACTGGAGTGGGGAGAATGGGGCTCTCACCTGGCCAGAAGACCCACTGTAGAGTGGTGGGTGTCAGTGTTGAGGAGTGTATCCCAGCCACACTCACGTTCAACTTCAGACACCAGATCCTCATACTCCAGGTGACAGAGCAGTGCTTTCATGGTCAGCAAGGCAAATCTGTGTGCAGAGCACAGCCCAGGTCATGTCAGGAATCCTGGCCCCAGGTCCAAAGGCAATGCAGAGCTGGGAGGACCAGAATGGATCACCTGTTGGGGTTAGTGGGCAAGCAGTGCTTGAGCTGGCATTGCCTCCAGAAGGCATTGACCTCCACCGGCATCTGCTCTGTGCTGGAGAAAACTTGGAAGAGCAGGGCCACAAAGAGGCGGGGAAAATACAGGATCATTCTCTCTGGCCCTTGGGGCAGGTGAATGATCTCCCACACTGCTCTGGTTGCCTGCAAAAAGCCAAAAGAGCCAGAGACCACTAAGCACTGAGACGTCTCTGCGGCAGGGCCCAGCCATGAGAGGATGAAGCTCAGGCCTTGCTCTGTGCCAGGGCAGATGCAGCAGGAGCAGCCTGCCTCTGCACCTGCCATGAACCCAGGTTTGTAGCACACCATGTGAGGCAGGGGATGCAGTGGTGGGGGACAAAGGATGGAGAGATGCCAGAGAGGCAGCCCCTGAGGATGTGCTTAGGTCTAGTCCAGAAACTCACGGCCAGTGAAAAGACATCTGAGTTGTCCTTATCAGAGGTGGATGTGCTGTGCAGTGGCCAGTCCTCCAGCACACAGAGAAGCTCTGGCAGCACTTTCTCCGCAGTTCTGTTTGAGGAGATAATCGCCCTCCACATGGTCACAGCAACTCTGCAGGCCCAGAACTCTGTGTCAGTGGGGTTTTGGCCACAACACCGCGGCCTGGGCAGCTGCAGGGCCCCCAGCTGGTCACCAGCTCTGCCTGTCAGCTGTGCCTGCCCCTCTGCAGCAGCGCCCAGACAGACTGCTACTGCGAGCAGCAGACAGCAAGTGATGGTGCCTTAAGGGGCAGGGAAGGAGCATGGCA
>VWZS01005995.1:0-10533 GCA_013397075.1 Rhabdornis inornatus
TCTCCAATTTTAGTCCAATAGTCCATATCTAGTACAATTTCTCCAGTTGGTTCTACCCCCTTTTCTTCTGTCCATAATATTAAATATTAAATCAAAAAGCAATTCCTCTTCATATTCTATCTCCCATTCTTCCAAAAACTGAACCCATACCTGGACAGCTGGGTGTGTGTCTGTGGAGAAGNGTGTGTCTGTGGAGAAGATTCCTCCCATGTTTTCTCAGCTCTTGGCTAAAATTTTCTTCTTGTCTCTTTTCTGGATGACAATTTTCTCCCCGTCTCTTGGACATCCCTGGCTCCAGGCCAGCTTCCCACCTCTCTTTCTGGGTGTCTCCGGTCTCTCGGACGAACCTGGCTCTGTGCCAAAATTTCCCACCTCTTTTTCTGGGCGTCTTTCCGTCTCTTTTTCTGGACGGCCTTGTCTCCCCTGCTCTCTGGCAGGTATGGCTATGCCAGATCACATCGGGGTCACCAGTTGTAACGTTGACTGGCTCTGTGCCTGAGACAGAGACACAGCACTCTATGATCCATGTGACAAAAAGCCTTTTTATTGTTCTGATTTCACCTTAAATACCTTTCTTAATGTTCCCAGGTAAGCACCTGTGATTGGTTTAAAGTTCAGGCTGCTCTGCTCTCTGACCAATAGCCTCTGCAGCTTGGGCTGGGACTCATTGGATCAAGTCCTTGTCTATCTCCAATTCTGTCCTATCTCTGTTCCCTGGAGGCCTGTCTATCAGGCCAGGCTGCTTCTCCCATATGTGGCCAAATTAACTGTCCAGTATAAGCCAGTTTACACTGTGACAATCTATCTCTTCTTTCAGATGAGCACTTAGATAACGTGTATTTGAAATCTGCAGCTTGCATTTTGGACCAGAATGGCATGTATGCCTGAAGGTCATCTCTTCATTTTCCTGCTTTCTTCTTTTCCTCTGCTGTGGACCAAGTGACCGGACAGGATTATCTGCAAAACTGCCTTGCCTGATCATCAAACTCCTGCTAGAAAAAGTAACAGATGCCAAAACAAAAAAATCTAAAAGTTACGATAATCTGAACTGACGGATATAATTTAAAAGACTTACAATGCGTGCATTTACTATTGGGAATATGAATGCAAAATGGCTAGTTTTGTCAAGGACGGTGGTCTGCCTAATTCTCCTCTTGGTTCAGTAACTGTCTGTACTAGGTTGACCCTGGCTGGATGCCAGGCACCCACCAAAGCCACTGTATCCACTGTATCTCTCCCCTCTACAACTGGACAGGGGAGAGAAAATATAAAAAACAGTTCATGGATTGAGGTAAGGATTGGGAGAGATTGCTCATCAAATACTGTCATGGGAAAAACAGGCTGGAATTAGAGGCATTAGTTGAATTTGTTAGTAACGAAATCAGAGCAGGATAATGAGGAGTAAAAACAGACCTTAAAAAAACCTTCCCCCTACTCCTCCCTCCTTCCTAGCTCTACCTCCTATCCCCCATGAGTGCAGGAAACAGGGAATGGGGGTTATGGTCAGTTCATCACAAGTTGTTTCTGCCGTTGCTTAAGGAGAGGAATTGTTCCTCTGCTGCACCATGGGGTCCCTGCCATGGAAGACAGTTCTCCATGAATTTCTCCAACATCTCAGTCCATCTCATGGGCAACAGTTTTCCACAAACTGCTGCAACATGGGGCACTGTTAATGGGGTGCAGTCCCCAAGGACAGGCTGCTCTAGTGTGGGTCCCCCACAGGGTCACATCCTACAGGAAACCTGCTCCAGCATGGGCTCTTCTCTCCACAGGTGTGCAGGTCTCTGCCAGGACCCTGCTCCAGCACAGGTTTTCCATGGGCTGACAGCTTCCTCTCAGGCATCCACCTGCTCCAGCCTGGGGCTCCTCCATAAGTGGCAGATGGATCTTGGTATCCCCATGGACCCCCGTGGCTGCAGGGGCACAGCTGCCTCACCATGGGCTGTCTGCACCATGGGCTGCAGGGGAATTTCAGCTCTGGTGCCTGGAGCAGCTCCTCCTCCTCCTTCTGCACTGACCTCAGTGCCTGCAGAGTTGTTCCTCTCACCTGTTCTCACCCCATTCTTTTCTGGCTGTAGTTACATCTGCACAATCACATTTTCCCCCCCTTCTTAAATCTGTTATCACAGGAGTGTAACTGCCATTTCTGATAGACCCAGCCTTGGCCAGCAGCACCTCTGTGTGGGAGCCAGCTGGGATTGGTTCTACAGGGGGTGGAGGAAGCTGCCAACAGCTTCTCACAGAAGCCATTCCGGTATCCACCCACCCCCCCAATACCACAACCTGGCATAATAAAAGAAATATAATTAATTTTTTAAAAAAAGAACAAAAAAAAACCCCCCATACCAATTTATAGTTAAGGTGGCAGGCAGCTAGTCTGTTTCTTTGCCTGTATAGATAACTTGTGCAGTTTGGCATAGATAGCATTTCATTTTTGTTTCTTCATTTTAGCACTGGAAAATGTTTATGCTGTAGTAGGTACAGTATTTACACAGCAGGTTACTAACTGCTTAGTACAAATTAGTGAGGATATATAGTGCATGTACCTTGCCTAGATAATTCGTGCTTAGAGATAAGGAAAGCGATTTCTAACTCCAGGTGTTTTCTCCTCAGTTTTTGCTGCATTTGCTAAATACATTTCAAAATACACACAGAGCACTTGCATGCAGGTAAGATATACTAAATATTAATAGCCTGCCCAACTAACCCGACTATGACATCCCCAGAATAGTGGTGTTAGTTTAAAAACAACAACAAAACCAAAAAATAAGCCCTTAAAACAAAAAAAGCCCCAAGTGAAACCAAAATCAAACAAATGAAGTGTTGTAGGATTGTGTTTGGGCAGGGATTGTTCTGCTACCTTTTTCTTCTACTGCACACTTGCACAGCTTGATTAAAATCTCAGAGTAGTTTTATGTGGTTAATATTGGGATAATTCACATCTTAATCTGTGAATTTGTAACGTACAGAAAACAAGTGAATAGAAGTAATGCTTTATCTTTCAGAATGAGCAGGTAACAGATAACTGATTATGTTGACAACAGCCTTCTTCGAGTATCTTTTAAGTAAAAGCAAAATGCAAATATATTAAAAGGATAAGGGAAGTAAATATTCCCAACATAAAAGCATAAAAGCATTCCCAACATAAAAACATAAAAGACTGAGAAATACCCTGAACTAATTTGAAGAAGCATGAACTGCCTGTAAGTACGAACATACTATTTTGTTTAGAAGCCTTCCAACATCCAAGTGGCTTACATAAAACTCTATGAATCTTTTTTAACTGTTGAGTACAGTTTTCTGTTGGTGAAGCCACTTTACGAGTATTCTATAAATGCAGACAAATAGATCTGAAAATCAGTCTGGCCTTCTCAGAACTCACACTTAAAAATGTCCCTTTTAAAAAAAAATATTTAAAGTTCTGGTTGTATCTGTGTGTTACGGGATGCAGCTGCTGTACAGTGTGATGGTATGGCTTTATTGTGTGTGAAAGAAGGTAAGCATAAATATGTATTTAATAATGGGTACATTAGTCAACTGTTTATAAAATGATGTATTGGAAAAGATGAAGACCTCATTAACAGCATAGGTGCCACTAGAGGGTGCTGTGTCTGTGATTTTCATAGCTACAAAATTTGTACAGGTCTGATGGTCTGAAGGGGACTCTGAAATTTGAAGGTATTAAGAAGCATACAGACATCCTTGTCTCTTGCACTTAACTTTGCCTCTGTGTCTTAAACTTGCACCCTAGTTTTTGGAAGAAACAGCCTCTGAGCTGAGAGCACCCTGTAGTGTACAGCAACAGACTAAAACTAGTAACTGCCTGGTATTCTCCCTTCAGGTCACAAATAAAAGGTAACACGATTTCTGGGTAGGTTAATGCCAAAAATCCCAAATCTGTGTCTAAAAATTGCTGCTTTCAGTAATATAATGCCCATTTATTGCACTAATTTAAGCACAGTAGTTTGCCTCATAAACCACAAAGCCTTTACTGTTTTCATACATAGTGAGAACCATGACTAATGTTTTTCAACTACTTACCCAGGTAAAAATTGCACTAAAGATGCTTTAAAACATGAGGTGTTCTTCTACAGGAATTCATCTATCATCCCAGGAATAAAAAAAAATTGCATGACACACTAAAAATATCCATGTGTGATAGCGCACGGAGATGTCTCCATTCGGACAAGACTCAAATCTTTCTTACAGAAACTATCTGAAGTTCTCCTAACATTAAGCTGAAAAGGCATGTCTTGTATAACATGATATTAAGTACTTTTTGAAAAACATCTTGGTGGTAAAAAAGGACTTCAACCTTAAATTCTGTGAGCTGGGTGACTGATTGAGTATTTGGAATTTTCTTCTCATTTTCATCAAAAAAGATGAGAAAAAGATGTATTAGGAATAGTTTAATCAAAAACTTTAAAGCAATTGCATTGACATGCACTGAGGTGCCCATCAGCATTGGGAAGTGAAGGGGAAGGTCCAACTGTGAAAGAGTAAGTTTTCAGAAAGAAGGAAATGTCTATCAATCTTGCATTCAGTACCTTAAATCACTGGTTGAGTCACACTCGACTGTGATGCGTACGCTTTGTACATGAAAGCTCTAAGTTCAGAGCCAGTAGGATGCCACTTATGTTTTATTTCTAAAGCTTTCCATTCAATTAAATTTTGTATATTGCATCAGCACCACTACCTTTTTTTTTCTCACGTTTTTCAGCTTGGTGGTCAATGCATACAGTAAGAGATCAGAAAAGTTCTCATGAAGTCATCAGTGCTCTGGTGAGGTCAACAAGGATACAGACACAGAACCTAAAACTTGATGAAAATCTGGCAGTGAGACAGGGTAGTGTCATGTATGGAACTTCATCATGTGTCGAGATTGTAATGGGTTTAGTTCTTCAAGAGAGCAGAGCAGTTATTAGTCGCTGTAAAGTTGTTTATTGTAAAGGCACATCAGTCTCAAAAGACAAAGAGTCCCAAGTGTTAAATTCCATGCTAAAAGCTTTTGGCATAGAGTCCCGAATAGAGGTCAAGTCCTGATTAGAAACAGAAGCAGCTCCTTGTGCAAGGCCCTGGGAGGGCCGAAGTTGCAGCAGCAGCTCCTCTCTTCTTCCAGGCGATGATGATAGCAATGAGGAGAGACAAGAGAGACAGCGAGAGAGCTCTCACTCCAATACATGGATTTTTGTTTACAAATTACCCAATGAGCTAAAAACACGAACCTGAAGCATTTTTTCTAAACCTATTAGAATTCTAGTTCTATAGTACAGAAGTTTAAGCATAACTTGCATATATGGCCTATCTGTTCTATCTGAAGAATGTAAGCAATATTCTTACTATATTTTTATTATGTCTAGAACTATGTTTTTGAGTTGTCACTGAAGCCTGTTTTTGAAGCTTGTTTTTAACACCAGATTCTAGTGCTTTTGCTCCTTAAGGCACGTAAAACATATTTTTACTTACTTGAACTTGCTTACTTACTTACTCAAAACTTAAGCTTGCAGCTCTATTTCATGTCTGTGTAGCTTAATATATTTTAATTTCTCTAAAGGCTTTAATTCAAACCCTGCATTTTGAGGAACTCAGAGCGGCCTCTGTTTTTCACACTCAAACAATCATCCATGTTCCTGCCTCTTCTAGGAAAATGATGTTATTTTTAACAAAGCTGTAAACTATTTAATCTTGTAATAGCAGATGTCTGCATCTCAGTGTCTGACAGAGTAAATATTAAAATTAAGAAAATAAACTATTCTGTGTGACCCTTGCCCAGGATTTTCAAAAGTAGGCTTACTAAAATGAGAATTTTAAGTTCAGAGAGTGAAGGTCTTAAAAAGTTAACAGTTCTTGCAAATTATATCTTATATGTCTTCTGCAGAGCCATGAAAAAAAAATGAGTAGTAAACCAGCTCTTAACAATAAGTTGGTTTGATTTGATAATCAATTTAATAATTAAAGTCTTGTCTCATAGCCTTGTTATCTTTAAGGGAATTTCTGTATGTGTCAATTCAGAAAATTACTCCATCAAAGCCTCACTCTGAATAATGGTGTTCTCAATCTCTAGCACTATTTCTGGGAGAGATTTTTCTAGACTGACAGTAATGAAGTTTTCTGGTGCACTAGGTGGCTCTAGAGTATCAAACTGAGACTTGAGAAGTTCAAGTGGCATAAAATGACCTCTCCGCTTCTCCAAGCGGCCAGCAATGATGTCCATAGGTCCATCCAAGTGAACAAAGAGGATCTTCAGTGCTGGTTTTTCTCTTGGTTGCTCTGGCTGGTTGGTTTCAATTGCAGATGCTCCACTAATTAACACACGCCTGTACATCTTCTTCAGTGCAGAACAGGCCAGAATTGTATCTTGTCTAGATGTGTCTTCTCTATCAAAAAGAAAAGAAACCCTAAAAACCTGTACATATCTACATGTGGTATGACAAAAATGGCTTGTTAGTTCTGCTGAACAAGGTAGACAAGCCCTAGCTCCTCAAGAAGGACAGCCATGGGAGTAGTGGCATATTGACAGTGGTATTTGAGTAATTTTGACAGGATTTTGAAACCAAATTTCTAGTCGAAGTAAAGACGTGGTTTGAAAGTAAGGTCAACCTAGCCAACCTTCTGGTAAAATCTCAGTCTTAGGGACCTTGTCTATTAGCCACCATTCTTTCCTAAATTAAATTCACTTCCAGCACAAGGAAGTGTCAAGATCATTTCCTTAATTGCTGAGAACAGGAACTAAATATCCATAGAAACACCTATTCATTATCGATAAAATTACTGTACTATCCTCTCTGAAGGTAAGTGGCTGATAAACAACACAGACCACTGTTGTTAAATACACAGTACTTTCAACACGTGTTGTCACTGTCTTGGATTTAACTGTAATTTATGTTTCCTGCAACTTATTGGCAGCATTGCATATATACCCACTTCAGATAAAACAAGAGATTGCAGGTCAGTGAATACTTTGCAGTGTGTATTTTCTGCTGACAAGGTTTCTTAAAGCATTTAACTCTGGGTGTGTCTGTTCCACCAAAAAGCAAATCCGGAATTAGTTGTCTCTGTGAAGAGTGAATAAAATTCCTGCCTAAGAAAATATATTCTATAATAAAATTAAAATCAGGTATAAACCTATTTAAAAATCATTCTATGGTCATCAGATTTTGGTTCAAAGGGAAGTAAGAACTTCTAATACTTACCACTATCACCTAGGTAAGTCAGTGACAGCCTCAGCTACTAATAAGTACTAATAGTTAAACATTGCATTAGGCTCTTTTAAAATATAGTTGATTTTTTAAGTTTCCAGAGCTGGGTAGTGGCACTGAGCTATCACATGACATAAAGTAATGGATCCAGCAAATCAATCCAGACAAATTTCTCAGTGAATTAACCCATGCTCCAATGAGGTAGGCTCACCTAATGTCCACATGCAAGCGTAAAGCCTGTCTAAACAGTCCCTGCCTTCCCAACCTTTTCCTTGTTTGGGACATACTCCAGTCCCCTCATCATTGTTGGATGCTCTCCAGTATATCCATGCCTCGCTCATAATGAGGAGCCCAGAACTGATGCAGCAGTTCAGTGCAAAAGGAGAGGGGAAGGATCACCTCCTTTGACCTGCTAACAATACGTGGTCTAATATAGCCCAGGATTCAGGATTTTACTGGCCTGCCTTGCCAGAAGAGCACATTGCTGGCATATGCCCAACTGGGGCTGTCCACCGTGACTCCCTCAGGCCCTTTTCTGCTGCTTTCCAGCTGAGTGCCCCTCAGTGTCCATACCAGTGCCTGGAGTAGTACCTTCCCAGGGGCAAGATTTTGCATTTTTAAAAGGTTCCTACCAATCTGTTTCTACAGCCTTTCAAGGTCCCTCTGCATCAGTTACTCCTCCCATTTTGGTGTCATCTGCAAATTAGCAGAGTACACTCAAGCAAACAAACTTGACACTGTATCTTATTCAAAATAAGAGTATTTTATCCTACTGTTGTTATTAGTGTATTTTGTGGTTATGTTCTTTCTAAGTAGTTAATGTCAGGCTTATTAATAAACTGGATCCTTGAAATTATTTTTACACAGATAGTAGAAAAACAACCCATCCCTGGCAACAATTTGTCACTTCTCAGGGATTAGCTCACCATCAGCAATTACTATGACAGTTTAGATTAATAAAAATAGAATGGCTTTACTACCTGCAGCATTTCTTTACCACTTATATTTCTGCTTTGAAATGCAGTGGGGAAAAAAACATCTGGTACTTCTGTCTTTAACTAAAACTTTTTAAAACTAGATATTCTCTTACCTCCTTAGTATGTCATGCAATGTGCAAAGCCAAGGAATCCTGTCCTAGAAAGAAAACAAGTTAGTTAAAAATTCTTCAGAAATTAATTTGAAACAATTGCTTTAGCATCTCAGATATTTGACTAGAGGTAAAAATTAGCATTAAAAATTAGCATAGCTGTACAGCAAGTTCTGTTTTGAATCTCTTTCTTCCTATATAGATTTGCTACCACTGCCTGAAGGCTAATAAGAAGTGCTAGGCGTATTATGAATAAGATGCTTTTAGTGGAAGAGTAGTTTTTATATTACGGGTCCCTGCAAGTATATGATGGAAGTAATATGTATGCAAGTACAGCATGCACCTCTGAAGGACAGGCAACTTATCTCTTGCTTCTATTATACTATTCAAATGTACAGCTAGAGTTGTTATTCCTTTTCCCTGATACAGTGTCATACACACACCAAATCCCCATTTTGGATCCAAGTTGAAGCTTTCAGAAACAGTTCTAAGTTTAGTTATCTGCAGTAATTATATTCATGTCAGTAGCACTCACAAATAAATGTAACCACAATCACAATTTCTCAAAACTTTTGCCCATTACTAAAGCAAACAGGAGTGATTGATCAGATGCTTGCTTAATCTGAAATTTTAAGCTGCCACAAACTTCAGTCATGCCTAATGAAAACTAAACAACTGCTCCTATTTAGTCTTTCAATGCTAGTACTGCTGAGTGAGCACAACAAATGCCAACACAGAAAAATAAATGCAATAATTTTTTGTTGCTGTCATTACACAGTAACTTCTCCTTGGCATTCAAGAAGGCACTAATTTTGCACCTCTTATTTTCCAGAAGAAGTGCTTTCCTCTTGCACCATGCACCAATGGTTTAGTCATTCAAGTGTACAATGCTTATACAGACAACATATAGGCTTCCAACCACTAGTGAAAGATCCAAGTTTTTGACCAATCTAGAATATTTTTTTTCAGTCTAAATTGGCTAAGGGCATCTCCCAAAAGATTTGAGAGACTAAAAAAAAAAAGTGGAAATCTTGCAAATAAAAAAAAAAAGGTAGGAGCTCTGCAAAATTTTTCTATTACAGCTAAATTCTCTTTTAGCTTAAAGTCTTTTTCAAAAGATCCAATTACTGTGTCTTGCCCTGTTTCTAAGCTCCGAATGGTTTTCAATTGATTTCATATGTTCACCAGGATTGTTTAGTTTATATTCTTTATTTAAAAGTCTTTATCTATATTCATAAGTGTAGATTTCTCTAGAAGTCGTGGACATGAACTTTTAAAATTCTTCCTGATTCTGTACAGGAAAAGTGGCTTTAACTGTAAACCACTGTCCTAATTAATGGTAAATGGAAAAACCCTTTTTTCAAGCTGTGCCATTAAGCTATTAGTACCTCAAGCATTGCTAGCCCATCAAGGGAGGGGATTGTCCTGCTCTGCTCTGCACTGGGGTGGCCTCACGTCGAGTCCTGTCTGCAGTTTTGGGTGTCAGAATTTAAGAAGAATATAAATACATTAGAGAGCATCTAAAGGAGGACCGTGAGGATGCTGAGGGGCTGTGAGGGAAAGGTGTATGAAGAGTGGCTAAGTCACTTGGTCTGTTCAGCCTGGAGGAGTCTGAGGACAGACCTCACTGCAGTTACAACTTCATTGTGAGGGGAACAGGAAGGGCAGGCACTGATCTCTGCTCTGTGCTGACCAGTGACAGGACCTGAGGGAAGGGACTGAAGTTGTGTTAGGGAGGTTTACATTGGCTGTTAGAAAAAGGCCCCACCCCAGAGGGTGGTTGTGCACTGGAACAGGCTCCCCAGGGAAGTGGTCACAGCATCAGCCTGACTAAGTTCCAAAGCATTCAGTCAGTGCTCTCAGGCACATGCTGCAATTCAGAATCATAGAATCATTAGGCTCGGAAAAGACCTTCAAGATCATCCAGTCCAACCTTTGACTGAATACCACCATTCTAATTAAATCATAGCATTAAGTGTCTACTTGTTTTTTTTAAAACACTTCTAGGGATGGTGACTCCACCACTTTTCTGAGCAGCCAGTTCCAATGCTTAGCCACTCTTTCAGTGATGACATTTTTCCTAATAGATTTTTTCCTAACAGATTCAACTTCAATTTCCCCTGGCACAACCTGAGACCATTTTCCCTGGTCCTATTCCTTGTCACCTGGGAGAAGAAGCGGAGTCCCATCTCACCACAACCTCCTTTCTGGTAACTGTAGAGACCGATAAGGTCTCCCCTGAGCCTC